>JAODUD010000045.1:3195316-3208372 GCA_026784285.1 Stomatorhinus walkeri
ACCCCCAACATCGCACTTGTGGCGTTGAATAACACCAGGCAGGAACGCTAAGAAGACAAATACACTTAAATCCCTGTACTGTACAGATGGACTGAAAATAAGCTAAAAAGCAGTGTGTGTTTGAAGGCATTCTGTTTGTACAACCTGTCAGATACTGAATTTTTGTGCTTTTTATTTTTTATATTACAACTCAAGAAATAATGTACTAATTAAAGAACCTAATAAAACGGAAGGCAGAGCTCCACTTAGCATAAGCCGTCTACGTTTTTAAGAATTCATCTATTTGTGCCTTTTTCTGAAATTGCTAAAGAAGAATTTGAAAATGAAAAAAACAGTGATATTGCATCCTAATTAAATATTATCTAACTTCTTTGAGGAACAAGAATTTTATACTTTCTCTATTTTTTTATTATGTATGCTATTCTAGGTCTCAATTGTGTGTATGCTAGTGCTTCAGTTGTTTCAGGTTACATGGTATCTTTTGGTCAAAAGCTTATCGAAGCTCAACAATATACTTTACGTAAAGATTATGTTTGGTTAATCATTCCGTCAGTTCTGTTAGTTTTGCGTTTGGGCTGCGATGTGCTTTTGCCAACATAGAAAGTTCAGCAGAGTATAGTGTACAATTTAAAACCCTAAACCTAAATTCGACTCGTGAACCACCCCATCTCAAAATGTTTGTGATGAATCGAAAATTCCTGTCTTGCCGTAATGTATGGGCAAAAACGGCCTATTACAGTATTTATGCGTTATGGGTATTTTCTCGATTCTTAATGCAGCGAAATCATGGAACATTGTGATGTGTTTCTAAGATTTATTTTTGTTAATAAATAAACGACTCTAAGTCCGACCCAGATGGGACTCGAACCCACAATCCCCAGCTCCGGAGGCTGATGCCTTATCCATTAGGCCACTGGGTCGCTATGACGGTGGTTTTAAAAGAATGTCTTTTAATAACAGTTACAATTAACAAGTTGTTTTAACAATTGTAATTTTAATTATGTTTAGAAAATAAGTGCACTTGTTTCGTGTTGTATTAATATTTTTGGGCTAATAGTAAAGTAGGTATATGTATGACTTTAGCCTGAAGGAGTGAAATGGGATGTTTTACAAATTTAGATGACGTGTTTTTCGAACGATGCAGTCTCGCGATAGTAGAAGCGTTTCCTTGTCAACGTTTCCGGCGCGTCGTGTGATTTTTCAAAAGAGGCCAATAGGAACACGCTTTCACCTCAACTGACCAATCAGGAGTGGCTGTTGCCGGCAATTTAAAAAAATTTTTCATTTTAGACAGTCACACTTTCTAAAGTTGGAGAGCTATCTATCTGCAGTGGTAAGTCGTTAAATTATCGAAGTCAGTTTAGATTTTAGATGAATTACATCACTTATAACTAGATAATCTGTTTCTTAGTATTTATTATCTAAATTCCCCGTTTAGTATAAATTATTCCCATCTCTTGAACTATCTGGTATTTCTGGATCTTGTAGTACAAGAAGAAAGATGCTTCAATGTTATAATGCTTTCTAAATGTTGTTATTCTGCATCTGTTTAAGATAAAACAAATCTAAAATACTCATCCGATTGTTCCGCATTGAGCCGCCTGGTAAATATGTCTGCTGGAAACGAGAACGCCATTCGTCTGAACAAATTTAAGAATAAAGGAAAGGATGCAAACGTAAGTTCCCGTGTACACATGAATAGTGCTGAGTATGCTTGCTTATGAAATCGAAACGCTGGATTATTTACAAGTTTTTGTTTTGTCTTTCGGCAGGAACTGCGGCGTAGACGAATCGAAGTCAACGTGGAGCTCCGCAAGGCGAAGAAGGACGAGCAGATTCTTAAACGGAGGAATGTCAGCAATTTTCCGGATGAGGCGACATCCCCGCTTCAAGAGAAGAGTCAAAACAAACAGGTTAAAGTTAATTAAGTGGCATAGCATGATAGAATGGGTACGGTTCCTTAAAACACTACCTACGATGAATATAAGTCTATACAACTCAAATGCAAATTAAAAATTACAGGTTGTCCAGCATTGGACCGTGGATGAGATTGTAGCTGGAGTTAACAGCAACAATCTGGATCACCAGTTGCAAGCCACACAGGCAGCCAGGTAAAATTTTCTTAAGCAACTTTTATCTAGTGCTAAAATTATTCACTGCTCCGTGTGTTTTTACACCTCAATATTTGTCACTGCAGAAAACTGCTGTCTCGAGAGAGGCACCCCCCAATCGACCATATCATCAGTGCTGGGCTCATCCCAAAGTTTGTTGGCTTCCTGGGTGTGGCAGGCTGCCCCCCAATCCAGTTTGAGGCTGCCTGGGCTCTGACCAACATTGCTTCTGGCACATCAGACCAGACTAGAGCTGTGGTTGAAGGAGGGGCAGTTCCGGCCTTCATAAACCTAGTCAGATCTTCGGATCTCAATGTCAGTGAGCAGGCCATCTGGGCTTTGGGTAACATTGCTGGTGAGTACTCTTTACTAAGTTAGTGATACCATTTGTTATGCAAAAATTTCATATTGTATCACTGTACTGCGAAAATAAAACTTGTGATGGGACTTAATAACGCTCATTTGGAAATGCATCCTCCTTTCAGGTGATGGTTCAGCCTACAGAGACAAGGTTATCAAACACGGGGGTGTGGCTGCTCTTCTTTCCCTGCTTGCAGTCCCTGATCTCTCAGTGTTCACGGTGAGTTAGAGATATATCCTTCAGGTTGTAGGAGAGCTGGGGGCTACCCCAGGCAACACAAGGCAGGGGAACACCCTGGATGGGATATCTGTCTATTACAAGGCATTTACCCGCACAAATTAACACCTCAGGCAATTTAATGATGCATATGTTTGCATCTTTGGAGTGTAAGAGGAAAGTAATGTCACATGCGGAGAAGATGCAAGCGTGTAAACGTATAGTCGTGCAGGCAGGATTTGTGCCCCCAGCCATGAAGTCGGGCGGCAACAGTGCAATCCAATGGACTCTCCACCCCCCCAGCTGCTGGGCGGTGTCATGGAACTGCACTACTACAAAAAGTGAATTTGAGCAAGGTCTTTAGCCCCCAGTTGCCCCAGGAACTGGTTGACCCTACTTTCCACTGTTTTACGTTGCTTTGGATGAAAGCATCAGCCAAATAAAATTGTTTATTTGGGAATAGATGTATTTCTCATGATAGAATCACATTTGAATAATGTGATAATTGTTGAATTCAGACATTTTGGATATGGTCCGTCTTTGCAGTTACATTCTGCTGAGAGATATAATGATGTGCTGTTTCCTCACAGCTTGGGTACCTGAGGAATGTCACGTGGACGCTGTCGAATCTCTGTCGCAATAAAAACCCAGCGCCGCCGCTGGCTGCAGTTCAGCAGATCCTCCCCACGCTGGTGCGACTCCTGCACCACAGCGACAGGGAAGTCCTGGCAGATACCTGCTGGGCCGTGTCCTACCTCACCGACGGGCCGAATGACCGCATCGAGGTGGTGCTGCAAACAGGCCTTGTGACACGCCTCGTGCAGTTCCTGGGCTCTGGGGAAATCTCCATTATGGTAAGGCTTTCTGGAATCCCTCCACCTCCAGTGAATAACTGTAATTATTAATACGGCAGTGACATTAACATACCCCGTGTCACCAGAGTAGCAAATGTAGCTTACAGTTGCATGCATGGATAATTGAGCCCCACATTGCTGTTAATGTAGCTTCAGTGTAGTCTAGTTCACTTCCTGGGATTTGATCAGGCTACATGTAGCTAGAGGACCACCTGTTTGTGCATGTGTCACTCTTGCAATTAGAGTCGGTAAATAAAATCTGTAAAACGTGGAGATTTACACTGGACAAAAGTACAGGCAGCAGTTAAATGACATCTGGCATGTGTTTGGGAAAAAAAACTTCCAGACCCCATCACTGCGCTCAATTGGCAACATTGTGACCGGCACGGATGAACAGACACAGATGGTGCTGGATGCTGGTGCCCTGTCCATGTTTCATCCCCTGTTACGTCACAACAAGAACAGCATCCAGAAGGAGGCAGCCTGGACCCTGTCCAATATTACTGCAGGGAAGGATATGCAGATCCAGGAGGTCATTGATGCTGGCCTGGTCCCGCTCCTTGTAGATCTCCTGAGACGGGTATGTTTCTGCTTGCTGGATGCTGCCATCTTAAGACTAGCGTGCAATTTCTCAGTAAAGTGGTAGATGGGGCTCAAAATGTAATTGGCTTATTCTTCCTTTTTCTAGGCTGATTACAAGACTCAGAAGGAGGCAGTTTGGGCAGTAACGAATTATACCTGTGGGGGCACTGTTAACCAGATTGTGTACCTGGTTCAACAGAATGTACTGGAACCACTGCTTAACCTGTTGTCCACTAAAGATGGAAAAACCATCCTTGTCATCTTGGATGCCATCTCTAACATCTTCCTGGTATGTTGGCGGTGTCTGTTCACATCGCACAGAGGGGGACCATCACTGAAATTAAGTTTAACCTGAGACTTATGATAAGGGCTTGCATTAGGGATAGTTGTATTATGTTAGGGTTGACATTAGCTATGGGGAAGGGTTAGGGAATTCTCTGCATTACCCATCTTTTCTGTGATATTGATTTTTTAGGTTTAGATTTTGGGTTACAGTTGGCATGAGGTAGCTTCGCAGTTGGGGTTAAGGATGTTGTCATGGGTAACACTGATTATGGCTGGTGAGGATTATTTTTGGGTTGGTGTTAGTTACTTGCCTTGGGTCTTCACTGTGCAGTCTGGAATTTGTTATATACAGCTTTCTGGTTCTCTATTTTCAGGCAGGTGAAAAAATCAGAGAGGTCGAAAAGCTGTGTCTAATGATCGAGGAATGTGGTGGACTGGACCGGCTTGAAGCCCTGCAGACCCATGAAAATGAGATGATCTACAGAGCAGCCCTCAACCTGATTGAGAAGTATTTCTCTGGCGAGGTGAGCGACACATGGAATTCGAGACGGACCCAAATGCAGGTTCAAAGCCCAGGGAAATGTTGTACCTCAGTAGCTACATTTCTGTACTGTTTCTTTCTGTAATGTGCCTTAAAGTTATTGATTGGATTACATGTGCATCTGGGGATTTGTGTAGCACTTATTAAATAATGGATATATTTCTTTCCTTTACAGGAAGAGGAAGACCTGACTGTGGCCCCAGAAACTACAGCTGAAGGCTATGCATTTCACATTTCAGATGACAAAAGCACTTTCAACTTTTAAATATGTGGATTGCCTGTTTATTCGCATTAGTTTGTCTTTTATTTGTGTAATAACTCCCTGTGCTGTACATAAACAGTAACCAATGTAAATAAACGATTAGAAATTTTCAGTTTATTTTGGCCCAATTAAGTGCACCTTAAGGAATATTAAATGGTACTAGTAAATGGGGAATGGGCGTCTGGATATTACCCATTCAAGGGGATTCGGTGGGTTGCGCCGACGCAGTGGCAGCCCTTCTGGAGGTGATGACGTCACTTGCCCGCCACTCGGCCGCCTCAAAGGATGGTCCGGTCAGGACGGCTCCGCGAGTCCTCGCTTGCTCAGTCGTCAGAGCTCGGCAGCGGTGGCGCTGCTGCGTTTCGCGTTCCCCGGTCCGATCTGATCTGCTCAACCGATGCTGCTGAATGAAGATGCCGAAGGGGTCGACGACGGCATTTCTCTGTTCGGACTACGCGGAACGGCGAGCGAATTAGAAAGCGGGGCTTCGGCGAGTCCGACGGCTGCGTGTTCGTGTGGAGGCGCGCGCGCGACGCTGGCGTGTGTAAATGGCAACGCGGTGCACATCCGGGCCACAATGCCGTGACTCCATTACTGTTTATTCTCTGTGAAACTGGCGAAAGACCTACTTACGGGATCATATCCATAATATTCTGCGGCCGTACGTCAAACTGGAAAACGAAGGGACATGTCTAATCAGGGGGTTAGGAGAAACGGACCGGTAAAATTGCGGCTAACAGGTAAGGATTTCTTAAACGTCCAGTGTGCTCACGTCTGCAAATGGATCCTTCCTGCGGGTTTCTTTGTAGCGCTGCAGCTTGCCTTTGCTACATGTTAGGGGAGTGAGGGGAGTCCTTGTTTGAGTACTTTTCCGAACTGACGTTAAAAAAATGTTATGTGTTTCATTAAGTACTGAAGGTAAGGAGGAAATATCCAAATACGACTATCTTGTATGTCTAGAGACAACTTCACGGGCTGAAGTAACTTCGGGAAAAGCCCCACGGAATCTGTGGCGCCTGGTTTGATGTTCCCATGACGATATAGTGTAACATTAGCTAATAGCGTTTGATAAATACCATGTTTTAAAGTGCGTTTCACTGGCTAGTTTGATGATATACTACCCCTATTCTAACCACCCAAGCGTTTAAGTCTTTGCTTCTCGTTATTAGGACTTGTTTATATTAACTACAGATTATTTTTAAGACCTCTCTCTTATAGTGCCATTCGTGTGTGTGTGTGATACCGGTTCTTGGCAGGTTTTATTTGTGGGGATTCTTAAATTAATTGCAGTCACATCTTACAACAGATCAAACAGGATGAAAACTGAACGTCGGCGTGACTCCGAGAAGGAAAGAATTGTTTCGTGCGCGTGTGAATCTGGAATTAGCATTGACGCCGAGAGTTTAAGATTATGAGCGTGTATTTTTCGACAGAATTAACTCACGTGTCGACGCGGTAGTAATCTGTTTCACCAGCGAAATGCGACGTATGGAACTGTCTCCACTGGTTTTGTCTGTTAAAAGACCACGAATGCGTATGAATGGATAAGGGCCAGTCTGTGTGAAGAGGCAATGAGTCCATTGAGTATTTAGATCGGTAACTACGTGGCAGTAGAGAATGATGTATAATATAAACTGTGTGTTACCGGTGTTTTGATCGCACCTTAACAATCGCTAAATCGAAACTTGCTCGGAAGGCTAGTGTGTCCCTTTTCACCATAAAGCGCTATACGTGTGTGCGCACGCGTGCGTTAACTTGATCTCTTTCAGATGCATGTGTCGGGCAGCGACTGGGGATGGGAGTTTCTGAAGAATATAAGAAGAATAAATTACATCGGATACAATCTTAATTATGAAATTGTGTACAACTATTATCTTCAGGGTTTCCCTCGAAACCTTTGTTACATCGTGTAAAGTATAAAACAAGAAAGGCCTGTTTTCCGGGCGGAGATGTTTAAGTTTCATAGTTTATGATTCGAGTATCTGCACCAATTTAAATCGGAGCACGTAAGCCTTGAAAATACTGAGTGAGGTTTGTCCTCGGAATGACGGCCACAACAGCTTTATTGTTTAGGGATTTGCGATTCCATTACATCCTCATGTTAATGGCGTTCGTTTTATTTTGACGACTGTATGGGAAGAGTGTTGTTCTTTCATGCGTGAAAATACATCTCGGATCCGTTACATTCAGACGATGCCAACCTGATGAATTACAACTGAAGACTTAAAACCAGCGCTGTGCGCGTCGCTCCGTTATAATCCTGTTAATCAACGGAGCGAAGCTACATATAAACAGCTGTAGTGGTGATGATTATTATTGTTTACTATTATAGTATTATTGCTGAGTTAAGACGCGTCAATGATGACTGCTAAATGTTTGCTATAATAGTTTACTTATTAGACACAGAAATATAGATCCTGTCTTCTCAAGTTCCCAGCCCATGAAGGATGTTGTAATTAACACCACAACAAATCTGTTGGTAGCTCTTTCACTTCAGTGTATTTCTGCTAATGTACAAACTATTTCACGTTCTGCCAGATGGCTCGTAATTGTGGCGCTGTGCGTGTAATGAATATTTTTATTTCAACATAAACCACTAAAGATAAGAATCGTACCTTGTACTTCAGCTCAGCTTGGTGATGCAGCCACGACATGTAATGAATTATTCAGTCTGAGTGGTGGTGTTCCTGCTCCTATAGTGGGCTGTCCAGTGATGACGTCCATTTCAGTTCGGGCCGGATGATGCGAGCGATCTCCGTGGGTACCGCTCTTTGCGGACGAGAGTTTCAGAGTGAGCAACAGATCACAAATCTGTTCACTATGGGTCTAAATATATAGATGTTGTAGAGAGCTAACGGTTTCCTTATTCTTTGAGCAGGGGGTGACCTATTTACGTAAAAATGGATCCAGACACTCCAGTGCTAAAGGACAAAGCTAGCCTGTGTGTAGGTTGTTGTATAATATATTATTTGGGCAATGGCTTTCGTATCCTGAAAAAAAAGTTCACTGGCAACGGAAGGGCAAGTAATATACGTAATGAAGCTTCCTGCATGTGTGTCTGCCATGATGATGTCACCACCACCTGGGCATTGGTGTTTGGTTTAGTGGCCTGATTCCTATGCTTGAGTCCTGCTCATTGTGACGCCATAGGTCGGTCTCTGTGTACCACGCCCGATATGCCAGCAGTCTTGCCTCTTGGGTTTCCTCCGTTATCGTTCGTCATCCACGACTGATGGGGAAACTGACTGACTGGTGCGGTTTCTTGGGTAGTGACCCCCCCCCCCCCCACACACACAAACTCGCACCACCCGGCAGCCGCCTTGCTCTCCAGATTGAAATGCTGTTCAAAACGCTTGATGTCAGCGTGTCCGTTTGAAGGTTTCTGCACGAGGTGCGGGTTCGCTGTTCGGAACAGCAGAGACGGGCAGAGCTACGTGGGCAACCTGGCTGCAGGGTCTCTGGGACGTCACAATCCGCCATGAAGCCGCCGCCCCAGAGCACCGATTGACCCGCCATTTGTGGATAGACCACTGACCTATTTTCGCTTTCGTCTTAGCCAGTCTGTCAAAGCCAGACCGTGACTACCTGTGTTGTCGCTATCGCCAACCTCGTGTTTTTGTTGGAAAGTCCCACATTTATCAGTTCTGTTATTTGCAGTTGTCTTTTCCCTGATCTACTGCCAAGAATGGTAGTGTTCTTTTATGAAAGCACCAGAACAGTGCGTGGATGGTGATTTAGGAGACTAGAGGTGGGTGAGATGGTCAACATGAGTGTATAGTTTGTAACGCGCACAGGTTAACTGTCCTCTAATGTTCTTTTATAAGGGGGTTGAGATGGGAGAAATTAAAATGGCGATCTGTCACCTAATTTTTAGAAGGTGGAGAGGGAATGTTCCTTGGCACCACTATCTAGGGCAACAGCATACAGGTAGCAGGGGCTGCCCCCCGCCCCCCCCATTTCTGACCTACTGAAGTGCATGAGAGAAGCACCAACAGACCGATTCTGAAACACCTGAAACTTCCGAACAAATTCGTGCTCTTTGTTTGTTCTTAAGATCGCCATTTGTTGACATTTTCGTGCCTCAATGGCCTGCATCTTGAAAACTTTTTACTTTTTTTTTTTTTTTTTTTTAAATCAAACCTGTTGGCAAAACATTGACCGTCTCAGCGATTGTGTCTCTGAATTTGCTGCGTATTAAGGGAAGGAAACTGTATCAAGTGGCAGTGAGGACAGTAAGTCAGTGTCCCCTCCCTGCTAACTGCGTTTTCATCGGGACGTTTCCAGCTTGACCGGCTACTTTTTTTTTTTGGGTTCCTCGCATCAGTGGTGCGATAACAACAGGAGCTGTAACACAATCTCTGAGTAGTCGAAACTTAGCCTGTGATGTAACCTTGAGATAGATGGTCAGTTTGTTTTGCATTCATCCAGGCTGTAAATAAAGGCCAGACATAAGAGTGGAATAAACTCCTTTGACTGTTAAACACGTTTTATTCTGTTGTTCTCCCTTTCGCTGCCTTAGGCCGAGTTACCACTTTACTGACTCTTTAAAAGAGGTTTTTAGCAAAGTCAAGACTTTTTTTTTTTTTAAATCAATAACTAATGTTAAAGATCTTATTTAAATGGTTTTAACTGTTCAACATTTTATAGTTAAGTTTTTGATTTGTCTGTTTTAATGCTTACACATTCTCATCACTAATATATCCCCTAGTTGCCAGCATTGTAAGTCAACATGATTAACTGTAAGAGTGGACTCAGTCGTCCTTGCTGTCTGTAATGTAACATTTCTGTATGTCAGTCTCACACGAGCCAACTTTTGCCCCGACAGTCACCTGTCATCACGCCTTTTAGACGCACCTCCTGCCTTAGAGAGAGATCTTCGGAGGAGATTGTGTTGTGACATGTGGATGTATTGTTTACACACATTCCATGCATTTTTTGTATTATGGTTTCTCCTTTATTTAAAAACAGACACCGCATTTCTGTGTTAGGGTTTTTATGTCTTTGTTGCTCCTAGTTATGTTATTAGGTTCTTTAAAATCTAGATGGAAAAAGCGCACTAGTTAAATGTCAGGTGCAGCCACTTGTGTTGAAATGGTTCCTCAGAATTTGGAGACTGCACTTACAGTACAGAAGAATGAAAACTCACCGCTAAAGTAAATTATTACCAGTTCAGGTAATACATAGCCCACTGTCTTTACGTGACATCTGCATCGTGACGTGGGTCATACATGCCAACCGTTGAAAAGTTACACGTGTGCAATCTAATGAAGAGTAGGTTTGACTCTTCCCATTCTCTGCTAGCTGCCCACCTGCTTGTTCAACTTTTGATGTAATCGTTCAGTTGCAGATGTAAAAGTGGGGATCCACAGGTGGCCAATCAGCATTGTGCTTTGGTCTAATGACTTAGAACAGCATTATAACAGGATTATGTATTAAGCGAGCTTCATGGGCCGAATGGTCTCCTCTCGTTTGTATAGTTCTTATCAGCAGAGGTGGAAATCAGATCGTGACTTTTTACACTCAACTGGTTGGTTGAATGACATTTCAGTCTGGATTTTTATCTTTCTGGACCTGAAATGTCCACCTCTGGTTTAAAGTCATACGTAGCCAACATGCGAGTTCATTCACATCCCTTTTCTGAGTGACGAAAATAGGCTTGGCTAAATGATGAACAGACCAAACACCGATATAAACCTGACATCAGCGCATTATTGACGCAGTCTTGTGACTGCTGAGGCTAAATTGATATCCGAATCGATGCATATTTCACTGATAATGTTAAAGCCGTATTACTATCCATTACTGGTGGTTTAATTTATGGACAGCCCTGTATTTCAAAGCAGTACTGATATATTATTGATACCAATGTAGCAAATAGCTATAACCTGTTAGTGGGTCTTTGAAAACCTATTTCTGGATTAGACTTAGGAAATCGGGCCGCCTTCTATTTGCTGTGGAACAGTGCCGTTGTATAACAGCTGGAGCAGGGCATGGGATCCGAGGTGCACTAGGACCTTGGGAAGCACGGAGCACTTGGCATGCTGAACGTCTACATGCCTGGTTCATTCACAAGAAGTTGGCTTATTGCAGGGAAACTGTCACATGTCAATGGAGGTTTTTCTGAGTTCTGGTCATTTTTACTTAAAGTAGAATAATGTGATATGACGTGAAGACATGACGTGACGTGATATGACGGCCTGATCAGATCTGCTGAGATCAGGAGGGAAACTAGTGTCAGCCTGAAACTTTTTATTTTAATTCACTAGTTTATTTTATAGAACTTTGGACCATTAATCATGATGGGATTTCTGACGGCTTTCTCAGACCCACAGAGGGTTCTCTCTGGGTTCATCCTGAAACGGCGATGCGTTTTCAAATTCCACTGCACTTCCTTAATTCCGCTTTTAATGGAAGATGACGCATTCCTTGTCAAATGTGCCTTTTGATTACTCTGCGTGTCGCCGTCCCCACAGCTTTATATCTAATTGACTACTTTTCTGCTCCATTCACTCCAAGGAGGGAAGATGCGTTTTGATGTTTGCCATATATTTCGGTCAGTTGTAGCGGAATTCGCTGAGCGCGGGGTCCCTGCTCTGTGAACGAGTCTTGGCGGGCGGTGTGCTCGAGGAAGCGTGCCAGAGGAATCGGAAATAAGCACCAATGGAGGGAAAATCTCCGCCTGCCTTTTGACTTGATGTTCCCGTTGCCATGGTGATGCGCTCCGGCAGCGATGGTATGTGATGGGATGTACACAGGGCATGTGTGCTGGGAAGAATGCCCCACGGGAAAAACAGTTTAACAAATCTCCTTTACACTAGCTAATTTTTTTGTGCCTTTTAACTTCCGTGACTTCAAAGAAGCTTTTGCCGGTAACAGGAAATGGAAATACAGGCTTTATTTGTGTGATGAAGGAAAAGGACATGGTTACGATAGGTTTACGGGAACGTAATGCTATCGTAAGGAGAAAATGAATTTTAATGCAGTATACCTAATCAAACATCAGTCTAGCCTACCTTAAACATACTTACATTAGCCTACAGTTGGGCAAAATCATTAACACAAAGGCTATTTTATAATAGTGTTGAATATCTCATAATTTATTGAATAATCATACCAATTGTAGAGTCGAAATATCGTAACACGGACCGAACCTGCGGAGCGTCTGCATTTCCTTCACTGTCCTAAACTTGATGTGTGGTGTATGGTCTTTTTTTTAGAACTTGGATGTTCATCTGACAGACTAGCAGCTATATCCCTCCAGTCTTGTCTTGCTTTTCTTATTATTTACATTACAGTGTTGCCTCTATCCTTGACAATCAACAATGACCACTTATGACGGCCTCCCAAGTTGCCTACATGCAGATGCTGATAGTGCCTTCACCCCAGCGTCTCAGCAGATGCTTAAGTAATGAGATGGTCTTCACAGACACGATACATTCCCAAGGATGTTTGGATGCATGGTCGCAGTGTCGGTCCTGGTTTTTCCCACTTTAGTTCTGATTATGCTTTAAGCAGACAAAGCTATCGTTGTTTACTCTGGGCTTGTGCACATTTTCAGATCTTATTGTTCTCCTTTAAAATCAGTTAATGTTCTGTATGTGCATTAAAAAAACAGACCACCCGATTGTGTGTAAGAGCCAATAGAAAGTGAAGTAATACTGGTGTACCCGTGCCCAATTGTGTGATGGATGGATCTCCCAGCAGAGTAAATGAGGAGATCCCCACAGCCGTGTATTTTCCTCCTGTGTTTGCCTTGTTCCTGGATGAGCAAAATCCCACCCTTTTTTACTAAGATGCCCAAGAAATGCCCTGTTTAGCTGTCAGTGTATGGAGTGCTCACAGTA
>JAODUD010000045.1:3222480-3238362 GCA_026784285.1 Stomatorhinus walkeri
CCGTCTTGCCTGGTGCTCCAGAGACCAGCCTGGCAGCTGAACTAGTCTCCTGTTTTTGATTGCTTGAATTATTTTTATATGGTAAGAACTGTAAAGAAAAAAGTAGAAAATTTTAACAAATTATTCCAGTACTTTTTTTTTTTTTTAAGAAAAATGTCTCAAAGTATTCATTTTTAAATGCTAGACTTTTTGTGAATAGGACATAAGCTTGAATGAAGTTCACCACTCTGAGAGCAAGCTGAGAGGAGCTTGGGGGCCATCTCCTCCACCTGCACTGATTGAGTGCTCTTTTATATATTATGCACCTCTTCCATGCAGTCTGTTATTGAATTTAGCATTTAACCAACAACATCATAGTTACCTGGAGCTGTAGAGGGTAGACGTTTCTTTGTACAGTCCTAATTGCCAATATACTTATTGAACTAGATGAGATTGGTGCTAAATAATTTCCCAGAAGACATATTAAGTGTTTAATGTCAGCGTCATTAAGAAAAAATTATGATCTGTCCAATCTGGGTGAGAGAAGTGTGAAAGTGGGCATTTTGCCTTGTAATTTCAGAGCACTTTACAAGAAATACGGAGCAGTAGGTGCTTTTGTCATGTCTGTTTCAAATGTCTGATAGCATGCTATAGTCTACTCCAGTGTTTTCCAATCCGGTCCTCGGGGACCTGCAGACGGTCCACGTTTTTGCTCCCTCCCAGCTCCTGGTAGGTGGACTGTCTGGCAGGGAGCTGGGAAGGAGCCAAAACCTGGATCATCAGCGAGTCCCCGAGGAGCAAATTGGGAGACACTGGTCCACTCCAAAGATGTGTTCCATTGGCGAGTGCGACGGCTCGTATCTGCGTGTCTGCCTAGCCTTTGCTGACACTGACCCATGTCTTAAGTCCTTAAATGCCCACCAGACCTCGCGCCCTGCTCTCAGGAGCTGCAATCTTTTGATGAAGAATATATCTTAAGCTAGCTCACTTGTGGGTATACGAGTACAAAATGTGTCTCATGATAGCATGTCTCAAACACTATGTTGAGTTGTTCTTTCTGTCTGAAGGCGGGGCCATCTCCCAATCTGAACGTGTCTTCCAAACTACTGGCCCTTTAAGAGGATTCTAATGATGTAACCGCACCACACATACATTCTATACGCACGCCCTGCAAGCAGCTCAGCAGCTATGATTTAATTTTTTTTCCATATAACTGTTGAATGTGCTTTTTTGTTACTCCTGATGGGAATCTATTCAGATCACGAACTGTTTGCAGCATTTGAAATCACTCAAAATGAATATTGATTTTATATAAATATATATAACAATGTATGTAAAACTGTGTACAATGTAAAAACTCAATAGAGAAAATTACGTATTCCAAGGTTGGGCTTTGTACAGTATACGATTCACATATGTGGAACACAACTTTTAATTTATGTTAACTTAATAGGGGGAACTGAAAAAAAATATGATCCCTTTTGCACACAGACAAGCTGCAAGTCGTGGTACCTTCCATCAATTTACCGGATAGTGTATGTACTGATCGTGAATGTACACACGTGGGTATGTACGTACTGCGTGCATACGGATTGCTTCCAATTTGGAATGTCATTGCATTACGATGGATCATTCTGAATTATTCATGGTTATTTTGGTTCTACTACAGTGCACTATTCTTACAGCTGTACGTTGTTGACCAGTGATCTATTTTACAAAACCCCATACTTTCCTAGTATTCTGTCTAGAATTAGTACTGACTGGACTTTTGTCTTCATCTTTAAACCTCCATGTTTTACTAACGTCCATTTTGTTTGTATTTATTACAGTATGTGTGTTTACAGCATTCACTGTGTATGTTCTGTGAGCTTGAAAACATTTTTTTAACTGTAACATTGTGTACACATGCAGAGGATGAGCAATAAAATATATACTGTTGTGGAACAAGAGTTCCTTATAATATGGTGTTTTTGGTCACTTTATTCACGTGTGTATGTAGTGCAAGATCACAAGACTGTAGATGCTGTACTAGTTAACACCTCTGTGTATAGCAGTTCTTTTTTCTTTTCCTAATTGGTTCCTGAATTCCTAAAAGCCACAGCTAGGACCTCTAAAATACGGCAGTAGAACAAACTGACAAACTTCTCAGTACAGTTTTGCTGTGTTCGCTAGCGCCCCCCTAATGAACAGAAAAAGCATGAAACACATGAAGAAGACCACAGAATTTAGTGCCCTTTGATTGACTTCACCTGCAGCACTAGATTGGGATTACAAATCAGCTCAGGGCTTTGGGGTCCCCCACCACCCCAGGGTAGATTGCACCAACCATGAGCTTCACCCACCATGAATTTTCCCTGGTTTGCCAGATGGCTAGTCCAACCCTGTTCACAGTCATCTGACGCTGGAAATTCTGGGGTTATTTCCCATATAATCTCTGATGCTGGTAACATCAGGAGGCATTTTACACACTGATAGATGATTTTGAGGTATATATTCCTTTAGTCCTCATGAGTTAAATGTAGCCACATCTGTATCTGTGGTTAATGTATCTCAATATGTAACATGATAGTGTGATCATAGACAGAGATGGTTACAAAAATGGATACAATTAAAATCTTATGAAATTGAACGTTTACTTTAATATTGCCTGTGAAAAAAATAACAGTATGCTTTGACATTAAACAAGTCTCCCGTTAATAAAAACAAGTGAACCTGATTAAAAAGGTATGTGGGAAATAATACAATGGAACCAAATCAGCAGAATTGTCGGAAGATGTATTAACATATCATATAGATAAGGCTACTGTATGCAGTTAACATTAGAATTACTGTTCTTGTGGGAGTCGAACCCTTGAGAATATTAACACAAATAAAAATACGAGCTCAAGCTGAGAAGGCAAGAATTATTCTGAAGCATTTTTGAGACTTCAAGAGACTGAAATAAATGTCATTGTGGTTTTATTCTGCGTTACAATATTAATATATTTTCTTTAACACTCGTAAATATTAATCGTTATATGTTAGTGTTCAAACGAGTATGCTGTTATTACGTAGTTAACTGCTTTATCTCAACATACAATAAAACATTTACAAAGACTAATAGACTTGGAAAGCTTTTCAGTAAATTACATGTAATACAAATCATTCTGATATTTATATAAGCCTCATAAATTCATTACTGCGACTCACAACTATAATTGTTGTGTCATTGTTTTATTATATATTTTTCATAATCTAATGTTTTTTTTCGAATCCATGTTTAATATTTAACCAGTAAAGTAATTAAGGATTTTGTGGTATTTATATTCAAATTAGCGGCTCACACGAAGGTTTAACTTCCAGGAAGTAGAAAACACTTCAGAGGGTGACGCGGCAACTTGTAATTATTTCCGATTTTTTTTTTATATATATAACGCGTTACAAGAACATCTTGTTCTAAAATCTAGAAACATCAATATATCTTTACATCTCTCGATCCGGTATGAGTTCAGAAAAGACCATTTGTATTGTTATTATTATAAAATGTGAATGTCACAATATGTATTCTTAACACGTGTATGTCCTAAAGCTATTTCACGAATCCCGGGAGCCCAGCCTTACCGATGACGTCATGTACTATAACCGGAAGCGCCGGCGGCCTAATCTCACCGGTGCCTCAGTAGTACGGGCATTGTACTACCGCTAATCTGCTGGTGCAACGGCGGCGTGTCTCCCGGTATATTGTCTGTCAGGCAGATTGTTCCAGGGTTACCTGCTCTCACGCGTCCGGCGTGGCACTCACGCTCACGCAAGAAGTCTTATGGCAAATGTACATTATTCCATTATAAATCTAAAATTAGCTACATCAAAGGCGTTGGGGTAGTTTGCAAACTCTATAGACTATTTACAAGGTAATAAAACAGTTACATACATGTGCATGCTTGTCTCGAATTTAAAATCTCCAATCAGCTGACCAAAGTTGGCAACCCTGCATGTGGTCGAGTTTTGGAAAATGAAGGGAACGTTGCCGTGGTGTTGCATGCGACCTATTTGCAGTATAAGTATCACTTTATTCGTAAAATATACACAACCTACCCTTTAAATGGCCACAAAAGTTGTTGACGATTTCGCTTATGCATGCCCAGTTCTGATACATAATGATTTGTCTTTAAAAATGGCATTGTAGCACAATTTACACGTTTCTGTAATTCTGTTACAACGAGAATGAAAATATTACTGGGTTACAGGGATGATCCGAGGTTTTAGGTAAAGATATTATCTATGAAAGACAATGATTGCGCAACACTAACATTTTATAAATGTATTTATGTTACGATATACATTTTCCCTACAATATGCGAGCTCTTACTATAAGAACAAAACATATTTCTTAAATTTGCAATGAGAAGGAATGTAATCAAATACAGAAGGATGATGGTGCACATTTTAAACTTATTTCATGAATTCCAACAATGCAAACACAAAAATATTTGACAAAACGGGATATAGTTATATAACTTCTACATTAATTTGTATAAAATATGAAAGTTTTGATGTAATGCATAGGCCCAGATAAAAATTGCCGCGGCAGGATGTTAGACGGAATAGTGCCATTCTTCTGGCGGATTGATACATCCTATGCCGGCTGAAGTGAGGCTGGACTTCCTGTTGCGATATAAGCCGGCTGTTATAGGAAAGACACCGGCATTTTTAGCATCATCACTGCTAGCCGGGTCCACTTAGGTACTTTTGTTTTAACGATTAGTACAGTATTTTTATTTTTTACTTTTTGTTTACACTATGCCTGGTTATTCGGACAGAGATCGTGGAAGAGACAGAGGGTAAAACCATTTTCTTGTCAAATTCGTGCATCGTGTTTCTACTTTGGGAATTTCACGTAATTAACGTACTACATGTATCTTAAAGGAACAGTCTTAATTATAAAATTTCCTTTGTGTTTCGCATGGTGTATATCTTTTGTGATGCCTAGCTATGGACACACGGTTTGGTATAAATTCTGCTATAATGGCGTTTTCCCCCTTGGATTACAGTCGTTATCTTTATTTTTGTTAAAAGAGCAAGCTGGTCGTGTATAATCGTAATACGACCGATTGTGGGCTATCGGGACATTTAGCAGTATCGTTTGTTCAGTTGTGTTACATAACGTGAGAGCGGTGGCCGGCTAAGGCGCCAGGCCCCTCTTTCCGTGTGGTCGCCATGTGGCGGAAAGGGATCTCAAAATGCCGGCCGGTTTCCTTTGTTCCTCTGCTGGGCAGAGAGAAAATGGCAGCGCTTAAAAATGTGACGCAGGAACAATGTTCTCATTCCACTGTATGTATTTTCCTAAAAATCAAACGATGATTTGTTAAATATCCGCGTTTTCATAAATTATATATATTTTTTTAATTTCCTGGTCAGCATTGCGGAGATCTGTTAAGCGCCTCTGCAGTGCACCTTATTTCCCCTCGAGCATACGGTTTCGTATTGGTGTTTCGTTGTAACATTGGCTTGGTGTACTGTCCATTTACTTTAGTGACGAATAATCTGTTCACTATTATTTATTTATTTTGGTAAGGTATGGCGGTGGACCACCTCGTTTCGGGGGTAGTAGGAGTGGGGGATCCTCCGGAAAGTACGGCAATCCGGGCGAAAGACTGCGCAAGAAGCACTGGAACCTTGAGGAGCTTCCCAAGTTCGAGAAGAACTTCTACCAGGAGCATCCTGATGTGACCCGGCGGTCGACTGTAAGTCTGCTCCGATTCCCCGGGGGGGGGGTACTTCTTAGCTGTATGTGGGAGGCTCCCCTGAGTCACCTGAGAAGGATTAAGTTTGTAATGTATTCTGTAACAATTTTGTCGTTTTCCCCAATGCAGCAAGAGGTTGAAGAGTACAGGAGAAGTAAAGAGATCACAGTGAAAGGTAGAGATTGCCCAAACCCTACAATGAAGTTCCATGAAGCTAGCTTCCCAAGTAAGTATGGCCCATTGTTTTGAAGTAATATGCTGCATGAAGGCTTCTCAAACTGATGGGCGATTATCTTTCCAGCATACGTGATGGATGTGATCACCAAGCAGAACTTCTCAGAACCCACACCTATCCAGGCTCAGGGCTGGCCTTTGGCTTTGAGTGGCAAGGACATGGTGGGAATCGCGCAGACTGGGTCTGGCAAGACCCTTTCGGTAAGTGACCCCTTGGTTCCTGATGTTTGGGGGGGGGTGTTTGACACCTTCTGAATACCCTAGGTAATTCAGTTACAGATGTATAGGGTTCATGGTATTTGTTGTGTTAATGTGGGGGTGTAAGCTGTGAATTTATATTCTGAGAAATCTCATACATATTCATACTATTGTCTTTGGATAAGTATTATACTACTATTCATGCTAAGCTCCTACTTCCAAGCTTTACCACGGTCTTGTGTGTGTTCTAGCTTAATGTCTTGTACTTACTGCATCATAAATCACTTGTGAAACTTTTGTTTTATTCCACAGTACTTGTTGCCAGCTATTGTCCATATTAACCACCAGCCTTTTCTGGAGCATGGGGATGGCCCAATTGTAAGTGAAGACCATAGCTTGATCTCTTTCAGCTCAAAGAGAGAGAGCCATTCCCCTAATGGTGTTTTGTCCCTACAGTGCCTGGTTCTGGCCCCAACTCGAGAGTTGGCACAGCAAGTTCAGCAGGTTTCAGCTGAGTATGGGAGGGCTTCCCGGCTGAAGTCCACCTGCATCTATGGCGGTGCCCCAAAAGGACCACAGATCCGTGACCTGGAGCGAGGTATCGTCAGATTGCTCAAATCTGAAAAACCCCAATGAGACTGTCTGCTAAGTCTTGCCAAGTCGAGCGCCCTAATGTTTGTTTCCTCCAGGGGTGGAGATCTGTATTGCAACTCCCGGACGTCTCATTGACTTCCTGGAGGCAGGGAAGACTAACCTTCGACGCTGCACTTACCTGGTTCTGGATGAGGCCGACCGGATGCTGGACATGGGGTTTGAGCCACAGATCCGGAAAATCGTGGACCAAATCAGGGTAAGCACCGGACCATTCAGCTGCCTTGAGCTTGCCCTGCCAGTGGCCGGATCCTAATCTAAATGGTCTCCCATCTGCAGCCTGACAGGCAGACGCTCATGTGGAGCGCCACCTGGCCCAAAGAGGTGCGGCAGCTGGCTGAGGACTTCCTGAAGGAGTACGTGCAGATCAACGTGGGCGCTCTGCAGCTGAGCGCCAATCACAACATTCTGCAAATCGTTGATGTCTGCAATGATGGGGAGAAGGATGACAAGTGAGTGTTCCCACCCTTGTTACGCTTTACTTTCTCTATTTGTCTAAAGTTGAAGCTCTTTTAAATATCTTGGTCTTGCAGACTAAACTCTAATAGGTATTCATCATTGATATCCTGTGGTAACTTCAGGGTCTTTCTTAGAGCATACTTTATTTCCCTAATCACTTGCCTAATATTCCCCCCCCCCTTCAATATGAGGCAATGCTGTTCCTGCTTACCCCATCTGTTCCTCTCTTCCTCAGACTTCTTCGTCTACTGGAGGAGATCATGAGCGAGAAGGAGAACAAGACCATCATTTTTGTGGAGACGAAGCGGCGATGTGACGACCTCACGCGGCGTATGAGGAGGGATGGGTAAAGATCTGTTTGGGTCATAGGAAACTGATCTAAGAATGGTTCAACCTGTGGGTTTTTACAATGAATGATCTGTCTCTAGCTGGCCAGCGATGGGCATCCATGGTGATAAGAGTCAACAGGAGAGGGACTGGGTTCTGAATGGTATGTCCACGCCTAACTTGCATGTGGTCAATATTCCCACAGATGGCAACTTGGCTCAGGCTAATGGTGTCTCTCTCTTTCTTTTTGTAGAGTTTAAATTTGGAAAGGCTCCCATCCTTATTGCCACCGACGTTGCTTCGAGAGGTCTCGGTTAGTGTCCACCAAAAATACGGTCTAAGCGCGACACCTTTTAAAGAGAGGCTCCCCCTTTAACACTCTCTGCATCTTCTGAGTTCCCTCACCTGAAGGTGCAGTCTTTGTGGCAGGGCCTAGGCATGACGCTTCCCAGCCACGCGAGGGGAACGGAGCTCTATCCGCGATGTCCTGTTGACAGGTGCCACCAAGTCGTGTACAGGGGTCAAGGGTCAAGTGCAGAGCCGTGCTGGCTGTAGGCATGGTGTAACCAAGCTGTGCTCTGACCGCAGCTGTGGTCAAAAACTTCACCCAGGTCTGTTCAGCTCAAACTTCAAAACCTTGTGTTTAAAGCGTCACGAGGCCAGAAGTTGGACAGTTCTTCCTTTTTTTAAATTTTTTGTCTTTCCCCCTCAATTTTGAATGGCTAGCCTACGGTTTCTTGTGCCTGAATCCCTGGAATTTTGCATTAATTGCATACCTCTGTAGTAAAATTGACGCCTGGCACCCATAGTGACATGGGGACATCCCAAGAATACGGAATGAGCAGTGAAATTCCTCCCTCGCCTGTTTGTCATGTCGAGACCTGCCAACGTGATTTTTTTTTTTTCTTTTTTCTCCTTTTTCTCAAGTGAACTCTGGCTTCTTGGACGATCTTGCCTAGATGAGACTGAGGGATGCATCTTTTCATTTTTTTTTTAATGGGGGGATTACTTTTTTTTTTGCCCTCCCCCTCAGACTTTGTACCTAATCTTGGCAAGACATGCAGTGTGGCCTTGTGTAGAAAGCTTACCAATAAATAAGTGGGAAGGACCTTGAAAGACTTACCATCTGAAAGGTCCTGTTTGCACACAAGGAGGCAACAGTGCTCATAGTGGCCCTACTGCGTAGAAGCATCCGGAAGTCACTTGACAATTTCTGGGGAGTTCTCTGCATTGGGAATGGACTAGTGAATGCATACTCCTTAATGGTAAGACGTATCCATTTCTTTGTAAGGGAGCGGGACTAACCCTGGATTTTTATTGTTTTTTTTTATTTTAATTTTTTTGGGAGGGGTGGGGTTGGTGTTTTGGCGCCAAAATGGAGTGTGCATCGTCTCCCCGCATTAGTATTCCCACTGGAGTAGAACTTTTACATTTTTTTGCTTAATTTCTGTTGTTGGTGTCTGCACTTGGCTGATTTGTGTTTTTTTTTTTTTTGTGTTTTTTTTGTTGTTTTTTGTGTTTTTCTTTTCTGTCTTTGGCCCTCCCTCTGTATGTAAACTCCCATTGGCCTTTCTTACCGCAATGTGCAGATGTGGAAGATGTGAAGTTCGTTATCAATTACGACTACCCCAACTCCTCTGAGGATTACATCCACCGCATCGGCCGCACGGCCCGAAGCCAGAAGACGGGCACCGCCTACACCTTCTTCACCCCCGGCAACATGAGGCAGGCCAGCGACCTGGTGTCTGTGTTGCGCGAGGCCAACCAGGCCATCAATCCAAAGCTGCTCCAGATGGCAGAAGACAGAGGAGGTAAATTTAATTGGTGAGATACAAGACCTGTGGTTCATCTGCAGACTTTTTCTCTCTTTTTTTCCCCCTTATGTGGGGTTGGGGGGGGGCGGGGCCGAATTCCGTTGGGGTGCTTCCTATGCATTCTTAAACATAACCCTAAGCCTGGCTCCATCCTTGTTTTGATTGGCGTCTTTTTGTCACAGGTCGTTCAAGGGGGGGAAGAGGTGGCGGCTATAGGGATGATCGACGGGACAGGTACTCTTCGAACAGGAGGGATTTCAGCAGCTTTAGGGACCGAGACAGTGACAGGGGATTCGACAGCGGACCAAAAAAGGCATTTGGCACCAGCACACAGAACGGAGGCTACGTGGCTGGCGGGTATGACACCGGCATCAGCGCTGCCTACGCAGCGGCCTACAGCAGTAACGGACAGTCAGCCTTTACCGCCAATCAGGCCACTGCATTCGGGGCCCAGAACTTCCAGAACCAGCAGTTTGCTGCAGCCCAGGGTGCCACCCCCGATGTCATGGCCCACCCCCAGTTCCCGTTCACCCCCCAGCAGCCTCAACAGCCCCCACAGCCAATGGTCCCTTATCCCCTGCCCCCAGCATTCCCACAGTGAAATGCACACTGTAGCAGTAATTTATTGGTTTATCCTCAAAGTTCAATATCCTTTACCCAAAAATTGTACTTTGTTCTGTTTGGGTTTTTTTTTTTTTTTTTACAGCAGGATTGATACAACATTCTACACCTCTAACAAAGGGTCATGTGACCTATGGGGCTGCCATAGTAACGGTGCACTCATTTTACTATTTAATTTTTATTACATTCCGCTGTAACCTTAGTCCAATCTTTTTGTACTAGTCATTGCAAGCCCTCCTGGTTTATTGTAATGTTGGAAGTGATATGTTTGGATCTTAACGAGGCACTGCATGGCCTTTGAAATAAAACAAAAAGGAATCAGTTCGAAGTTGTACTTTTGGCTTATTTAGAGTGGTGGTGCACATTGAGTGGCTTCTCAAGCCAGGGACACGCTGATCTGCAACTGCATCGAGTAAGATTTTACCGGTTTTGCCTTCCAGCTGTAGGAAGCGGCTTTGAACACCAGGGGGCGGCCTTATGCAGCCTCAAAGGCCCTTGGTTCAAATTCTTCCAGCGGAAACGAGTCAGTCGTGTGTGCCTCAATGTTGTCCCGGGGGAGTGTTTAACTTTTGTTAATGCATGTCATAATTGCTGGCAGTGGGAGATCTCTTGCTGCGATATTTAGGCAAAGTCTGGTACAAAATGTCAATTCATACGTGTAAATATTAGTAAAGTATAGTACAATGATACACAAGGCAGTAGGAATGCGGTAATGTACCGTACCCCAACTTTTATTTTGGCTTAATTCATCCCCTATTAAATCTACCTTTTTATATTAAAATACTGTGTCCCTTCCCCCAATATTAAACTTTCCAACGCCTCTGGTGATGCATTCATTATTCATTCTCTTCATGACACGGTACACGCGCATGACGCAGGAAGCATCCGTACTATTGTCGCTTAGCCGAGTATCTATCATAGTGTCCAAAGAGGTAGCCCGCCCGGTTTTCCCTGAAATAAAACTTGTACCGTGAGTCGATCCCTCGTGACTTGGGCAACAGTCCCCATCACTAATTTTTAAAGCATATCTTGCCCATTTTTCTGCTGGGAGTATTCTCAAACTAGAACGGAAGATACCGAAGGTCTATACAAATTCGGGTCCTCAAAAGAGTCAGTTATTGGGTTTGAATTCTTTGACATAGAGCATGTCTGGCTATGCACATATTTCAGGCTCACGTTACGTTTATCTCCTGTCTGCCTAACTGGGCGTATCGCCGAAGCCGGCATATTTTAACATGCTATACTTGGCTCCCGTATCAGACCAACAGGACATATAATTGGCAGTTATTGTTTTTTTGGGATGGAAAACCTGTAGAGTTAGGTGTGACAGATTTCCGCCCCGGTCCCCTCCCGCGGCCGCGCCCTCGCCTTTTCCTCATTTCGCAATGAAGGCTGCAGTCCCCGCCGTAAACACAGGGGGCGCTTCTGGGCCCGGTTCATCGCACGGAACAATCTGTCATTAGTTACGCGCATTTGAGATTCTAATCGAATGAATCAGTTATGCTAATTTTATGTAGCACTGTAAATTTTAGACCCATTAGTGTCAGATAAAAATACAAATAACTCCAAGAAGAATAAAAACACAAATGATTAAGAGTTTTTAATAGACTGAAATGAGATTTTAAAAGAGCAACAAACCCCAGCTTTAATCATGTCAGTGATACATTGTCCTTGAACAGGTAATTATCAAAATGATGTGTAACAGTAAATAAATAATACAGTCCTCTCTAACAGTGCGGTCAACCTGCAGATTAGTCGGGATTAACGAATAAAATAATAATGAAACATTTTGTATCTAAATATACGAATAGTTTCGCATTTAAAGCAATCCTTTATTTATAAATGTAGTTGTACAAACCTGTGAATATACAGAAATCGACCTTCGTTAATAATGTTCTTGTTTTGCGATAAATTATTTCTCAAGATGAAGAGTATGATTTCAAACAATGCATGTGCATCTTTTTTGATGGTTACGGTTCCACTGCACAGTAAGGCTCCCTTTGGCACTTATAAATGGTAGTAACTCATTAATAAAAAGAAAATGTGTTCTAACTTATTGTCTGTTGATGATTTCCAAAGTGTTACCGCCTAATTAATAACCAGATTACTACCCATCCATAAACCCTTTATAAGAGTAGTCTTATTGTAAAGTGAAACCGTGATTACTTGACAGATATATGCGACGTACATAAGTGTTCCCAGGAGTGATCACTAATATGATTTAGACATTTTATCTACCGGTTTTTCACGTGTCGTCAAGCGACTAATCACCCTACACTTGCAGTTAAACCACAAAGTGCTAGGTGGCACTCCTATGTTACTCAGAGGCAGGGACTTGGATTTCATTAGAATTTGACGCCGCTGTTTACTTACGACGTCTTGGTATCTTGATTTTCTGGGTTTGTTCTGTAAGTGTTTTTGACACTGATAAGTGGTGAAATGATAAAGTATGTGCATTCTTTGCCATCGGACAACAAAGCAACTAGGTTATGAGACGTAGGTAAGATACGGACGAGTCTCTTTGCACAAATAGGCCAATTCTTAGGTAGCGCTTACCCTCCCCAGGTATGTGGGTGGTGTTGAGAGGCATGCCTTCGCGGGGTGTGTGTGCGTGTCTGACTGCTGGCTGCGCCTGTTCGGTCCCCACACTTGTGGAAGGGTAGTCATTCACAAGAGGGGACGTTTACACGACCCACACACCCCCGCATTAGACTCCGGTGATGCGTTTAGTGTCCCTGGCAGGGTTAAGACTACCTGACAGTCACTGTAGCAGGGAGTGTCATTGTCACCGAATGACACGTGTAGGGGAACCGCCAGGCATAACGAGGAATGCGGTAGCAAGAAAATTCCTGTTCCACACGTAGTGCTTATAAATCTGAGTCTTTGCGTGTTACATGATGGAAATGTGACGGTCTTTGAAAAACAATAGAGTATGTATTGCAAAACAAGGTCAGCTCCAATCACCCATTTCCAAGGTGTTGTCTGTCGTTCCCTTTTGTGTGGAGCATGTCCACGCCTTAATGAGTTGCGGCAGATGTATGCCTTCTATATTATAATACGATTTTGTGCAATCAAGCCGAAAGCCTGGAGCTCTTGTTATTTAGTGTTGCTGCCCTTGTGCAACACATATATAAGGAAGTTAAATGTTTTATTCTCTGTTTTTGAAAATAATTACTTGGCTCCATCTCCTGTTTTTTTCCCCACTATGTGTTTATGCTGTTGTAAATCTTGATTCTGGACATTTATTGAAAAGCCCACAGGAGTCTCAGAGTACCAATTTACTGTCATGCATGCCTCAAGGATGGGTTGGGCCCAGTGTTTCGGGGACCACATCATTGGAGGTTTCCAGAGTGGTCTTACAGTGCAGACTGAGTACTGCCTTCAGCAGTGGTGTTCACCCCCATACTGAACACGGGAGAAAGAGCGTGTTATCATCAAGGTGTTCTGGAAGCTAGTTTAGTGCTCTTGTGAGGGTTTTTCTGCCAGATGTGAGAGGGCACAGACCACAGCCTATGCTCCGGAAGTCCTTGTATAGCACTAAACGGAGTTCCTGATGGCTTTGTGTAGGATTCTTTCATTTCCCCCCCCCCAACCTTACATAAATTACATGAATTTATTCCACTGCTGAAGGCAGTGAGTTCTGTGCATTAGTTCAAACTGTCTGGGCGTTTTTTTTTTACTGCATGGTATTGTTTTATATTGGTAGCACAGCTGCCAGTCTCATGATACTCTTTAGGCTAATAGATTTTGTCTTCAGTTCAGATTACAGTAATGTAAACATGGCTTGATGTTGGGCCAGTAATTGAAAGTTGGGTGTCACAGTGGCAACATAGCCTCAAACCTTCAGGGTTTTCATGTACAAGCTGAGCGTGGAAGTTGGGAGTCATTCAAAGACA
The DNA here is from genome assembly GCA_026784285.1 of Stomatorhinus walkeri. Classification (NCBI taxonomy): domain Eukaryota; kingdom Metazoa; phylum Chordata; class Actinopteri; order Osteoglossiformes; family Mormyridae; genus Stomatorhinus; species Stomatorhinus walkeri. Next base: position 3,236,383 of record JAODUD010000045.1, read on the forward strand.
CTGTGAGAGTCTCTGCTGAAGCTCCTCTGAAAGACAAACTGCAGAGAAGTGGGCAACAAACCAAGTTCCTGCGATTTAAGTAGCCCTTAATGGCAAAGTCACTTAGCTGGCAGAAGTCATTCTAGCACTGGGGAGGGCTGACAGCCTGACGCCTGTGTGGAAGCTTCTTTATGAGAGCATTTCACTGTCATTTGGGGCCAGCTCATTTTCTGCCCCCAAACCAACTATTCAATAATACATAGTCAAGAGTTTTTGTCAATGAATGTGGCCAAACTGCATATTTAAGGATTCACAGAAGTATAATGAACTTTTCTTGTGAGCTAATCATCCTTGGCTTACATTCACTCCTTTGGGGTGGTGGAGTGAAGGAATCTTCACTGGGACTTGCTGAGATGCAGAGCTGCCGCTGTATTCAGCTCTGAGAACTAATGCCATGTTTAAATTCCTGTCGTGTTTATGGCAGCATTAAACAGCAGATTAGTACAGTGATGCAGATGAGAAATGCTCACACTGCTGTTCGACTGTAACCGACTATCATATACCTTGCAAATGGACCTGTTTCCTTAGGTGCGATCATTAAGAGAGTAAAATTGTTCTTGTTTGTCTTGTTTCCATTTGCTAGCTTTGATAAATATTTATCATTACACTTTAGTAATAGCTATAATTCATTTAAGAACATAAATTTACAAACGAGAGGAGGCCATTCAGCCCATCAAGCTCGTTTGGGGAGAACTTAACTAATAGCTCAGAGTTGTTAAAATCTTATCTAGCTCTGATTTAAGGGAACCCAGGGTTTTATCTTGCACTACACTAGCAGGAAGACTATTCCATACTCTAACTACATGCTGTGTAAAGAAGTGCTTTCTCAAATTCAGTTTAAAATGTTCTCCCGCTAATTTACACCAATATGGCCACAAGTTCTAGTGTTTAAACTAAAACTGAAGTAGCCATTTGGCTGAACAGCATCCAGATCTGTTAGAATCTTATATACCTGGATCATGCCCCCCCATGTCTCCTTTGCAGGAGGCTAAACAGATTCAGCTCACTAACCTCTCCTCATAAGAGATTCCTCTAAGACCAGGAATCATTCTCGTGGCCTCTGTTGCACCTTCTCGAAGGCAGCAATGTCTTTCTTAAGGTATGGTGACCAAACCTGCACACAATATAATAGGGGGGTCTTACCAAGGAATTATATAATATATAGCATCACCTCCCTTGACTTAAACTCCACACACCTAGGGATGTAACCCAACATCCTATTGGCCATTTTTATTGCTTCCCCTCACTGGTGAGAGTGGGACATGGAAGCATCAACATACACACCAAGGTCTTTCTCATAATCAGCTACCTTTATTTCAGTGGAACCCATAAAATATCTGTACTTTATATTTCTGGTCCCTGCATGGATTACCTTACATTTATTTGTGTTAAATTTCATCTGCCAGGTATCACCCCAGTGGCTAATTAAATCCAGATCCCGTTGTAGACTCTCCGCTGCTAGATCAGTAACTGCTACACTGCCCACCTTGGTGCCGTCTGCAAATTTAAGCAGTTTACTGTATGTATTGGTGTCGATATCATTAATTAGGAACAATTAGGCGGTAAGTGGCAAATAAGTATAAAATGGATCAATTTGAACATGTGGTAACGTTTTAAATTAACTGCACCTTCATAATGCTTGAAAACGTTCAGTACACCTTCATAATGTATTTAAATATTCATAAAACATTCATAAACATTATGTAACATCCTAATATCCCTTAACAGCTGTAATATACATTAATAGCAGACATTATATAATAATAACAAACATTATAATTGTATAATCATGTAATGTTTGTTATTAATGCATATTAAAGCTGTTAAGGGATGTTAGGATGTTAAAGTGCACTTGCATGCTACTTACACTGAACAAAAATATAAACGCAACACTCTTGTTTTTGCTCCCATTTTTCATGAGCTGAACTCAAACATCGGAAA
>JAODUD010000045.1:3249155-3268624 GCA_026784285.1 Stomatorhinus walkeri
GAATCCTGTGAAATGCGTGAGAATCCTGTGAAATGTGTGAGATTCCCGCAAAATGTGTGACAATCCCGTGAAATGCGTGAGAATCCTGCGAAATGCGTGAGAATCCTGCGAAATGCGTGAGAATCCTGCGAAATGCGTGAGAATCCTGCGAAACGAGACCTGTCTGTGTGTCTGCCCTGGTATTGATGTGCTTCAGAGCTGCCCCTTGATGCAGTACTACTCTGTGTCTCTGCCGGGAATCCCGGCTCCCTCTCTGCTCCTCTCTGCTCCCAGGACGACGATCGACTCCTGAAGCAGAGTGAGGAGCTCCTGGCTGACCTGCGGAAGAGAAGCGTCTCAGTGTTTCCCCTGCGTTCTCGCCGTCGCCCCCCCGTCAAGGGCCCCACGGCCGTGTCACTGTGCGACTGGAAAGACAGCAGCGTACGACCCCTCCCTCTGCGCTATTTCAAACCGCTTGTTGTTGCAAGAAGTACACGGTTAAACAACATATGATGTTTTTGCCCCATGACCATCGCACTCGGAATCACAACAGCAGTTTCCACCATAAAGCAGTCTTCACTGCCTGCTTAAATGATAAACCTTGCTGTTCTGGTAGAACTCTGCAGTTAGCTTTATCAGTCAGGTGTGGTCCATTCCAGGAAGCCATAAAATTAATCCCTCACCTTTGCTTCAGGCGCGATGATCAGGTCGCCTGCTGCTGGGGTGTGTCTGGCACCCAGAGGTTACGTGACGTTAGACCATGTAGAGATGTTTTGCGGCTGAGCTCACTTCATCTTTGGCCTTCCAGTGCTCGGTGGCCAAAGGGGAGAGGTTCACTCTGCAGTCCAACTACGATCCAGAACGCTGGAATGTGCAAGCTGGCAATGGAGCAACGAAGAGCGTGCCGGCAGCCTGCCTGGTAGTGCCACCGCCAGACCCAGAGGCCTCGGACCGGGTGGACAGGTAACTCGCATACCAGCTTGGCTCCCAAGGCTTCCAGGTCTAGTCCTCTAGGCCCAGGATAGACCCAGTTTGACACCTTGTTCCTGGCAAATGCTGATGTCACCAGGTTGGAGAGAGATCTAGCAGACCTGAAGAAGAAGAGAGCCAACCTCCAAAGTGAGCCGAAGAGCACCAGGGTGGAGGTTGTGCGGACACAGTACCCAGGTATGGAGGTGTGGCTCCATGGAGCAGAATTTCCCAGTTAGCTAGATAACTTAAGCCGAACATGAAAACTGGGCAATCAGAAGAGAGATAAGTGACATTCCTATTGGACGATCCTCGGCTTAAGTTACCTGACTGAATTAGAGGGCAGGAATATTACTCCCATTTGGCATATACCTCTCTGTGTGTCTCATATCCTACTGCTCTGTTGTAATTGTCTTTGGATCATTGAAATGTGCTATATATAAATATTGTTGTTGCTGTTGTTATTGTTTACTAATCTGACATTTTATCAAAACCTCTGTTGGTACCGTAGTCGTCGCCTCCAGCCCCACAGATGACCCCAAAGTCCGGGCTCTGTCCAGCCAGCTAGACAGGATCAGTGATGACCTGGAGCAGGCTAGGCAGGACACTCTGGGCCGACTGAGAGCACCACTGGACCACAAGGACCCTGTGCGGGACTTGTCCAACCGTTTGAAGGAGCAGGAGGTGAGAGACATGGCTGTCATCCCTGCCGCTTACGGCCATATAGTCACCTCTGTGTTACATATATCGCATGATGCCAATGGTACATAAAAACAGGCTGCACTCCTAGTGATACTGTGCAATTGTAAGAGTTCTGGACCATAATGAAGGAATCAATTAAGTATAACAAAAAGAGGTTGCACTTTGCTTCAATACAGAGTGTTGGGTGAAGACTTCTAATACACTCGTATTGAAGCAACGTTGTGGTATATATAAACAATTCTGATACATGTTGCTGTGTAGTGATTGATACCTTTCTGCAAACATAGTTCTACTTCAGGTGACCTAATTGGACGGTCTGCTCAGCTAATGCATACGTCATGGAGCATTGTTGGCTGTGGTTGGCTGGATGCAGTAGTCAAATGGGGCTTTTCCACTGGCATACAGGAACCGGCTCATTCCTGAGCTGTACGCGAAGAGAGACTAGTTAATAATAATAATAATCAATCCTTTATTTATCCCCGTGGGGAAATTCCTTTTTATGTCTCCCTCAACTTGCTCTTTGTAGAGAAAGCTGTCCACAAGGGGCAGCCACCCATAGTGGCGCTCAGGGAGCTGGGGGTTAAGGGCCTTGCTCAAGGACCCACAGACAGGCTGAGGCTGGGTTTGAACTGGCGACCTTGTGATTATAAGCACACAGGCTTAGCCCACTGAGCCACATGCTGCCCCAGTTACAGTGTGGTCCCAGTTCACTGCAGAAGGGGCGTTGCTGAGTTTGGAGAGTGTGCTAATTTCTGGTAGAACGTCTGTGATATGTTAGCATGCATCAAATGATGCTAGCGGAATTAGCATTCACATTTGTAAATTTGCAATATAAATCCATTCTGCTCAGCTGTTCCATATGACCTTTTTGAGTAGGTTAAGGAGGTTGGAAATTTTCAAGTTCTGAGTTTTCGGGAATGCAAATGATATCTTGATGTGCGAAAATACTAATAATTACTAATACACAGAATTAGCTGTTTTTTTCCTTTAGATAATCCATGCCTATTGATGCTGAATGCCGATATCTCCGTGCTTATAACTAGTCTGATGGTAGAGATGCAGCTAGCTTGTTTTGGTCATGTTTTTGGCCGTGCTAGTAAGCAGATCCGTGTCAGCACCATTACGACTGGTCTACGTCTTGCATACTTTGCAAACCGACAGTTCGCCGTACTTGTTAGGTACGGCTTGGATCCTGGTGGCAGTGGAATAGCGCCATAACCGTATCTGTTCTGAGCATCACTCTGCTTTGCCATCAGCATACAGGCTCGGTCCTGAAGAATCTGGGGGAGGAGACAGCGACTGTCCAGCGTGGGGTTGAAGCCCTTTCATCTGTGAAACCCAGTGATGCTGTTATCTCTGCCCTACGGTTAAAACTGAACACCACCAAGAACAAACATGATGATGTCACTTCCCTGGCTGATTTATTTACCAAGAAGTGAGTCCACGCCCCTAATCCGAATGCAGTTTAGTAATTAATCATGTCACCACTGGCAGACACTCCTCACATGTGCATCGTTTGTATGTATCTGCTTAATAAATATTCAAGACATTTGTGATGCAGCAATCTGCTGTGGTAGAAGTGGGTCATCTGAAATTCAGAGAATATGGGCACCACCCAGCTCTCTAACCCCCGCCGTCTGACCTCTCTCACCACCACAAGGGCCAACGCTTCTGTCTACCTGGAAAACCAGATGGAGAAGGTGGACGTCTTTGTGTCGGGATTTGAAGACCAGCTGGCTGAAGAACTGCCTCTCCTGGACAAACCACGCGCCCTCCGGGAACGCCTTGACGAGCTGCAGGTACGCACACACATTCCCAGCTGCACCCGTCGGAGAGAACCTCCCCAATTAAAAGCAGGCAGCCTTGCTCTGGGGTCAAATCCCTTAAAAGACTCTAAGATGTAATAACGTACAGAGTGCTATCTATCTTATAGGCCTTCATAAATTGGTGCTGTTATACGTGTGCAAAACAACACTATTCTCTGAGATCCAAACCAATAACCTAATGGATCCGAGCTCAACATTAGAGCCAGCGCCCCTCGCCCCCTCCTCCCCCCGATGCCCCTTTCTCATCCCCATTGCTTTCTCCCTGGTTCCTCTCCTGTCACAGCACATACGCAAGAACGTGGCAGCCAGGGAGAGCGACATGCAGCAGTTGGGTCGTGACCTGGAGACCGTGCAGCAGATGTGCAGCTCTCTGCAGGCGGGCTATCAGGAGTACTGCCCCAACCTCGGCAGGCAGAACACCGAGGTCCAGAGCATCAGGAAGCGCTACAGCAACCTGCAGAACCAGCTGAAGAGCAGGTCCGGCCTGCCAAGGCAGTGATGCATGTACAAAAGCCTTTTAAAAATGTTTAAAGCATTGTTTCCTAATCCTTGGGGACCCATAGACAGTCCACGTTTTTGCTCCCTCTCAGGTTAGCTCAGAGGGAGCAAAAACATGGACCAACTGTGGGTCTCTAGGGACTGGACTGGGAAACACTGATTTAAAATATACTCATTCAGCCCAACAAGCTATTAAATGGCTGGCTTGTGGTTGCCTCATAACTTTGGGGCTGCACGTAATTCCATTACTAACTGAGTGCCTCTGTGTTGCCCAGAGGTGGAAAGTCCAGATCCAGAAAGTACAAATCCAGACCAAGGTTTTACTTTAACGTTTGTCCCCAAATACTCTGCTATTTGGTTACAACAGAACATTGGTCTGAATTTGTATGTTCTGGGCCTGAACTTTCACTTCTGCTAATGGTATGCGATTGTGAGTGTAAGAGTGTCTTCCCTGTGACAAACTAACATTCCGTCTCAGGTGTATGTGTGTGACTGAATGACGCGTGAGTGTCCCTTGTGGTTTATTGGTGCCCCGTCCTGGGTTGTTTCCTGCCTTGCGTCCGTAACCCCTGAGATAGGCTCTGGGCCCCGTGCGACTCTGAATAGGACAAGCGGGTATAAAAAATAGATGTATGGATGACACCTAATTTCCTTTCCACAGGGAGACTGCCATACAGGACATAGCCAGTAAGAATCAGGCCTTCCAGGGTGCTGCCCAGTCCCTTACCTCCTTCTTGAACACACTACCCAATAATAAGGTTTACCCCAGTGACGGTCTAACCCAAATCGACAACAAGATGAGCTCCCAATCGGTGAGTGGGCTGGTCATGGATTATATTCAGCCAGTCAGAATATTGTTTCAGAGAAGTTTTTTGTGGGTCTCATTTAATAATCAAAATACAATAAGCCAAATGTTGATGCTGATGAATTAAGTTCTTGCATGACGTATTGACACCACCTTGATCCAATTCTGGATGCTGCTTACAGTTAGTGGTGGAGGAAATTTCAAAGAGGAAAGATGATTTGGACAGAATGACAAGCCTATCCCAGGACCTGCAGAGCGCCCTCACCGTAAGGGCCAGTCTCGTACTGGCAAACCATAGTGTCTGATTGTGGATGTTTGAGTGTGTGGCCTGTGTTGAAAGGCCACCAAGGGTGTCTCTGGCTGCTGCATGTGCAGGATTGCTCAGTTCTGGGCTGTTTGAAGTTTAAAAGGTGACAGTGACCGTGATGCATCAGCAGTAAAATACGGCTTGTTAAATGTTGACTTTTGCAGGATTATGAGACAAACTGCAACAAGTATCACTGCATCGTCGATGACAGCGGAACCAGTGCTGCCCAGAAAGTACATATTAACACTCTGGCTAAGTCCATGCAAAATCAGGTAAAGAACACAATTCTCAGCTGTCTTACATTGAGTCACCATCTAATCTCCAGTGAAATCTGATCTATTCGTACCAGAAAACTATGGCTGCAAGTAGTTCCAAACAGTATTGTGCAATTAGCATTAGCAGATTAGCAGATTCTCTGCTTTGGGGATGATGAACAGTTCATGTGTTAGCATTGTAATTTGGACAGAGGTCAAGGTGACTAATACACTGTCCCCCGTGGTGCTACAGGAAAAGCATCTTCTGAGCCACTTCTCTGAAACATCTGCGGAAAATGAGCAGCTCCTCAAGCAAATGAAAATTGCCAAAAAGCTTATCGTTCAGGTATGATGGGGACAGCCCGGCCCTACCGAAGTTCATTTTGTGGGGAGTGGACCTGCTACTAGGCTGGGCAGACTGGGAGCTAGGGTGACCATAAGTCCTCTTTTTCCTGGACGTCTCCTCTTTTCTGGGACCTAAAAATTTTGCTTTGTTTCATGCTAACATTTTCTTTCTGCAGTTGGAACACTTTTAACGTCTATATTAGCGTTGCTTTTACACCTCTCAAGGCATTCTACCCCCTTGTTGCGTTCTCTTTTCTGCAAAGCAAAATATAGTCACCCTACTGGGAGGGCAGAGATTTTGGTTTGGCATCAATATTTTTTCTTAATCTGATAGTTTGTCATTCATGGTGCCTTATTTGACCAGACAGCCGAGGAAAAATGTTTTCTTTCTTATCGCCTCCAAGCAGAATGCGGAGAATGCCTCAGAAGTGGTGGTACAGCAGCGTGTGTTCCTGCAAAGCCAGCAGAAGAGCACAGATGAGCTCGTAAGCCTCAAGCAGGACCTGGCCATGGAGGTTGCTAGGCGTGGCCGTGCAGAAGACGAGCTCGAAACCTACCAGAAACGGATGATATCTCTGAAAAATCGTCGGGGTGTGGAACGTCTGGAGGAGAAGGAGGTGGTACATTACTATCGGGACCCAAACCTGGAGAGCCAACTGCAGATCATGTTAAGCAGGATCCATGATGAGGAACTGAAGAATTTTGGGACCAAGGCTGAAATTGAGTTGGTCAATAAGAAGATCGTCCTCCTGCAAAATGAGCTGAAGAATGTGACGGCCAAGCTGGTGACTAAGGTAGTGACAGAGTATGAAAGAGACCCCAACCTGGAGATAGAGGCAACCAGAATCAGAGAGGAGCTTCAGAAGCTGAGGGAAGAGATTCGAACTCGAGAGAGCGAATTTGTCAGCATGAAGACTGAGATAACCATTCTGGAGCAGAGGAAGCCAGTCTTCAAAGAGAGGGTGGTGAAAAAAGAGATTGTGAAGTTGGAGAGAAATCCAGAGCTTGTGCATGCTGTCAGAAACTTTCAGACAGAGATTGCCAATGAACATGACAGATGCCAGCATCTCAATGATGAAATCTTCCAGATAAGGGGACAAATCAATTTACTGGAGAGAATGATTCCTACAATAGAGCCCAAAGTCATCATTAAGGAGGTGAAGCGTGTTGAACGGGACTCTGAACTAGTTAGTGAAGCCCAGAGGCTGAGCACCAGCCTGGAAGAGGAGAGAGTGATGAACAGAAGTCTGATGGAGGAGATTACCAAATATCAATTTCGCTATGTCCAGGTTGAGAAAGTACAACAAAGGATTGAAGTCAAGGAGACCACCAAAGAGATCTTCAGAGTGGATCCAGAGACGGAACAGCAGCTTGTGCACCTGAAGAAAGATCTTAAAAACTTAAGCATGCAACGCATGCATCTGGAGCAAGAGATGACCCTGGTAGTTAAGAGTCTGGAGTCCCTCCGTTCTCAGAAGCCAAAAGTGGAAGTGAAAGAAGTGACACGACAAGTGGTGAAGGAGGAGGCAAGTCCTGAAGTTGTTAAAGAAATTCAAAGGTTGAACAGCCAGCTGTCCATCCTCCAAAGCACCTACAACAGAAACTTTGAACAACTGATGATTTATAGTAAAGAAAGAGATGAGTGGAAGGCTACGAACTCCAAGGTGGAGACAAAGATTATAAGCAGAGAGACTGTCAGATATGAGAATGATCCTCTGATAGAGAAGGAGGCTGAGAGGCTGAGAAAGGAAGTACGTGAAGAGACCCAGCGACGTCGCACATTTGAAGAAATGGTGTTCAACCTGCAGAACACATACATAGAGCTGGAGAGGCAGAAGCCAGAAGAAAGAGTGGTGGTACATGAGTTGATACGACTGCAAAGGGACCCCAAGCAAATCATTGAGCATGAGAAGCTGAGCAGGATGCTTGATGAGGAGATCAAGTCCCGCAGGAAGCTCGAGCTAGAAGTCCAGCAACTGAGATCCCTGGTGAAGGAGAAAGAGTTAGTTATCACACAGGTAGACGAAAGGCAAAAGAAGATACAGGTGGAGATGGAGTTACGACAGGTCAGATCTCGAATCAAGGAGCTAGAAAGTAAGCCACCATCTGTCACAGAGAAAATCATCATCGAGGAGGTTGTACAGGTGGAGCGTGATGCCACACTGGACAGAGTAATGAAAGACCTGCGTGTCTGCATAGACAGAGAAAGGAACCTCATTAACAGTCAGGAGAAGGACATCCAGAACCTCAGCATTCAACTAGAGATCCTCCAAAGGGAAAAATCTGTGGAAAGGGTTATCTACAAGGAAGTGATCCGGGTTGAGAAGGATGAAACATTGGAGAATGAGAGAGCCCAGCTGAGAGAGCGGGTGTCCTATGAGAGGAACGCCAGAAAGAATATGGAGGAAGAGATAGAGCGTCTGAGTGCAAAACTAAAATATCTGCAAAGCTTAAGAGAGACCAAAAGCACAGATATTGACAGCTTGACAAAGAGTCGCAGCCTCCTTCTGAGGGAGAGGGAGAACCTTTTACTGGAGTCTAGGCAGCTAGATTCCAGGAGGCAGGAAACCACTATTTCATTCCAGCAGCAGTCCCAGTTGTTGAGTGAACAAAACCAAGAGAACAAGCAAAAGAGTATCATGTTGGAATCTGAAGTGCGGAAACTGGAAAAGGATATTCTGGATGAGAAAGACAAGATTCACAAGCAACAGCTCTACATAAAGGAGCTGCAGGGGAAGTCAAGAGAAGAAAAGACAGAGACCTCCGAAAGAAAGACAAATGTCTCCACCCGCATCACCATCTTGGATCCTGAAACTGGCAAAGACATGTCACCTTCTGAAGCCTACCTGCAAGGTCTGATTGATAAAAATCATTACCTCCATCTCCAGCAGATGGAATGTGACTGGGAGGAAATTTCTACCAATGACTCAGAGGGTGAGAGATTAATGGTGCTGGATCGCAAAAGCGGCAAGAAGTACTCTGTCGAAGATGCCCTGAGGGAAGGCAGATTGACCCAGTATGACTTACAGCAATATCGGCAAGGCAAAATGCACATTTCAGAGTTTGCCCTCTTGGTTGCTGGTGGGACAAAGGTCAAGCCTATCATCCTATCAGAACCGAAAACTCCGGTAACTCCACAAAAGTCATCAATTTCTTTCAATAGCAAACCCACAAACATAATTTTCGAGGATAAATTGCCCATCTCTGGCCTGTATGACAACACCACTAAAATGAGAATGTCAGTACGCACTGGCATAACCCGCAACATCATCGACCCTGATTTGGGTCTCAAACTGCTGGAGGCTCAGGCAGCCACTGGGGGCATCATTGACGTCACTAACGGTACCCGCTACTCCGTCCACAAGGCAACAGTACTGGGGCTTATTGAACGGTCCATGATGCAACACCTGATGAATGCTCAGAAAGCCTTCACTGGGACAGAGGACTCCTTATCTAACAGCCGTTTATCAGTTGGGCAGGCCATGCAGAAGGGTTGGGTTCCTAAAGGAATTGCCCTACGCTTCATGGAAGCCCAAGTGCTGACTGGGGGTCTTGTGGATCCCAACCAGGCAGGCCGATTGCCTATCACGGAGGCCCTGAGATCCAACTTGATCGATAATTCAGTTGCAGAAGTGCTCAAGGATGATTCCACATTCCCCAAATACCTGGAGGACCCCATCACCAAAGAGATGATCAGCTACAAAGAGGCCATGGCTCGGTGCAAGAAGGACCCACACACAGAACTTCCGCTGTTCCCAGTGGCTTCCAATGAAATCAATGGTGCAGGACAAACCTTCTCTTCAAGGTCCTCCTCATCTTTCTCCTCTAGGTCTACTTCATACATCGACTTCTAGACTGGTTTGCTGTGAGAATTCTTCAAATAACCAAGTGAAGAACTGATAATGTGAAATAGTTATAACAAAACACGAAATGATTAAATAAGCATAAAGAAAATATATGTAATCAAAAACTTTCTCAGCTTCACCAGTATTTTAGCTATTTTTCTTTACCACAAAACTTTAGTTATACAGAGATTCTGAAATGCTATAAATATGGTTGTTTCACAGAGCTGTATACAATTTCTGGGTTAACAGTAAGATTAAAAGAAATTTAGGACAATTTATTATGTAGGTTTGAGTGTGCAATTTTGTTCATATAGCCTGCTTTTCTAATCAATATCTCTGAACCTCTGTCATTATCATCAGTTATTTTAATCCCCACATAATTTGATTAAAATGTGTGCCTACATATATCAGACTCTGAGTCAGCTTTATTCAATGAATTCCATGCACGTACAATGATTCTTCTCCTGTCTTGTTTTGGTGCTGCGTACACAGTAACAGTGCATGGATAAAGAACGGGAGTACATGGGAAGAACAAAGAACACAAGATGGATAGGTGGTGAGGCAGGAACACCACAAGGCCTGGGGTTCTTGTTAGTGAGATGTGCATGAATTTGAACAACAAATAAATAGAAATTAATAATGGATTTCTTGCAGGAAAGAGGCACGTGATGCAGCTCAGCTTCTATTTTATTAGGGTGACCAGATAATCCATGTCAGGGAGGCACTTTAGGCTGCTTTTGGTTTTACAAACCACTTTAAAACTGAAAGGCTCCTGTACTTGGTTAAATACTTCAGCTCTTCTTGTACTCCCATTAACATGCATGGTTATAGGAGACTGACCAATCAGCACGCAGCAAGAACTCTGGGCTTAAGTGAAATCCAGGTGTATTTGATTGAAATAGTAGTTGACAAATCCTGTCCTAGTTCAAAGTGTCCTCTCTGACATGGATTATCTGGTCACCCTAGTTCTATTAGTGCTATAATTTATATTGGGGGCAGTAGTGGTAATGATATGGTGGGGGGTGTGACAGTGAGGCAGCCCTGGACGAGGAGATGTTCTGCCTAGTTGTTTTGGTGCTCAGAGGCTGGTAGTCTTTCCACAAACTGAATTTCTGGAACGAATGGAAACCTACATGGGAGTCAAAGATGATTGCTGACGCTTGTTCTACAGTTCTCAAGATGTTCAGCTGAGGGTAGGTTTCGTCTGATGGGACCTTCACGGCAGAATACATGATGAGCTGTGAAGGAGCCTGCATAGAGTGCAGTCGCAGTGCCAGTTAAGGAGACAGAGACAGCGTTCTGGATGGTAGCTTGGTGGAACCACAACAGGATGGGTTGGGTGATTGGTTGCAAGTTTCTCAGCTCTCTCAAGAAGTGCATCCATTGCAGTGCTTCATTAGTGAGAGCATTGGTACATTTTCCCAATTTGTGGGATTATTGAAGTCAACTGCCATGTCCACCATTTTGACAATATTAAGCAATGTACCCACATAGCAACTGATTCTGGGCCAGATCTGCCTGCATCTCCTTAAATCTGGGGACCAGTGACAATTAGGTAGGAGAGTCTGCCATATGCGTATGGTCAACCTCTTACCAGATTCGCAGCTGAAATGCTAAGAATCTGAGGTGCGATTGCCCCACATAGCAAGAAGGAGCTGAACGGGATCCGGTCAAGATGTTTTTATTTTGGCACAAAAAATACTGCTGTATTATTTCCAAATCTGGCCCGTATCTGTACCAGAATCAGAAGGCAAATTCAGATCAAGCTCAAAAGAGGGTAGGGAGTGATTCAGTGGGTTAAATCTCTATGGCTGTAATCAGACAGTTGTGGGTTCGAGCCTCGGCCCCTGCAGAGAACGCTGACCCTGCGCTATACTCCCAGAGTTACAGAGAGAAGCATTCCAATATACGTGTGCTAATAAGCTGTGTTTCTTTGTTAAATGTGGCTCGGACTGATGTTTTCCAACCTGACTGCTGACCAGTCCTGCTCCAGGATCCTCCCTTAGCATATGTGGAAGGATGATTGGGGAGGATGGTGGCACAGGAGGTAGCGCTATCGTTTAACTGTAGGGTTGCAGATTTGAGCTCTGGTTCCTCCTGACCCCGTCAAAGTGTCCTTGAGCAAGACACTGAACCCCCAATTGCTCCCGGTATGCAGGCTGGTACCTTGCATGGCAGCCTCCGCTACCGGTGTGTGAATGCATGGGTGAATGCGAGGCATTATTGTAAAGTGCTTTGGAAAAAAGCGCTATATAAATGTAGTCCATTTACCATTTGATTGGCTCAGATGGTTAATCCTGCATTCGATTATTTCTCTCCGACTCGGGACTTGGATGAAAAACATCACTTCCCGTCGGAAATATGCATTGATGTCGGACAGAATTTTCTTGTCCGAAGTGCCCCTGTGATGTAATTTCAACAAGGTGGCTTACGTGCTCAACAGTAATTCTATTTTATAAATCTTTTGTCCATTTTATTTTGCTAAATGTATTAAATTCTATTAATAGTTATAAATGTAACTGCACGCGTTCGATTTAGAGAATACCATATCATGACCGTAAACAGTATCCTATCATGCAATGTCAGATTTTTACCAGACTTCAGTGTCACTGGTTGTTTGTAGTTTGTTTGCCTCTTGAAAAAAGAATATCACTACGAATGTGCTAAAATACTTTATAAAGCTATTAATGTGGTTTGACTAATTCGTGTTTCTTGTTTGTTTGTCTTGGAAAAAATAATCTCACTCCAAATCTGATAATATACAAACAACAACACACAGCAGGGTGTTCATGCAGGCAGCCATGTTTGCTCCGAGATGCGGTAGCTCAGACGGGAGATTTTTGGACGTGATGTCACTCAACTCGGAATTTCCTAGCTCTGAGAGAAAAACGAACGCACCATAATAAGTCTCTGTGCTCGTAAGCAGGAAGTCCCCGGTCTGAGGCCCCGCCCCAGTGGAATGGTTGTGTGTCTGTGGGCCCTTGAGTAAGGCCTTTAACCCCCCAGCTACAGGGGTGTTTCCTGTGCTCTGACCTCAAAGCTATGGAGAACAAGATCGGGTAAGTACTTCTGTGAATAAAGTTTTGTTTATTATAATTGTGTAACAGGACCCTTAGTTAGGGTCCTGGGCAAGAAGTAATTGCATAGCTATGCTTCATCTACACCATACAACACAGTTTAAGGTCCTGCTCAAGGATGCACACACATGAAATCATTCCACTGTGGTGGGGGCTCAAACTGGGAACCTTCTGCTCACAAACACAGAGACTTAAAAGATTCTTAACGCATCAGCTACACATCTGGTAAGTGACTGATCATACATATATAGTCAGGCGAATGCGCAGCGGGGCTTCAGAACGTACACAGACCAAATGTAATCTTTTTGAACTCTAGTCAGATTCTGGTGCAGACTCTCCTGCCTGAATGTCAGTGGCACTCAGACTTTGGGAGATGCAGGTGGATCTGGCCCAGAATCAGTTGCTATGTGGGGAGAGACTCAGAGAGGCTACTCGTAGCATTTAGTTAGCTTACTGTGATGAATTGTTAAGTTACTGTAAAAAACATGAGTAGCTATGGTAAAATGTTGAGAGACGTGGTCTTTAAGATGAGTAGCAATCAGACATTCCTGTCACTGGGTGCGGAACAAGAACAACATGTAATGGAACTAGTTGTGACTGCAGGTAGTACAAAGTTTCCCAAAAACAAACACATGTAACTAGGAGTTTATCAGCGCCCGTCATCAGCCCATTTGCTGAGTAAATGCCTGCATTACTTGTTCCTGTCCTCTCCCTTTTGTCCAACTGACCCTTATAAAGCACGTGACTCATGCTGCCAGCACAATTGTCGATGAGCGTTAAATGATTCACACCAGCAAAATGCACGTTACTGATAGAGTAATGGGCTAAAAACCTGGAAAAACAAATCAGCTCTGCCTCACTATATTCACTTTCCATTTTTCATCTAAATGGGTTTATTACAGACAATATATTTTTCCATTCAATTTCCAATAATCAATTTGTATAGCACATTTTCACAACATTGCATTGTCTCAAAGTGCTTTACAGTATCTCTGCCCAAAGCCCTCCAGCTAGAGGTGAGAGTGGCAAGGAAAAACTACCTGGAAGGAAGAAACCTTGAGAGGAACCAGACTCAGAAGAGGGAACCCATCCTCCAGGGGCCAGCAGAGGGAGTCAGATGAACAAAATGGCAAAATCCTAATTTATGCAGCCCAAATTTCAAGATTCAAGTGATCGAATGTTGGTAGTCAGTGTCACAGTATTGTTTATCTCAGGTTGCATTTGTTTGGTTTTGTTAAGCTGAAACCTATCTTCTAACCCTGACTTAGTTAAACCCACCTTGTGATTCAGGGCCCAAGCAAGGCACCAATAAGTGTGTAGCCAGTAAAGCTGGCAGTAATTAACGTTCAAAATACGTTTGATACGGTGGTGATACCTGTCATGGGAATCTCTCTGTAGGGCTGTCAACAGATTCATCTCCCTGGCGACTACGCTGGCCATATTTATCCATCTTTTTCTTTAAAAAAAGATTTGAAATGTTTTATCATTGAATCATGAAAAATTGTAAAAATGTAATGAAAGTGCATTGCAATCACAAAAGAAAAAAAATTGATCTCAAAAAGATCTCATAATTATAAGGTCAAGATCTCATAATTATGACAAAATTTAAGCTATCGCCTAGTTATCAGTTGGCGTTAACCTGGGCTACAGGATAAGACAGTGGGCAGTGATGGCACTATATGACAAATGCATAAATAAATGCATAAAATAGTACAAAGGTAAATCAGAGCAGAGAAGGATAGTTTCTTTACTTTTTCAGATTTGCTCCAAAGGGATACTTACATTCAGTTTCTTAGTCTCCTTCTGAGAGCAACGATTTGGGGTCTGACAGATACACAGCGGTTTTAGAACAGCGGAGATGGTGCTTAGAGCATGTTAGTATGACACAGATGCACCTTCAGTCCTTTGATTCATCTTTTGTCCTTATTACCACTGTCGAATGAGAAGGTTCTGTGTGATCAGCCAAATTATGCCGCCTAGTTATAAGACCCAGATGTAACATTGCAACTGCCGATTTTAAGTTCCTTTAATGCTGCTACAAAGTGATTACAAAAGTGCACAAGGGATACGTTCAGTAATGATACATGCGTACTATGTAACTGAGAATAGAGTGCTAATAAAGTTGACTTTGAAAAACAGGCTCATCAGAATAGTTTGAAATTCAGAATCAATACTGCTGATTACGGGTTATTCTGCAGCAGCTTCTTTAGAGTATCATGTTGGGGATACAAAGCTCATTGGTTCAAATCTCAGGAAATGTGCATAAATTGTAACCCTGCTCTCTGCTTTCAGTTGATTTGGACAGAATGTGTCAGATAAATGAATGGAATGTATTAGCTCATCATTTAGCGATGCTATGAAAATGCTATATACCAGTGTTAGTGAAGTCACCAGTTCTGTATGCCAGAACAGGGTGGTATGCGTGACTTACTCCTAGTCTGTTTGCATGAAACTTTTTAAGAAAAATAATCTAATGAGTAATCAACATAATATTGTACACATATGAATAGCCCCACAACCCTGACTAGAGTAAGTTGTAAGAAGATGGATGTACAAATAGCTCTCAAGACATTGCAAATTTATAGCGTATTCACGGTGAGGTGTCCTGCATGCATTTATGCCGGTCTGCTTAACACAGAGAAACACTAAGCTTCAAGAATCAGTATTACAGCACATATCAGCAAGTAACTGCCCCCTTATTACCATGACAAACAGCCTAATTCTTCTTTCCCAGTTGTTTAGTGTTCACTGTCCTGCCGTGGGATGGACGGCAACCCGATGGGCCATTCCATCTCGATGAATCTCAGGGGGCCCTTGGTGATTTCGCACGGCCCCTTCGCCTTGAAGCCGAACCGGAGATAGAAGGGCACCAGGAAATCCTCGCACATGAGGATGGCACTCCGCACATGTGACAGCCCTTGTATGTACTGTAGATAGCGGCATAACAACACAGAGCCCTTGCCCTTCTTCCGGAAGGTCTGGTGCACTGCCAGGACGTGAATGTGCACTGCTGTGCCGTGGGGCTTGTGCAGCACCATCGCCTCCTGCAGGTGGGAGGACTTCATAATTATGACTTAGAAACCACAAATAAGCTGTCGAAAGGCGGCTAAGCTAGACACATAACTAAAATGATCCTGATTCAATTAAACTCGTGATCTACATTCTCCATTCATGTTCTTTTGAAACTCCTACAGTTGAAGCAGGTAATATTTCTGCTGGAGTGCATTTCCAATCATTTTCTGTGCCCGCAAACCACTGCACCACTGCGCCCCCCTTCAGTACACTTCTGGAATCCTAAATCAGACTGAGGCTGATTTAAGCGACTCCCTAAATGCAGAGAGCACACTGCTGTAAACCGCGGTCCGTAACAGAAAGACGCCATACCGCTTTTAGCTTCTCCTGGTCCCACAAAGAACCTATGACGAAGGCTACCAAGCGACCCTCCTTGAACCATCCCAGGGAGAGCTCAGGGCATACAGTGAGGAAGTGCTGCACCTCATGCAGGAGCAGTGGGCATTCTCCCGACACAGAGATGAAGGCTGAGATACAAGAAAGAGAATATGGTACTGTTAGAGAAACATGCCTGCAGAGTTGCTCCTTTAAGTTGTGCAGCATCCATTTAAGTTATGACTGAAAAAGGTATCAAAGTGAGATATTGAAATATCACAGGACGTTTTTGACTTGGTCAATCTGAAATGAATACTCTAGCATCACGTCCAGCGTGTACCCCAGCCTTGTGCCCAGTGTTTAAAAGGATTGGATACAACCCCCCCCCCCCCCCGCAAGTAATACTGAGTAGAATTAGCAGTTTGAAGATGGATGGATGGAATGCATGAAAAAAAATTTCACAAATAATGAGAAAGTAATAAGCAGAACAATTACACTGTAACATGCAGGGTATTTTCATCAAATGTATGTAAATTGTCCAAACATCCGTTTTCTGTACCCACACACACACACACACACTCGAACCATGGTCCCAGAGCTGTGAGATAGCACTGCAAACCACTGCACCACCCTTCAATGTTACTGTTTTTTCTAAAATTCACTGTATAATAATGACAGTATTTTAATGTTTTTTTATTGGTGGCAGTTTTATTTTATACCAGGTGAGCCATTTGTACTCTATGTAAGCAGGATTAAACAGGAGGGAGTTCTGGGCAGCTCACCTTCCTGTTCGATCTGGAACACGCTGAGGGCGTCCTGCAGGCCGAGGCTGCGGAACTCGCTGGCCGGCAGGGTGTGGTGCTGTTGGAGGCTGGGCGAGGTGTTAGGCGGTGGCTGCGCGGGTGCGAGCAGGGGCAGGGTGCCCGCGGCTGACATTCCCGGCGTTCCGGCTCCGCTCCCTCTGCACGTCGCCGGTTCCTCCGGAACGGCTCCGCTTGCTGGGGCTTTCTGAAGCTGGCTCATGGATCAATAGGACAGTGACAAGCGTGTGCAGCTGACCCCCAGTTATGTGTTATTACCTGAGGCCTGACAGAAATGCACATTTGCATTTAAATGACAAGCGATAATCTGTATCTCACCTGGAGGGTTGTGGCAAATCAGTCTTAGTGATGACTATGACAAAATATTCAGTAACATCACAGTCCCTACTCTCTGCTGTTTAAATAGTTAATATTTACAGATTTGAATGCAGCTCACCTTTCGTTCAGTTCACTTTTGTATAAAAAATTTCAGTTCAGAAAAAAACCCGCAAACCGCTGATTGCCGAAGTACTGAATGTTCTCTGACCTTTGAAACTGGAAAATTACTCAATCATCACTAACTCTTCATTTTCATTAATTATTTATTTATTTATTTTTGCACACCATTGGAATACAGACGTTCCTCTACTTACAAACTTTCAACTTACGAACTTTCAGACATACGAACGAAGAGGACTGTAAGTCCAAATTATGTTCATTGGGCTCCCGTTTCCCGTCCACAACATCAGTTTATTTTTCTGTGCACCAATTCTGCCTAGTACGACTTCTGGCCACTACTCTCGCCACACCAGCAGTGCAGCGTGCAAACTCCCAGCATCCTATAGTTCTCTGTACAGACGCTTCTCTACATAGGACTGAGATATGTTCTGAACGGCTGTTTGTAATTTGAAATGTTCATAAGTCATTATTCGACATCATTTTAAGGGTATACGCAAGTAAAAAGAACTAGGACTGCTGCAAGTTGTGCTAGGTGGAATTGGCGTGCAGAAAAAAAAATGATGTTGTGGACAGGAAACAGGAGCCCGATGAATATAATTTGGACTTAAAGTCCTCTTTGTTCGTATGTCTGAAAGTTCGTAAAGGTAAGTAAGTAAGTAAAGGAGCGTCTGTACTTTCGTATACCCTTAAAATGACTTACAAACATTTCAAGTTATGAATGGCCGTTTGGAACGTATCTCGTTCACAAGTAATTGAAAACAGAGCAATTAAATGATTTAGTAATTTTTTACTCTGGTTCCCTTATTAACTCTTGATGGACAACGCGACATAATTTGATATAAATAGATGACATATAAATAGTTTTTTTGCATATGGGGCATGGCCAGAATTATTGAAAATGGAGTAATTAAATGTTTAAGTAATTGTTTAGTCTGGTTCCCTTATTAACTCTTTATTGACAACGCAACATATTTTGATATAAAAAGTTGGCATCCGTAAAATCAACCGGAGGGCAAATACATTGTCATATTGTGTACATTTGAGTATTGTTCATTTTGTGGCTGAAATTAGCGTACAACTGGTCTGGACAACATCCCATAGCCGCTTCTGTGACTATTAAGTATTGAGTAACAAAAAAGAATTCTACATTTTAAGAAACATTGTGTGACATTTTTCGTTAGTCGATACCATTATATAATAAAGAAGCCGGATTATCCATGTCACTTTGATCTACTTCAGGTTTTTCAACCTACTTTAAACCGAAAGGCTCCTGTGCTCGGCTGAATAGTTCAGTTCTTCTTCTATTTTGACTGGTTTGTTTCCTTGATTGAAAGACTCATCCAACAATTTCATATTAACATTAGTGACATACATGATTGTGGGAGACTGAACAATCAGTATGCAGCAAGAACTTGGCGCTTAAATGTAATCCAGGTCCTTTTGATTGAAATGCTAGTTAACAAAGATAGATGGAGATATCCTCCCTGACATGGATTATCTGGTCACCCTATTATGTAACATTGACATTATAGCCTAACCAGACTAATTATAATGCTGGTCCCAGCTAGATTTTGAAAGCGTCTGACCGACTCATGCATATCCATTAAAAACAAAACGTCCAAAACGAAATGAGCATAATGACAGCATGTAGCGGGCTTTTAAAATGGAAGCGTTTTGAAATCGATGATTTCAGCCAAATGTGAATTAACACCTTCGACTGTTTGTTTATTTAAATTTCCTTCGTTTCTGCAGAAAACACTTGGCACGTAGAGACTTTAAACTCTTTTAGCGTGGTTATTTTATATGTTTATAATAGGGTATTTAATGTCATGTCATGGGATCTCACGCAAAACTCAAAGGATTATTTTAGCATAAATTGCTGAGAGGGCTCCTAGGGGCTCCTCTCACAGAGGTCCATAGCCTACCACAGTACAGAATCTTAAGAACAAAATCTTCATATTAAATAGCCTATTTTACTTACGTGCACAGTTGGTTTTAGGATATGCTTACCAGACGTTAGATTATTGTATTGTAGCACTGGTGGGATTTGCACGTCCCAGCATGCTGCGCGAGTAACTGCATATTGCTCCTTGTTGTGTTATGGGTAATATTTCTATTTCCTGTTGTCGCATGTGTGTCTTATAAGAACATAAGAACTATACAAACGAGAGGAGGCCATTTGGCCCATCAAGCTCGCTTGGGGAGAACTTAATAGC
>JAODUD010000045.1:3299847-3310058 GCA_026784285.1 Stomatorhinus walkeri
AGAAGCAGCGGCAGCAACTGCCGATCACAATGTTTTTTCAGTTGCAAACAATGTTGTAAACAACACAGGGAGGGTTTTAAAACGTCCAAATACACGTTAAATAGTTAGCGGAAATTCAGTTATCGCGGTCGGCCTTGGAACCTATCTCCCGCGATAAGTGAGGGATTACTGTACCTGTTTTACTGTGCGTGCCTTTTAAGAGACACGTCATAGATAAACAGACAAAACATAGTAACATGCTCACCTGCAAAGGCTGTAAGGAACAGGGTAAGGGTGCATCTTTATTTCATGACGATGATAATAACTACAGAATTAATAATAATAAAAAGGCTTGAACCAGCAAGCTTCTGATCACAGGCACAGGAGTTTAGCCTGCTGAGCCACACGCCTCCCCCCCCCCCCAGGCTAGGTGACTGGATAGCTGGAAGCCTTGAGTTTACAAATGAGCAATGAGATGATGAGATGTCATACGTTGAAGACTGTGATTGGTTAAGGAAGTGAAAGGTAAGCCCCTCCCTTTTTGTCCTAGTGACACATTTGAACTTGGCAAAATCAGCATAATTTCCACCCAGTTGCCGTCAGTTCAGGAAAGAAATTTGTGGATCTGTATTGTTTGCAGGTGACAGTGTTACTGGCGGCTACTTACTGCCATAAGTGAATCAACAACTGGAAATGCTTGGAACACCGGTTGGAACATGTGACTGAAATGTGACAGCCACATGACGGGGACATTTACCTGAGACCTCCTCAGAGACTGGAGTCCCTTCTACATTCTTAGTTTGGGTCTGAGGGACACCAAGAGCATGTGTCTTGGGGGTGGAGTCTTTGCTGAGACGCACACTTGCTCACAAGCAGGGAGACCCCGTGACACACACGTGCGAGCATGTGCACACTCAAACAGTCATATATCAGACACTGTTGATAGGCCAGTCTGTCCCAGGTGCCGCCTATTAACGAAGAAGTTCTCAGACTTTTAAAGAAAGAGATGTCCGAAATCTTCAGCAGCCCGATAAGGTACCACCAGGGACAAGGCTGTGGGTCTTTTAGTGCTATGGCTGCGGTGATGCAGGGCACTTTGACCCTGTTCTTTGGCTTAACGTGGTGGTACTGCGGATGGCTCTCTGTGCAGCATGTGTCCATTGCCAGGCACTATTTCTGTAGCATGTCAACTACTGCGCTCAAGTCGGCACCGGCACCCAACCCTCCCCTACCCTAGGCTGAAGAACATTTCTATATTTTATATAATTTCTATAGGAGGAAACCTGTCTTAATTATTACGCATCTTGTGTTTCCCTGGGCAGTTGTGACTAAATGTTACCGCCACCGGGAGCCTCTCTTCATAAATGGAGAGGTTGCCAGCGGAGACGTTTGCTGAGGAGTCACAGAAATGTGGCTGTCGGATGGGGAAGCTGCTGTTCTCTGATGAAGGCCCACCTGCCTTCTGGTTCTGGTGGTTCTGTGGCACATCTTCGAGGTCATGGAGGCCTGAGACTCCGGACCAGCTGCCCATTGTATGGGCGTCCCGAGTTTCTTGTAGGAGTAGTTTGTAGGAGAAAAGCATTTTGTTATCATCAGCAGATAAAGACAACAAAATAAGCGTAGAAAATATTTTGCCTTTACTATTTCTGCTTGTGATATTAGTATTTTAGCAGTTTTTTCCCCTCGGAATGATTTATGTGTACATTTCTTTAAATTATCTGGAGGATTCAACTGAGGGTTTATCTCACACACACTGCTAAGAAAATTACTGCAGGAAATTAATGAGTTTAAAGATGTTGTTGGTCCATCTGTGCTGTGGGTCCTTGCAGTGGCAGGTTCCTGAGGATGGCCTGGTCACCAAGGGCCGGTACTGGGTGTTAGAGGACCTGGGGACCGAGGATTCCCATCTGTGGACTCAGCGACTCTCTACCAGAGTGTCAGTGACGAGCAGAGTGCCAAAGGAGTCCGTGAGGAGTGCAGTGTTACCCACAATGCCTCTGTGACAGTGACTTGCCTGGCAGTGATGTAAATATGCTCAGGACAGGAAATCTGTAGTGAAGGGATTGTTTGTTAAAGTGTGACTTTGCAGGCAAGGTGGCCCCCTGTTGGTGACTTTATGAAAAAGTGAAAATGCAGTTGTCAGTGAGTTAGATTGGTTGTCAGAAAGGCGTTTAACATCAAAGCAGAAAGAAAGCCAGTCTGCATTCAGAAGAAGCAGGTGGGTGACTCTTAGAAATTTAAATGGATCTTTCTGCATGCAGGTCGTGGTGGAAGTTTCCGATACTTCTTCTGTCATCACCTGCGACTTTGTCTGCAAGGGCAACATCGTGTTCTGGATCTTCTAGGCAAACTGTGCAGCCTCAGGAAGGCTACCCAGGGGTGCTGCTGATTGGCAGGGTCTGGCAGCCAGGACAGGATCACATTGCAGTGGAGCCGCCCCTGGTGTGGTGAGTGTGTGCAGGTACGGGGGAGAGGACAGCAGATGGCGCACATGAGTCATGCCACAACCGTGAGAGGAGTCGCTACCAAAGAGAATGACATAGAGTGCTGTCGAGCTGGGTGGATCATATGTAACCAAGTGGATGGGGGTCTGCACCAGGCCTTGCGTGGAGGAGGTCTTGGCCGGCCTGTAGTGTCTCCCCCTAAAGGCAGGATTATGTACTACATCAAATTACTGGATTCCAATGACTTCAGGTTAGTAGTGTGGCCGTAGTTCACCCCTCATCCCCGCTGTGCCTGTTCTGAAGTGTCTGATTCACCGCCAGGGGCTTGATGAGCAGCCTGGAGTACAGCCACAGTGACCAATCATGGCGTGGCTCTATGGTCTCCAAGTTATGATGTCATCTGTTATCTTTGTGGAGTGTGCAGTATTGCTGGATGCACACATGCACGTAAAATGGACGACCTTGCACTTGATCCGTGTTTCTTTGGGGTCAACTGAATACAGTACAAAGAGATTCTGTTTATTTCAAATATACAGCCAATAAACATTATTGTCAGTACCTGCAGGAGTCTGCACTTGTGTAAATGCGTGCGTGTGCGTGCAGGAATGCGTGCCAGGCAATGGGTGCGTGGGATCCCCCTACTGATGGGTCTTGGCATTGCTGTTGAGTTTGATTTACTGGATATTCTGGAAGTTTAAAAAGAAGCATATTTTTGTGATGGATGTGACTCAGCAGCTTCTGCTCCATCTTGGTGGGAGACCATGATGAAATGGGCCTAAGTCCATAGACTATTTTTGTATCTTACGCTTGTGTACTTTAGACATGATGACTAATTGGTCATTGGCCACTCTATCCGCTAGAGGGCACTGCACAGCAAAGGTTCCATTCTGCCAAATTGAAAAAGTGAACAAGGATGATATTTACAGACTCAATGGACCTCTCTGGTTTTTGGTACATTTTTTGGACATCTCTGGTGACACATCTTGCTCTCCTGTAAGACTAACACACATATATACTGGTGAGAGTGTAGTTTTCTAACTATGTCCAAGAGTCAGATCCCAGGAAGACATTGCTGTGGTTTCCCCCGCCCCCTCCAGTGCTCACAGAGGCAGGAGACCCACAAATGATCTGCAATGTGCATGTGATCACAGCCCAGGCTGCCTTGCTGTTTGGTCCATGAACTCCTCAGTAAAATAGTTGGGTTTACCACTGAACAGAGTGTGTTCCCCAGCGCCGTGAGACAGTGAGTTGTGCTGGTCATGCTCTCAGCGCTGAGGCGCACTGATGACATTTAAACTGCAGCCCTATGACTGAATTACTCGCGACCGTGTGCTGCAACTAGAGAGCCGTAATTATGGGATGCCTGCTCTGGAAAGGTGAATCTTGGTAAGGTCAAATTAGACTAGGCCATGCTTGCAGTTTCTCGCGGTCAATTTGCACCGAATAGTCCTTGAGCAGCGGATGGTAAAAAAAAAGTGAACGAGGGATTTAAAAAGGGAGCAGAAATGCTCTCTGTCAGCCTCGGTGCTGATGCGGGAAGGATTTTCACATCATCCCTCAGCACAGTGCGCCTTGTCTGCTTTAGCCAGCGCCGCCGCTGTTTATTAGCGAGTCGCTGACATGCGAGTACGGCTGGTGTAAGGGAGGCCAGGGCGTAAGGAAGAGCTCTGTAAACACGGCAGTGTGTCTCCTCAGATCTCCCCAGGCTCTCCAAGACATATGGCTCACCGTTGCGTGAGGAGTACGGCTCTCATGTCCCCTCGATATGCCGATCTGAGTCATACGTGGAGACCATGCCAGTCTCCCTCACCGTCTTCATTCTTCCCCTCTACTCTTTCACCCTTCCATCTGTTTTTCCCGGACCCATTCAGATCTAGTAAACACTTTATGCAAGGATGGATTCTCTTCTAAATGCTACATTTGTTTACTTGTTAATGGTTCCTGGTACCTGCACCCACTCAGCCTTGCTCATGCAGTACTGCACCCGGTGCAAATTTGCTTCATCTGCCACAAGGGGGTGCTATTTCATTGTTTTTTTGCTGTTTGTATATCACGCATCAGCGGTCCTGACTGCAGCTCTGTTCTGTGGTCAGCGATGGCAGCGAGACCTGCCTCATATATCAAGTGAATCGAATACCAAGGAGGAAATTCTGGTCCCTTCGTTTTTACACAATTAACATATTGCACCACTGAGCCAATGATTTATTAGCGAACATGGGAACAGAGTCAGACCGGGAATAATAAATGTTTATAGGTATGGTGTGAAGCGAGGACAGGGAACGTCCCACTAGCTCTTAGAGCTTTTGCCGGTGGGAGGGGATTAGATAGTGAGATCATCAGTAACTTCAGGCAGTTCTGCCTGGACAGCCTCAGCAGTTGAGAACGTGGTCGGTGTTTGGGCCAATCGTGGGTGAAAGATCTGGGCCATGTTCCTGTTGTAATGTTATTTGCTGGTGTAATAGTTTTCCCAGACTGTCAATCAAACCTACACACCTCATGGTGGATAATAACAATCCCCCCACCAGCCCCACACACATGGATATCTCATGCTGCATTCCATTTGAAATGGGAAGTCAGAATTTAGGTCAGAGATTTCAAACTGTTTATTAGTACTTGTGTCTTATTTGTGGGTCATTAAATCAGTCATACACACAGTACTGTCCAACTGCTATCTGTGGACATGTTGCCACAGTGTTTGTATGTGTAAAATACTGCATAATGCGTTGTTATGGGCTGGTCTTGCTAACGATGGCTAACAATGAACCTGGCTAGAACTGGGACCTGTTTCAGAAAGCAGGTTTTCTTGTATAGCTGGATAACTTGTTGGATTTAAGGGAGTCTGGACTAAATGTAAGAGAACTAAGATCAAGGCCATTTAAAATGGAGTACCTTAAATTTGACAAGTTACCCGGCTATTGGGTCCCTGGTGTGGCTTTGCACCTTGATGTCCTTGAAAGCGGTTACCTTTGGTGTGATGTCATTCCCAGCTCCGACTTCCTACCTCTGAGATAAATGAAATGCAGCATTATTTCGCGAAGTCCATTATCAAGTCAAATACCTTCCGGATTATCTTTGCTGGTAGTGCATCCGTGTCTGGACAACCTTTCTGAGTTTGCAATGATCCATAAAACACCAGCCTGCTGGAAGCCCTCCTCTGCTGCCCCAGTGCTCTGCTGCCACCAGGGGGTGCTGATGTCATTCAGCTCCAGCCGCAGAACTTCAGTAATGTTCGCACAGCATTAAATGCTCACTTGTTAAAAAAAAGAGGTACTCAGGGTCCAAGAGCATTACAGGTGAATCACTCAGTGGTTTGTGGTCCACAGCAGTGAGCAGAAGGGTTAGACCAGGAGTCTCCAACTCCGGTCCTAGAGAGCTGCTCTCTAAGAGGTTTTCTGTCCTACCTGGCTTCTAGAACAGGTGTGGGTCAACAGAAGCCAGGTAGGATAGAAAACCTGCTGGAAGGTAGCTCTCCAGGACTGGAGTTGGAGACCCCTGGGTTAGACCTACTGTGACATCCATGGCTGGCAGTCATAGTGACTTACAGGACTTAAGCTTCCATTGTTTTAGTCAAGCGCTCCTGTTCTTTTCCTACAACCACATACACGCTCCCCTTCACCATGTTATGATCCGTGGAAGGTTCTGGGTTAAGTTCTGCATAGCCCTCAACCCTAGAACACCCTGCTAACATCTGCAGTTTGATGGAAGCCTTTGAGGTTGGTGCGTGTTCACAAGCCTCCTCACCTCCATCGTTGTACATCAGTGTTGCGTGATCCGGTCCTCGGAGACCTGCAGTCAGTCCACGTTTTTACCAAGAGCTGGGAGGGAGCAAAAATGTAGACTGTCTGACAGGGAGCTGGGAGGGAGCATAAATGTGGACTGTCTGGGAGGGAGCAAAAACGTGGTGCATCTATGGGTCCCCAAGGACTAGGTTGGTAAACACTGCTCTACATTATATGTCATTGTTATGATAATAAGCCACTTTCATTGCTTAACCAGGCAGGTGCACATCAGTGTCTAGAAGATGAGGGTCTTCAGCAGACTTTGGCCATGCCCCAGAACTGAAAAGCAGCTGCGAATTCAGCGCTCGTCCTTGTCACTGATGGGATACCCCTTAAAAAAAGGTGTCGATTAAGTCCCCAGCAGTGGGACTACATTGCGGACTCTTCAGGTCTTTAGTTGCTGCTGTTACCTGTCCTGCTGGGGGCTGAGGTGGCTGCCACCCATAAGATGTCGTCACTGTGTACCAGAATCCTCCTGGCCAGGCCAAATCAAGTATAATGCCACCAAAGAAGAGGCTTAGGTGAGGGGAGGCTAATTGTGACCCACTAAGCCCATCCAGTCTCTGTTACAGCAGGTCCAAAGCCACCTGACTACCTAACAACGTCCGCAGTGGTCTTCAGCCTGGAGGGATGATTACGGACAGCTGTCCCTAACTGACCCGATTGTCTGCATTCACCTGTAATTCACAGACCAGCCATGAGGAGGAAGGATGTCACTTACTCAACCTCTGAAAGTTCTGGATCAGCTGTGTTTTGTAATCCAAAATGCTGCTGTCCTCCAGTACTGTGTCCAGGTAGCATGGACCCCATTGCAGAACCTTCGAGATGCAACGGAAAACTTGAGATACTGTACATAGAAATATACAGAGCCTGCTGTAGGGTTTGTTCAGTGTCATTAGCTGCATAACTGATGGTGTTTAATCTAATAAAACAGATTACTGCTCTGGTTAAGTAATTTAAGCCTACAGGAAACTGCAGAATAAGCAGAAATTCTGTTGGTTTCCGGACTCGTTTTCTACCGCCAACCTAAACTGGCTCATTGAGTCAATATGAGAACGAGGCCCCAGTTCAAACTGGTTTTTGTTTGCCTCGGTGGTGACGAGTCGATCAGAGGTATGAGCACCACCATAATGGCGCAGATTTGTGCAACCGGATGTCTTCATGGCCACTCAGAAGCTAATGAGGTGTTTCTTGCACTATAGATTTTGTTTTTTTGGGGGGGATTTTTCCGCACCATTAGTCCAAGCAGCAGACAAGGGTCCTGCTGGGGGTCGATTTCTGTGCATCTCTTAGGGTTTTGTGCCCTTGGAATGTCACCACACTCAGAGCCCCTGGGAAAACAAATGCAATGAGGAACAGTCTATTAGCAGCAAGGTTTTCTTACAGACACTGAGGCCCTCCCTCTGTGACCCACGTTCGAATTTCCAAAAAAATGATCGGCAGAAAGACTTAATCTCATATATAATAATTCAAGCTAAAATGCTGGCATTGTTTTTTTCAAGACAATCAGATATAGAAGGCAGATGATGAATGATGTATGTGCCATTTAAAACGTCAGCTCGTTGTAGGAGCTCGTTATCACCAAGTAAGGAACCCAACGTCTCTGAATAAGCAGCCGGCTCACATGTGAAATGCGTTCAGAGGCACAGCAGACGCACTGAGCCGTGCTGTCCTGCGATGCGGCTGTGATGCCACTGAGTAAACTGCTGACACTAAATCCAGCATTCTCTGTTATTACTATTACAGTGTGCAGGTACAGAGAGACACAGAGATGGGGGAGGCAAAGAGAGATGGGAAGGGGAGAAAGATGGAGAGAGCAAGACTTGGGAGAGAGTAAGAGGACGACAGAGAAAGAAGAGCAGTAAGGTGGGAAAAACTGAAAAAAGAGGGAGAGAGAGCGGAGAGAGTAAGAGAGAGACAGTGCAAGATGGGGTGAGAGTAAGCGAGAAAGAGGGATCGGGGGAGATAGAAGGAGAGAAAGTAAGAAAGAGATAGTGGAAAAGTGTAAGAAAGAAAGATGGTGGAATAGTGTGAGTAAGAGAGATAATGGAAGAGTGTATGAAAGAGATGTAAATGGGTAACGTTCGTGTTTCTTCCCTCACTGAGACGTGTGAGTGTGACAGGCAGCACCCTGCTCATGGGCTTCACTCGGCCGGCAGCGTGTCCAAAACGGGACGACGGGAAGGTTAGCCGCTAATAAGCTAAATCAACAGCTACAGAACGAGGCTGACCCTCGTCATATGGCAAATGGCACGTGGAGGCCTGTTCGCACGCTCAGGGCCGCCGGGAAAAGCCTTCCATGCATTTTTAAGCCATTTGCTGGCCGGGTTATTGCAAGGTCAGCATTAACACATGAGATCCGTTTTAGATACGTGACTGTGCCCTCCTGCTGTTCTTTATTCAGTGAGAATCGACTCGCACCCAAAATTAAAATTAAATAGTTGACCGGTGGGATCTTGTAAGATGGGTTATCACCGTCAGCAGGGAGACTGGGTTGTGTATTTTTTCATGGAGGGAGACATGGGATTTTTCTGGGCTACGCCAAGTGAGGCTGGCTGGTGACAGGTATCGGAAAGACAGCACCTCCCACGGGGTGCTCATTACCGCACTGAGGAGTTTGCACGTCACTCTGCCAGACAGACCCTTCCTGACAGCAGCCCTACGCTTGGAGGTGGTCTTCATCAGGCTTTTGGAGAGGCTATGCGCTAGTTAGCGGTAGCTTGAGAAATATTCCATTTCCTAATGTCAGTGCAAGCCATGTTGTTGTTTTTTTTAATAGTATATTAATGATTCAGCAGCTACTTTTCTCTACAGCAAGTTACATAAGATGAAGCTATTCTCCCCTATTGCATTAATTTTTGCCATATGGATGCTGCCGTTATCTGTAGCTATGCAGGGGAAACGGCCATTTGAAGTCACAAATGAAGTGTTAGTCGAATGGAACACTGAGTCGTTCATTTAACACGCAGTGCTCTTTTTAAAAATTTAACCTTCATTTTACCGAACGAGACTTTAAGAGCAGTTTATTATTTAAAATGACACCCTGGCAAGTGCTACTGCACCACAGCGGTAAAACATTGCTTGACGCTCCATGTTTAGGCATCCGATCGAAGCTTGCTGACGTGTAGGCCGGTCGTCACTGATGGGGCAGGGGGGCCTGCTGAATCGTGAATAAATCCATTTTTGGGGGGGGTTGAGGACCGGTGTTGTGGGAGGTGGCTTCACATGAACAGGAACATGATGCCATTTGTTGTATGTGAATATCTGCCAGGCCCTTTATTTCCCGTATCTGTCATGTGTGGCAGTGGGGAGGGGAGGCGCCCCACTGATCTGGATGTGATTCATCGGGTGTGAGCTGAGGAGCCAATCAGGGGGCTTGTACGTCACACTGGGGAATCTGGTCCAGGCTGAGGAGCCAATCAGGGGGCTTGTACGTCACACTGGAGAATCTGGTCCAGGCTAAGGAGCCAATCAGGGGGGCTGCTATATCACACTGGTGAATCCGACATCACGCACGTGGACGTCAACATGGTGGAGACCCACCCTCATATCTGGCAACGTTGGGACGTAGGCATTATGCAGATAGTTGAATGTTAAACTTGGAAAAACCCCTGAATTGTAACACATTTCCTACACTTACTTTAATCATCATACACACACGCACCAATGATTCCCGTACCGTTATTTTAAGTTGGATGTTCGATAGAACACAACCGGTCACAAGGTAGCAGAACAAGCAGAAAGACTAAACCGTGCCACTCTACATGCATGTGCAGGAGCTAAGGCATGTATGCATGTATAACGTTTTTTTTATGATAATTATTAATTATTATGATCTTTAAATATTGTGATACTTTACAATTGTGCTGGTCTCTTGAGCGTCTCCGACACGGGGGCTTTCACTCTTCTCACAAACCCGTGAGCGTGTCCGACACGGAGGCTTTCACTCTTCTCACAAACCAGAGAGCGTGTCAGACACGGAGGCTTTCACTCTTCTCACAAACCCGAG
>JAODUD010000045.1:3315997-3329183 GCA_026784285.1 Stomatorhinus walkeri
ACCCGGTGCCTCTAACCACCTCAGACTATGCAGGTGGGGACTGACTTGAGGAGCTGCGGTCAGACATGTGGCCCCCCTCCCTCCGCTCCTGACCCCCTTTGACTTCCCTGTTGCTCTGTTGCGATTCCTGTGTTGCTGGAGGAGCAGCTCTGACCATCGGCTGTTAACGAACCCGGCTCGTCGGGGAACAGAGGCCCGGCCACGGCCTCCGCCCCCGCGGCTGCCCCCCAGCGCTCGCTGGTGTGCCTCCTGACTGGTTCACTAAGGCTGTTTACTCCGCCGCCTGGAGCAGATCTCCTCAATTCCTGGTGACTTGTCGTCCTCAATTACCCCAGCCACAACTACCCTGGGCCCAAATGCCCCTACCCATGACTGTGTGCACCCCTTGTCATGCACAATTCCTATAGCAGTATTGCTCTTTCCCCCAGGCACACAGCCTCATTATCCTCCCCCCTCCCCTGTTAGATACTAGGAGGCCCATTCCTGGTCTGATCGGAGTAGTCGCACTGCTGGGTTTTGACAAAGAGCTCATCCTCAGAGTCTTAAAAAAAGACTTGTTGGAGCCCGCCTTCCTCTTTTCCCATGAATCCTGAGCAGCGTCCAAGAGGGTCCCTCAGACTCAGAGGGGGCTGCCAATTAAAGAGAGTATGCCGTCAAAGGAGGCAGCGTGGGGGTCGAGGTGCGAGCGTGGTGGACTCGACCCCCACCCCTGGAAACGTTTATCAGCCCAAGCCAGGTCCGGCCCTCTCCGTAGTATATGCTGATATCTCTGTATATCTCTTATATGCTGATATCTCTGTCGCCGTGGCATAAAGGATATTCATATTTTTCTTCCCCATTCCATGCTGTATATGTCAATCATTCTGAAGGGTCTGTCAGTTTTGCCATAGATGTAAGTGTCACCCAGTAAAAAAAAGCAAGAACCTGTGCAGCTATCTCGACCTGTATTTTTACCACATCGAAATTCTCCTAGGTGCCTTTAAGGAAAGTGTGACAGTGTCTCTGTTCATAACTGGGGAGTAATTGCAGGTCCTGCTTGACTGAATATTTGTTACATAATTGCACCTAAGTGTATGATTGGTGTTGCAGACAGTTTAAAAGTGTTGTTTTGTAATTACAGTATTTATACAGCTGGGGATTAACAGCATCAGTTCTGAAGTAGCTCCCTGTCCAGCTGTAAGAAGTTTCATTCTGGCAATTTGAGTCAGCAGCCCGATCCAATAAAATCTGGTGTCTGAACCATTTCGCCATGTGCTGCCAGTTACAGTGCATACGTATCTTTGGCTTGTTAGAGTGAGGCTTCTGCTGCTCCTGTGTACTACACAATGTACCATGTGCACTATGGCTGAAATCCTGGGTTGCCGTAGGGACCAACGGGCATCGCTTTACCAAGTAAACCCGCATCTCCCTCTAAGCGATGCATGAGTTGTATTGGTACTAGGGCAACTCCCCTGTTTATCCTAATACCCAGGGTGGGTATTTCTCTGCAACACCGTGCACCTCCAGCAGTGGGATGGTGGCAGGTCCCTACCCGTTGACTTTTGTGTCGCATGTTCTGCAAACCTGTTCGCATGTGTTCAACCTCCTGAGGTGAACCTCTGACATCAATTGTGCAGGGGATAGTTTGAATGTACATTAAGCCATGGGGCATTTCAGTGGTGACAGTCAAGCAGAACGCTTCTAATACACACCGTGTGATAACATTTTTATTTTCCAATTGCACACGTACACTGGGATGCTGGTTTTCATGCATCCCGTCTTGCTCGTCTTCGAAGCATTTATACACGGTTAAGGATGAAGTTAGAGATGGGAGTAGAGGCTCAGCTGTTACTCCAGCACCCCCTGAGGCTCTCGCTGAGTCTCTTTCTCCAAGACCTGATAGATTGCCAGGTTATTGCCAGCTTTTCTGCTGAGGAAGGGATTCAAACCGACGACCGTCCATTCCCAAGTATACAGGCCAAACCAAACACCACCCCCCATAACTTAGGAACAAAAAACTGGACACTCAGCTTCCCCTGCCCCCGTTTCATCAACTGCAAGCATGTCCCTGAGGAATGGATCGCCTACTCCATGCATTCCTGAAGTACGGTCATTCTTTTTGGACCCTAAGGGTAACTGGCACTCCAGCACTGCTCTGGGAGTTTATTGGGTGGTTGCCTGCGTGTAGAAAGTCCATTACAGACCTGCTGAAAGGCCACTTTAAAGCTGCCAACAGCCGGGCTTTATGGATCATCATCCTGGCAGCCAAGGAAGGTATAAGGGGTATGGGATTCAGGGATGCGGGGACAGGGAGATGCCTTTTCAGTTTTTACATGTAGATGCGGCCGTCCAACACCGCTCACTCTTCACCAAGGGTCTTCAATTCCGGGCCTAGAGAGCTACCGTCCAGTAGGTTTTCTATCATATCTGGCTTCTGGAACCTACTGGATAGTAGCTCTCCAGGACCGGAGTTTGAGACCCCTGGTTTACAGAGTCCTAGCTGGTATTTAGGACTTAGTTAACCCCACTCTGAAAGCTTCTGTGACTGTGATTTTTCCTGTGATGCCTGACCTTGTCTTGATTGTACTCCATTTTTAACTCGTTCATCTGCTAGCTCAGTACTTTCATATGAAGAAATCGTTTTTCTGAAAGGGTCACATTGAGCACACACACACACACACACAGAAGTGTGTGATTATATCTTTGTGGGTACTCTCCATTCATTTCTATCAGTAAAACTCTAATCGTAACATGATGACTTTAAGCCCTACCCAGTCCTAACCTTAACCATAAGTAACCAAACAAAATATGACACTTGCCATTTTTATTTTTTTGATTGCATTCACAGATCTTTGTGGGGACCTGAAAAATGGTCCCCACAATGTCAAAATAGCAGGTTTTTATTACATTGTGGGGAACATTTGGTCTCCACAATGAAATATAAACATAATCCACTCACACACACACACACAAAGATGCAGCAGCACCCAGACACCCAGGAATCAACTCGTGAAAGTAAGTATCACAATTTTATTACAAAAATTATATTTTCATCTTTCGGTGCCGCCATGCTTAGAGCGTATAACAATACAGTAAAAAACGTCAACCTAAAAAGAGTATCGTAAAAGCAAGCTTTTGTAGATGCTATTGAAGCATTTACCATCCATGCTGTTACTTGACCGAAAGACTTAGCAAATACAGATTACAAACACCTGCCTAAACACACAAATGATAATAAATTAATTAAAAATAAATGCATAATTATTTTACACTAAACGTATTCCATTTTGAAATTAGATTAATATTAAATTAAATGTGCTGAATTATTATTTTTTTATCCAACTCAAGGCACCCAGGATTGTAATATGTTGGCAACTAAGCCCTCAGATAACAGAACTAGCAGAGTTAAATTAACACTGGGAGTGTTAAAATAGCACTGGCAGTGTGAAATTAACACTACCAGTTTGCCTGTTTATTCTTCACCAGGTAAAACTGATACTCAAAATAAGTACGAAAAGCCATTGTAATGGTTAAATTCTGTCAAATTGTTTCTTGCTTATGCCCTGCTCACAGTGAAGTTTCAGGGAGGCTTGAACAAAAAAACAAAACGGAAAGATTTAAATAATTCATGTGACTAGCAAGTAAACAATCACTTCTCGCTGAGAGAAAGCTCACCCTGTACTCCTGGCACTCTGATGCCTTTCCAGGGTGAGTTCCCAAATACCTTCCAGGGTAACAGAGAAACATCCGGAAGAAAACGAAATCTCTCAAACACGCTGCATTTAAAACACTAAACAAATCCCAATTGTAAAATATCAATAATCTTAGTCAAACGAAAACAGTTTTTATTTTTTTCCACCTAAGATATTAAACGCCTACATACAATGGAGATATGTTACTTCTTGAGATGCTTCTTCATTAAAATGCTAAAATGATGATGAATGATAGAGAGTCTTAGATGACGTGGTTTTGCCCCCCCCTCCCCTGGCTGTGCGGCTCAGTTGATCTGACGGCAGGGTTCGAAGGTCCATTTGGAGACTCCACCGTAGATGTCAAGGTTGGCCTCTGACCACGAGAAGACGTTTCCCACCTGTGCTTTGCTGCTGCATGTGGCCAGGTTGTATATTTCGGCCGAGGAGAGCTTCCTGTCCCAAAGATTGAGGTTGGCCATAGTGCCTACGAACGCCTGGGTTGCATCAAACCCGCCCCCAAGAGTGTCCTGTCAAAGCACAGAGAGGCAGAAATGTAGGCAGATATATTCGTTTAAGAAATCACTGAAGGAATAATTCATGTGTGCTGTGTACAAGGACCTCACGCCTTACATTTGACATACAGCCTTCCAATTTAAAATTCATAAACACAAATTCACCTTGTACTTTTCTGAGCGATTGCAGAAATGTGCTTTAGTGTGGCTTCCTGTACAGTGTGCTCCTAAAATCATCGGCAAATAAATCTACAGACGTTTACGTCCCTTTCAAATACTGCTTAAGCTTGACTAAGCACAGATCCGTAATAACAGGACCGATCCAGAATTTACCGGCCAGAATAAAGTGGCCTGGTCTGTCAGTGGGAGAGCGAGCGGAGCGTGACGGCCTTACCTGCTCCTGACCCAACACCAGCACCCCGTGTGCTTTGATGGGATGGTACGGAGCCAGGTTCTCCCCGCTACCGCGCATGGCTCCATCTTGGAAGGCCTCCCACACCCCATCACGAGTGGTCCACGTGACACAGATGTGATGCCATTTTCCGTCATTTATAATAAAAGGCAGCTTCGCCATCTGTCACAGGGAAAAGGACCGCTAGCTTGTCACTGAAACCGGAGCGTCGCCATATTTGCGGGCGACTAATGGCATTTTACAGTTTTCCGACTGACTTAAGCTTATAATTAACATACCATTTTGAGTAATTATACCCATTTTATTCTCAGTTATTTAATCTCAGTGATGACCTTCAACGCACGATTGATAGAATTTATTTCACATTATAAATGTAATATATTTCAACTGACACTTCTGATTTTTTTCCTCTAATCTTTCATTATAAACTAATGCTAAATAGTTTACGTTGTGTACATTGTAAATAACCTGGCAAGCCATCCTGAGGTGTTCTGCCTGTAACCTCTACCTCCTGGGTTAGGCCATGTGGCTAAACGTGATCTGGGAAACTGTTTACGGCTCAGATACCCTGACATAGCTTGTGTGCTAGCAGACCGGGGTGAGTTTACCTTGTCATTGATGAGTATCTCCATGGGGTTATTGCCCCAGCCGATAAGAACGAGCTCGTTGGCCTGCCCTGGGACGGCATAGGAGAAAGGCGTGCCCACGCTGGGCGAGGCGTTCGACCGCAGCCACATGCAGATGGTGAAGGCGTACATCTCAGGCAAGCTCTTCTTCACTTTGGCGTACATGTAGTTGGTCCTTAGGGGGAACGTCAGCTGGAATTTATCCAGCGGCCGGTTTTCTTTCTGACCTGAGTTGCAGAGCAAAGAAGCACATATACTTTGGAGTGATGAACTTATCCATGTCAAAATGTTGTGCCTTCGCGTGTGATTCAGTATAGCTCCTTATGTTTGAAATTACATTTTCATTTTTGCAGACAGAAGCTGTTTTGCCATTACCATAGAGGGCTGAGACAATTTAAGTTTTTCACATTCCAGATTGTCTTGGCCCAGATGGTCTTATTTATCTTTTATTTGTTTGGCAAAGGCTTCTCTCCAGAGCAAATTAAGGATCAGTGTATTACAGCATGAAAGCGTATGATTTATTTCTCTTCAGAAATGTCCCACCCTGCCTAGCAGGAAAGGCACGGAAAACATTGCTTCATCTGAGTTCATTTTTTATAACATTAAATGGAAAAAAAGAAATGTTATTTTTCTCGCTTGGTAACTAGTCTTCACATCACGTTTTGATTCATCTGAAAATATGCGAGAACCTCGAACTCGTAATCAAAATTTTATACGGCTGTAACACAGCGACAGTCAATACGGCTCCAGGTAAAGTTGGTGACAGACGCTGACACTCAGGAAAACTTCCCTAGGATAGGCAACATCGGATCCCATTACACTCACGCGTCGTACGGGTTTATGTAAGAATCAAGCAGGGAAGCTGCTGAAACGTCTGCGTCGCCATTACTTAAATGAAAAAAGCCTGCATTGTCAACGACGGCGTGTTAAGCGGAATGTGCAATGCAATGCAGCGCCGCTTTCAAGCCGCACAGCGTGTGTCCGCTGCGACACTGACGGTGCGCGCGAGCCTGTGTTTTTCATGTTTATAATTACGTCATATTATCTATTAATAAATTACTGCATTCGGCTAGTATATTTATTAATGCACAAAATGCAGCACGGCGCTATCTTGGCAGAAAAGAGTTGGCCCTCCGTCAAATGGGTGTGTGCGCTTCGACTCTCTGCCCCCCAGTTACCTTTCTCCAGTTCTGTTATTCTCTGGTGCAGTGATGTAAGGGTCGATTCCACTTTGCCGCGCTGCTCCGTCTCGTTACGGAGGCTGCCCTTGCCCTCCTCCAAGCTGTTCACCCGGGACAGAACCTGTCTCTCCAGGTCGTCGATTTTGTTCTGAAGAAGCTGCTTCAGAGTGTTCGCCTGAGTGGAATTGTTGGATCTACTGTATTGCTGGAGGGAAATAAGCACAGTGAAAGGATTGACAAATGTTGACACTTTGGATTACATGTGTCACAATTAAAGTCTTATTGATCCGATTGGCTTGTAGTGTCAAGAGTTGCATTAAGTAACTAAGTTAGACTTAGAAAAGCTGTTATCCTCGAATGACTGGATAATTAATTAATACTATGAATAGTACGGGAAAACTTTTCATAAGCACATATTTAAGAATAACATGAAAATATTAACAAAGGCAAATTTCAGAATTAATAACGCCCATTATTTAATACGAAACATTTAATGCGAAATTTACAAATGATGTTGACAAATTAAATTTATACATATATATATATATATATATATACCTATATATAAATAAACTATGTATATATATATATACCTCGAGGTTTTCTAGTCTCTGTTTCAGGGACTGTAATGTCCGTCCCATTTGCGTGAGTGTGTCCGTTGGACCTCTAGATACATCTCCCATGGTGTTTTTAGATCCCGGTTCTTTTTTCCTTCCGCCGTCTCTAGCGCTCCCAGTTTCGGGCATACTCTGACTCTCGCAGCGGTTTAATTTCGACGTCAGCTCCGTAATGGTCTCCTTGTGGTTCATGATCGTCTCCTTTTGCTGCAGCACGGTCTCCCTTAGCTGCATGACCGTGCTCTTCAGGTCCTCCGCCGAGACGGTGTTTGGCAGGTTGGCTGCGCATAAGTCCACATCCTTGGGCACAGACGTGCAAATGAATTGGGTCTGTCCGAAGTCCTGGGACAGTATCTCCATAAAAAAGAAGTGGAGTATTAAAAGTTTCAGTGCGATGCTCATGACAGCGATTTCCCCTTTGTGCTGCAGTAAGAAACGCGTAGTGAGCTCTGCGATGTTTCAGAACCACAGCGCTGTCCCCGATGTGAGCGATTCGCAGAGCGCACTTGCTTTATATGAAGCGAAGCAGCGTATAGACCGTGTCCGCCGCGTCCCTGTGGGGAGGAATCCCAGTTTGCGGTCCTATTGGCGCGTTTCCTGGTCTTAAGGTAGAAGGAATATGCGCATTTGAACACAGCCGTGTTCCTACCGTCTTATATATCTATATAATTTATTGCGTCGCTGCGGTGCCGTATCGATTCCTAATAAATGTTCTGCCGCGTGTTATCTCTTTTCCTTTCTTACAAAACGGATTGAGAGAATAGCAGGATTTTTCTTTATCATGAAAACTGTTTTTTCTTAAATAATAATGATATTCGGCGTTTCTGTTTGCTACTGTTTCTTCAGTCTATTGTATACGTCTATTCGATAACATTGCGTTAGAAATTGCTTTTTGTGTTATATGGAGGACTATTATGAATTACATCGAAACTTTCATTGACTGTATCTTAAATGTCCAGCCTTTAGTTAATACACTATTAATACAATAAAAGTACGCATATAAAATATTACATTTCTGTGGTAATATTTTGAGCAGGTCCACCTTTACACACGCTCCTCCCCTTTGATATTGCTGGGATCTCTTTAAGTAAGCTGTGCTCCACGCGGTTAGGCCCGTGTCTGTGTCTGTCAGTCAGACATGCGAAGTTATCATACATCAATTTCCCACAATCACGAATCTGATGCAAGATTGCAGCAAGTCTGAAAGACTGTGACATGAAGCATACAGGACTGGGGCCAAGGTGCATAAGATCATCACACACACACGCGCGCGCGCACACACACACACACTGGTGTGTCTAAATGGGGTCCTTATATTCATTTCTATGGGAAAAACTATATATTAGGTGAGTGGTACAGGGGGTAAGAGGTGCCATCTGTATCACTGGCCAGTGAATTGTTGAGTAACAGGGGCCAATCAGCTTTCAGCTAGGGCCAGTGGCCCACCCCCTTTTACACATTCATCCAGCAGTTGGGTTGCTCTGGTTAATGGCCTTGCAGAGGAATCAGTCTGTCAACCCTCGGATTTGAACCAACAACCTTCCAATTCCGATTCATTGTGCTCTTAATTGCATATAGTATTTTAAAAAGAAATAGTCTTTGCATACTGGCCACTGGTATCCTGTCTATTATCCCGTACTACCTGGTACTGCACCCCATACTGGATAAGTGGTTATGGAAGATGGATATTCCGTTTTATTGTGAAATCACAAACACTTTCCCAAATGGCTTATTCTCATGTACTGTACAGATGAGGAGACGGAGCTCAACTCCAGCAAGGTGTGATTTGGACATAAGGAGGCGGAGCTGAACTCCGGCAAGGTGCGATTTGGACATAAGGAGGCGGAGCTGATCTCCGGCAAGGTGCGATTTGGACATAAGGAGGCGGAGCTGATCTCCGGCAAGGTGCGATTTGGGCATAAGGAGGCGGAGCTGATCTCCGGCAAGGTGCAAATTGGACAAAAGGAGGCGGAGCTGCACTCCACCAAGGTGCGATTTGGACATAAGGAGGCGGAGCTGATCTCCAGCAAGGTGCAAATTGGACAAAAGGAGGCGGAGCTGCACTCTGGAAAGGTGTGAATTGGGCATAAGGAAGTGCAGCTGGGTTGTTTATAGCTTGAACTACAATGATAATATACAGCAATCTGGGCCTAATGGTACTTGCAGCAATTAC
Organism: Stomatorhinus walkeri; assembly: GCA_026784285.1. Taxonomy (NCBI): domain Eukaryota; kingdom Metazoa; phylum Chordata; class Actinopteri; order Osteoglossiformes; family Mormyridae; genus Stomatorhinus; species Stomatorhinus walkeri. Next base: position 3,325,190 of record JAODUD010000045.1, read on the forward strand.
AGGACTTTTGGAAAAGTAAACATAATTACAACATTTAAAATACTCAATTACTGTTTCAAGATCTTGAATTTGAACTTTTAAACTTGTTTAGTAGATGAGATATTATTATAATCTATTTAAATGGCTAAATTGGACTGTGTATCTAATATTAGTCAGCTACTGGGATATCAGTGTGGACTACTGAAACCCAGATTTAATGTGTTTTTAATATATATGTATATTCAAATAAGTCTGCTATGAAATCTGCACTGCTCATAACTAAGGTCCTCTTTAGAGTCAGCACCATTTTATAAACACTTATATGATTTTGCTGTGTGTAAGTGATGTAAGTGCCACAACAGCATTAAGCACGTTGATTTATGTCTTAATGAATAATGCCTCACTAGACAGCTGAACATAGTTAATGGTATAGATCAGTAATTATCCCGACACATGTTTCTGTGGTAACGTTCACCATTAAGTGGCAAAAAAGAGAAACATTAGATTAAACCCCAAATCCATAGAATTTCAATGATTTGTTTGCCTGTTCAGGCAATTATGATACTTCTGCACAGAATGTAGCTTGATTTATTCAGCTAAAAATGGTTTTAAAGGTAGCCTGCACTGGGAGCACACAGCCCCTCTGAGCAAGGCAGTCTGTACTGGAAACTCACAGACACCAGAATGAGGTGGTCTGTACTGGGAACTCAGACACCAGAGTGAGGCGGCCTATACTTGGAACTCACAGACACCAGATTGAGGTGGTCTGTACTGGGAACTTACAGGCACTAGAGCGAGGTCGTCTGTATTGGGAACTGACAGACACTGGAGTGAGGCAGTTTGTATCGGGTACTCACAGCCCCTTGAGCGAGGCGGTCTGTACTGGAAATGCACAGCCCAAATGAGTGAGGCAGTGTGTATTGGGAGTGCACAGTCCCATGAGTGAGGCAGTCTCAACTTGTAGCTGACAAACACATGAGCGAGGTGGTCCTTACTGGGAGTGCACAGCCCTATGAATGAGGCGGTCTAAACTGGGAGAGCACGGCCCTGTGAGCGAGGCAATCTGTCCTGGGAGTGCACAGCCCTGTGAGCGAGGCGATCTGTCCTGGGAGTGCACAGCCCTGTGAATGAGGAAGAGTGATGAGGGATGAGATGCTTGACGGTGAGACACCAGACTGCCGTGTCCACAGCTGAAGTTCTCGTACAGCGCACGGCAGTTGTTAAACAGGTAGGTCGTTAAGTGAAGAGTGCCTGTATGTACATAGCATCACTGCAGCTGCATTCATGCTGCTCTGTGTAAGGTGGGGTCACTTTCAGGCAGCATCAAAATAGCAGCCTGTGAATATGAGCACTCACACGGTCCTCCGGGAAGGATGCTTACTCACCACCTTGTCATTCAGACAGTGAGACCTGGCTGCCAGAAGAAGACCAGCAGGCGCATGTGGAGATCCACGAAGGGAGACCCCCCACCCACCCACTCACATCCCATCCTGCATCTTTGGAAACCATTCAGCCCACTGCCAGGCTGCTGCTCACACCGCAACATAAATAATACAACTGAAGCTTCCCTCCTCTAAAAATAGATATTTTTTTCTCTTTTTTGTTGTTGAATATTTCATCCACCCATCAGTCTTCTGCTCTTCTCGGATGGCTTGACGATACGGAGGAGAGACCCCTGCCCCAATTATATATGCCCCCCCCCCTTGCCCAATCTCTAACAAACCCTTTACACTGACATCAGAATATGCGCTTTACATCTCAGACAGATATACTAGGTTTTTATTCTATTATACAGGATCCTGCTTAAACTGCATGCACAGATTATATATTTCATGCATACTTCCTGTGTTTGATTCACAGTGGCACTATTCTTGAATTTAAACAACAGTGACAGATGTTATTGCCTGGCTACATCTGATTTGCTGGTTCTTTCCCAGTGTAATCCCCTGATTACATTCATTTATACTTCCCAAATCGTTTAGCCATCAAGCTTCTATTCTTTTCTTCAGGTTGCTAAAAATTGCCTTTATTCCGAGTCTATTTGGAAGCGCATAGGTCCTTAGTGCATTATTTAAAAAAGGTCATATATTGTGTGGATACTCACTGTGGTGCATCCCGCATTAAATGTGGGGTAACGATTACCGTGGGTCTGTTTATATCTGCATGCTGTCTCCTGGCGCCAGTGAAATGTTTATCTCATAAGGAGCACGGCGCCAAGGCTAAGCGAAGACAGCTGAAATGGATCAGAATACAGTTTGTTGCTGCTTTTTATTTTTGGTAGGAACTGCAATTTAATTATGATTTTTCCCTGGGAAAGAAGTATGTGTCTTGTTGTCTAGATCTTTGAATTTAATAAACATTGAACAATCCTCATTCCCCAAGGAGGGAGGAATTTTATTCCAAAAACATTTAGTTACACGTTCGGTTTAAAAGCACTCTTAATTCTTAAATAAACTGAGATGAAGGATAAGGACTGAGCTCTGCGCAAAACATGCGTTTTGCAATCACCATTTTCAGCATTAAGAGATATATCTGAGCACACAGCTCTCATTTCTCATTACAATTGCATAAACGAGCAACTTTGTTAAGACATAAATTGACATAATGAAAGAATCGTCTTATGCAGACCAGCGTCTCACCTCTAGGGGGTCTTCTGGGCTCGGTGGGCTGTAATAACTGGAAGAATTTGATCCTTATTACATTTTTTATTGGTGGATGAGCGCAGACTATTATGTAACGTGACGGGGAGTGTGGTGGTTTGTCGCTGAATTGTGGGGGGGTGGGATCGCAGAAATACAGTGACACCTCCACACATTTATGCGGCTCTACGATTGTGGTGGTGCAGGACCAAGGAGAACATGAAGAGTGTGACAGGGATGGAGATGTTCTTTGAGCTGCTTCTCTCTCCCCCGCCTCCCAAACAGAGGAGGGGGTGTCAGCTTTGAGCAGGAACAGGATGCTCTGCGGCTGAGTCACATGATGTGGTGCAAGGCAGCTCTGTCCAAATCAAACTGGTTTATTGCCATAAACTGCTACCCGATTATAGCGCTGAATTTTCGGGTAAAGTACTAACCAACATTTACAATACATCAGAAAACTGAAATATTTCCAGCTCAGATAAAGTCAATAGATAAGGCATTAAAAGTGTCATAGAAGGAGGAATATGAGCAGATCTTATAATGGAGAGAGCATGTATAAATGCCCCATCGTCCCGTTATGGGTTACTCTCTTCCTCTCCTTCACCAAAGCAACCGGAGGTGACTCAGGTATTTCTTTGCCCTTAGCCAATCAGGTGAGTCTGCTTGGAAGATCTGTGCTGCATCGCTGTGTCCATTGGCTCATCCTACCGCAGTGCTAATCTGTGCTACAGCAATACTTGTCATGTTGAACAAATGTGCTCATAGTGCAATTGTTTATTTCTGTGTGTGTCTGTTAATTGCTCTTTGCAGCTTTCAGTGATCAGCCTTTCCTCAGAATATAATGGTGCCCATTTCAGTGATCAGCCTTTACTCAGGGTGTGACGGTCCTCATTTAAGTGATCAGCCTTTACTCAGGGGGTGACGGTCCTCATTTAAGTGATCGGCCTTTCCTCAGGATGTGATGATGCCCATTTTAGTAATCAGCCTTTCCTCAGGGTGTAGTGGTGTCCATTTCAATGATCAGACTTTCTTCAGGGCGTGATGATCCCCATTTCAGTGCTCAACCTTTCCTTAGCATATGATGATGCCCATTTCAGTGATCAGCCTTTCCTTAGCATATGATGTTGCCCATTTCAGTGCTCAGCGTTTCCTTAGCATATGATGATGCCCATTTCAGTGATCAGCCTTTCCTTAGCATATGATGATGCCCATTTCAGTTCTCAGCCTTTCCTTAGCATATGATGATGCCCATTTCAGTGATCAGCCTTTCCTTAGCATATGATTATGCCCATTTCAGTAATCAGCCTTTCCTTAGCATATGATGATGCCCATTTCAGTGATCAGCCTTTCCTTAGCATATGATGATGCCCATTTCA
>JAODUD010000045.1:3329283-3346180 GCA_026784285.1 Stomatorhinus walkeri
GCCTTTCCTTAGCATATGATGATGCCCATTTCAGTGCTCAGCCTTTCCTTAGCATATGATGATGCCCATTTCAGTGACCAGCCTTTCCTTAGCATATGATGATGCCCATTTCAGTGATCAGCCTTTCCTCAGGATATGATGATGCCCATTTCAGTGATCAGCGATTTGTCATTTGGGAATGTGAGCTGTAATCTGAGGACAATTGCCTTATTCAATGTTATTGGCAGTGTGTAATCCTTAAAGGCCAGAGTGTGGTTCTCTAAAAAAAACACAAGACCCTGAAACAGAATGGTTTTTCATTTTTGTCTAGACAGAATAGTGCCCCCTTTTGGTATAGTAACTTCATCGGTGTCTCAGGTGTTCGATCTCATTACAGTAGGAACTCAGCTGAGCCCAGTTTAGCATTATCCTCTTGGCAAGAGGAAGCTGGAGAGCCATATAGCTGCAAGCTGAATACAGCAATTTATTCAAATATTTGCATAAATTTGCATGAAGCTCCAGGCTTCAGGAAATCTGCCTAAAACGCAGTTTACGAGACCTCTTCGGGGAGGGTGTTGAAATTTGCATTTTAACAAGATTTGTTTTTTATTGAAATATACGTATCCAGATTGCTGTTTGTTTTTGGGGTTTTTTTTTCCAGCTGGTAGTTGTAGTCGTGCCAAAATCCGGTTACTTAATTATGTTGCGGTTTATCACGATTGGTCAGGTGTTGTTGTATAAGCAATTTATGAACAAGAGAAAATATTAGAAAACAAGAAAATGACACGAAGGCCCTAGGAGACGGGGCATTTTAGCCGCTACGTTTTTTTGATTAACGAATAGTAAATGACTAAATTTGACCTTAAATGCTAATAGGAATGCTAAAATCAAAATAGCAGAGCTCAACCTGGTATTTTCACAGATATCTGCATCGCATGTGCGAATGCGTATTAGCCTCCTCATTTAACTCTCCAGAATAGCCCACTTGGACACCGGTATTACAAAATAACTTTTGTGGGAAGACTTTTGCAGCCTCCAGTCTGTAAATACCCACAGGGTCTGTTAGTGAATAAACTGACTTTCTGAGTTTGAATAGTCTGTAAAGCTGCTGCATTTCACCAAAAACAACAGTTATGTAAGTAGGTTAAGGTGTAAGCTGATAACGCAGTAGTAATAGGAGCTAACTATGTGTTTGTTCATTATTGTTGAATAATGGGTGCTGTCTCTTTTCTGAAATGATTGTAACAGGACATCCTGGATAATGGCAAAGACGTAGAGATACTTGGCCTAATTACTGTGTTATATGTTTAATTAAGCCTCATCTTTCCCTGGGGGGGGGCTGTTTATGAAAGACGGCTGTGGTAGTCGTGGAGATCGCGAAGGGAAGCGATGGCGATGGCGAGCAGCTGCTCAGCCCTCGCATCTCCTGCATACTCACAGCTGGTGTGGCGGCACTGCGTAGCGCCGGCCCGCTCACTGTCTGCTCAGACACCGGAACCTGAAGTCCAGACCGTCTGATGAAAGCGTTTCTGCTGCAAGGAAGGACATCAGAAACAGGGACTCTCCACACATTCTCAGCTAATGCCGGCACGTTGGGGAGATCCGGCTGTGGTGGTTTTTCGGTTGGGGGCTTAAGACCACACTGTCAATTTAGAACGACGATGTTCTCCCATGTTCAACCACAAAAGCCCAGCATAGACAGCACATGAAACCCAGGGCGTTTTCCTTTTGATTTGTTTTTTGGTAATATTTTCTATGAATGCCATATTCATAAGAATCTATAAACATACCTATATTTATAAAAAAGCATAACACATTATACCCATGTTTTTATGCATTATGAATGCTTTTTGAAGCTCTCATCTATAATGCATTATAGATACATTTATAAGACATCCTTAATCCTTATACCGACCATTAAAATGCATTATGAAGGTATCTATAGTGCATTATAGATGAGCACTTTAAGTAAAGTGTTACCATTTTCTTTTTTGTTTTACTTGTGTATTCAGCTGGTAGTTCTTCAACCATGCTTCTGAGGTACTGAACTGTTCTTGGGGCTACAGGAGCCCCAGGACTTCGGCCTTTCTCAAGCTGGGCCTTTGGCTACCTGGATGAAACACAGCAGACCCTAGAATCCAGGCTCGAGCTGAATGCCCAGCACTGGTCTTATTGCCAGAGGAGGACAACTTCAGCAAACTCTGATAGAGCGAGAGGAGTTCTGTGGGCGACCCGTATCTGACTTCTGTGGTAATTCTTATGAATGCCTGATTCCCCCCGGATTCTTCCCACAGTCCAATGTGGTATCGACTGATCGAACTGTAAACGGCAGAATGTTTCCAAGCTGCTCACGTGGCCGGTGCATGTTATTCGGAAGGTGTTTTCATTACCGTGTGGTGAGCAACAGCAGCCGGTGCTGTGTTGCAGAGATGATTGGCAACATTGGCATGTGGGTCCAGCCCCATCTGATCTGCCTCTGAGGAAACCTTGATCCTGGTACGAGTGTAAAGACAGATCACTTTTATCCTATCAGTGGATTCTACTTGATCTCTTAGGCATAATCTCCCGCCTTCTCTCCTCCCTTCATTTCTGTCTTTCTCTCTCTTTCTTTCCCGCTACTTTGCTGAAAACAAATCAGAAAGTGTTTTTCTGTCTTTGCCTAAAAAAAACCCTGGGTTTGGAACAGATCTGTCCACTGTGACTGCAGACAAAATAAAAACTGAAATCATATGGATGGAAGTTCACGGGGGGGAGGGGGGGGTTATAAGGAGTGTGGTTCTAATGTAGATGTTGCGCTGGTCAGACTCTCGTTAGGAATATCTCCTTGTCTCCTGTCCATCATGCCCATTCCTGAGCTTAAAGCTGCTATTGACTCAGTGTGAGTGAAGGAGAAGCGTGGCACCTGTATCCCCGCAGGTGCAGACAGCGTATAACCCAGCGTATAAGTTCGGCCCGTCTCAGGGAAGTTGGGCAGCGCAGCATTGACGTACCCGGTAGCTGTAAGACATTGCAATTTCTCCCTGAGATACTGTCATCTCCCTGTGGGCAAGAGCGTGGCCTAAATGCATGAAATGTCAGCGTGGGATGTGGGCGAATGTGCCGATGTCTAAGCTGTAATGGGGGCGTGGAGTGCGTGTATGTTCAGATCAGTGTGGGAATACCTCATCCCAACATAACTGTGAAATAGATGCATTTGCTGGTATCGGATCTCCGCGCTCAGAGGCCTCCCTGGCACGGCTTTATTTCTGCTGATCTCATCCCGTCACTTTCTCTTAGCCTCTATATATTGGCTAAATCTCGTTCTCTCGTTACCAGCTGATAAGCTGCTGCTGTCTGTTGCTTCCAGGCCTGACGTGTAACCTATTTGAAGTCACCTCTCGCCACGGCCCATGCAGGTGACCGGCCTCCCCATTTGATGGGTGATTATCTAGCAAACCGTCAGTTTATGCTCAATTAGTGTCTGCTTTCCTGATGCGCTGGAAGTTACGTCTCTGAAAGACTGCAACCTGTGCTGAGCAGTTCTTAAATTAAGGCTGTCATTTGTTTGTGGAAAAAACTGTTTTTTTTTTATTATATTTACGTGGCTGGTTTGGAGTAGCGCCATAGGCTTTCAGCTCCAGGGCTACGGGCGTCGCCGAGGAAGAAGGAAAGACACAAATAGCATTTAATGACAGCAGTGTGGGATAACTTAAACTTGAAATAAGACAAATGACAGACAGGCCTTTGAGTCGAGGGTGACTGAGCGGATTTCTTTTGTCCCTGAAAACCTAAAAAACTCAAATTCTACCGGGTGAAGGAGGAATGGATGTGTGCATGACTTTTCCAACTTGACAACTTTCTCCACATGAAAACTTCCAACATTTTCTGCCAAGTAATAGAACTTGTCGTGAATATAATAGAATAAGCAGGCCTTTCTAGACAGACCTTCCTAAGCATGTGCACGTCTAGGACGTAACTCCTAAGGAATTTCTTAAGATGCCACGTCTAATATTTTAAGTTATGCTAATGTAAACTGATGTATATTAGTAACAGTAAAGCCAAGGTTACTTAGCTGGAACAGTCCTAATGAAAAATTTACATTGATGTATGGGGAGTTTATCGCTGGCTCTGTTTCAGTAATGGCTTAACGGTGGTACGTCTTATGCTTAAGAACGGCATTCATATGCATACATTTAAATATGTGATAACAAAAAATGTTCCAGTCACCAATCCAAGTAATAACATGATAAGCAAACGGGGGAGCAGAACAGAAACCTGTAGCAGAACAGATTCCTGTAGCAGAACAGAATCCTGTAGCAGAACAGATTCCTGTAGCAGAACAGAATCCTGTAGCAGAACAGATTCCTGTAGCAGAACAGAATCCTCTAGCAGAACAGAAACCTGTAGCAGAACAGATTCCTGTAGCAGAACAGAATCCTGTAGCAGAACAGAAACCTGTAGCAGAACAGATTCCTGTAGCAGAACAGAAACCTGTAGCAGAACAGATTCCTGTAGCAGAACAGATTCCTGTAGCAGAACAGTCTGCGGATTTATACTTTAACTCATACAAGAAAAAGTTGATTCTGAGATTTTGATGAAATTCTGTCTCCTTTGTTTTAAAAACTTTGTTCTCCTTCAAAACAAATTCTTATGCAAAATTCACAAATAATGTATACTTACATGGGCAGCCAATGAAATCACTCTCAGAATGTGTAAAGTCCAATTTAGAAGAAGATGACTGTAAGATATATAAGTACAAACTCTACCAGGACATTAATATTCATTTTTCACAGTTACCACTGACCATTTGCTTGCTTAAAAACAAAGAGAATGAATCACTTTGGGTTAAAAGACACGATTTCAGTAAACTGACATTCCAGAGAAGTAAATGAGTCTGAACCACACTCCAAATTTAACACCACAAATGGTTTGATCACTGGATCAGACTTGATTGTTTGACAACGCAGGATTTTCTCTAAAGCATCTCGCCTGGCTTTGAAAGCTTAGGCTGATTTGTTTTGTACAGCCCGATATTTCTGTGTTGTTTCTTAGCAGGCAGTAGACATGCTGCACTGAAATTCCCACTGTCCGGAAAGCCTAGAAGAAATGCCTGCTTTCATAAGAAGTAGGGCTGTGACTGTCAACAGTTTTTGCCCAGCATCCCAAACTAAGCCCTTTCCCTATGCGCAGTCCCCATGCCCCTTCCCTGTGCCCGGTCCCCGTGTCCCGTCCTCGTGTCCTGTCCTCATGTCCAGTCCCCATACCCCTTCCCTGTGCCCGGTCCCCGTGTCCTGTCCTCGTGTCCAGTCCCCATGCTCCTTCCCCGTGCCCCTTCTCTGTGCCCGGTCCCCGTGTCCTGTCCTCGTGCCCAGTCCCCGTGCCCCTTCCCCATGCCCCTTCCCCGTGCCCCTTCCCTGTGCCCGGTCCCCGTGTCCTGTCCTCGTGCCCAGTTCCCATGCCCCTTCCCTGTGCCTCTTCCCTGTGCCCGGTCCCCGTGTCCTGTCCTCGTGCCCAGTCCCCGTGCCCCTTCCACGTGTCCCTTACCCGTGCCACACAGCCACGTCTGTCGTGTTTTTTTTCTCTCGAAGCAGCTCCCACCCCGAAACGTCACCTCATGTCTTTTCCCACACGGGGGGTTTCAGAGAGCAGCATGCTTTGGCAGGTCTGTGACCATACTGCCGTCTCTAGGACTAAATCCTCGCCGACTTGTACAGAAGCCCAGCTCTGCGCTGTTTAATTGAAAGGCTTTGCGATCTGCCATGCCTGCCAATCACCGGTTCAGCGCTGGAGGGGCCACAGCTGGGAGGCTTTCTGCTCCAGCTGCCATGTTTGATCCCATCTCAGCCTCACCGTTTAGCGGGAGCCACCGCACTCTAATGCTGACGCATGGTGGATTTTATTATATTCTGCAAGCACTGTATTAATGTGCATCTCCCTATACTGGGGGCTACTACATGGATACATATATAAATAAAGGCTGATTTTGCTGACCGAGTGGGAGGGGGTGCTTGGTCATTTTTCACCGACCAGGGTGTTCCCCATCAGAACAGTCGCTGACTGGGGGTGGTTTGCGGAATGGGTGGGGGCGATCACACATATATGTGGCAAAATAAGTTACGAAATGGCATCCTACTTAATCACTTTGTGCAGGACCGTCCCAGATTGCTGTCGAATGGTGAAAGTGAGACAGCGTGGAGATCGTGTCCACGTCGAGTTGGTGCCTGGCTACCCTCCAGCCCGGCTGACTCACTGGCCCCGTGGAACCGGCTCAGAACCAGCCAACGCCTGGCGCACCGTCGGCCCACGCGTCCGTGCGACACATTGACAGGAAGTCGACGGCTTGCGCGCCGATTGCCTACGCAGTGATTACGTGCGTGGCCTGTTTCGCCTGCGTAGTGCTGCTCCCGTCACGCATCAGTCTTTGGTCTGGCCCCTTATGGCAGCAGCCATCGCTGATTGAGACTGTGCAGGCTCGGATCTCTGGGCAGCTTCTACTGTTGTGTCTCTGAAAACGTGCTATGTGACAAGAAATGAGATAGCCAAAATGGCCTACACTTCTTGGAAGTGTTTAATCTGCAAATAAATAATGTAGCTTGGATCTCCATTAGTAAATTGAAGAAATGTATTGGGGACAAATGGCGCTGGCAAAAAACTCAAGGGATCCACACGCTGCCAAATTTTGCCCATCTCTTGCAGCTTCTTTGACGTTTAGAAAACAAATCCCAAATCTCACAAGCTGTCAAATTGCAGAAAAGCTGGCTTGCCTATTCGGTGTCCAGCACACTGCTTTACAAATCCACCACCAGCCGCTACATAACTGTTCTCTTCCCTGCTAAAACGCGCCCTCCAAGCCATGCTGAGAGTCAGCGTGTGCTGATTGGCTGTGCGGTTTGTGTTCACCGTGAGAAAGTGAGTAACCGGCTCTCCGAGCACTATGGCTCCCCACGCGTCCATTCAGCCCCCTGTCACAGCGTTTGAAGGGTGAGAACTGTGCTGCAGGCTGTAATTGAACCTGCAATACACAAACATGTTAATTTCACTGTATCTCAAGCAGTAAGAAATGCACAAAAATTGGCTGCACTTCTGAGTTGTGTGGACATGCATCTGGGAGAAAGGTTTCCTAAAACATGTGTGTTTAAAGCAGGAGTGGCACAGTGGTGTGTCACACGTCTGAGATCTGAGTTCTACATGACCTTGCCTACCATTCCTGTGTCACTGTGAGATACCCTCTTTGTTCTCTGGTAACCCCCCCCCTCATCGACTGTCCATAAACATGCTTACCTGGAGTTCGCAAATTGCCTGTGTGAGTCACTGGTGTGTAAGTGTGCCCTGCAATGGGTTGGTACCCCATCCTGGGTTGTTCTTTGCCTTCTGCGTCAACTTACTGTAACTCTCGCATGAAAGTCTAAAGTCAGCCCAGGATTAGACAGCTCTGGTCCATTGGAGCGTGAGAGGCATTAGATAACACACACAAGGGACTCTATAGATCACGGCGTTGCTTGATTTTTCCTTTGACTGCTCCATTTTGGCTATATTTTTTCCCCCAGCCACATTACCATCCCTTCCTGCGTGTCTTTGCACCTTTGTGGTGTGAAATGATTCATTTAATTGGGTAACTTTAAAGATGGAGGCACTTGACGGACCCCAGGCACCTCTGCAGAGAATGCCCGGTTTCTCCATGCGTCTCCGCTGTTCCTAAGAAGCCACCCAGGTTCGTTAGCAGAGACAGGTTTTACTTAGCGGTAGTGCAGGGGCCTGGTCTTATTAGGCTGCGGCAAACAGAAGCACACTGAGCAGAGCCCATTGGTCGACGGTGTCAAGAAGGTGACAGGCTTCCTTTCTGGGAAATCAGATAAAGGCAGGCCTTAAACCTTGTGACTGGGACCAATAGTCCATCTCTAAAGGGGTTTAGTAGAAAAATGGTTCATTTTGAATGTTTGCTCAGTTTGTCAGCCATTAAGTCCCAAGATTGCCAGTAAAATATCCCTATTCCATCCACTACAAACCAGTGCCCAAGAATCTGGAGGAGATTTTTACTGTGTCGTTCTGAATGATGGTGTGTGGTTATATTGTTGCCTAATGCAACATTACATTTATCTCAGTCACTGCCCCCCCCCCCCCATCTTCCATCTCACAATGGGGATTGGACCAGGGCACCTGCCTTAGCTGAAAGCTGATTGGGTCCCAGAGTGCCCCCTCCCCTGTCACACATCTATTTGGAACATGTCATTGGCTAATGGTAAGATTGTCCCCTCTTATGCTGCCCAAATTAAAAAAAAATCTAGAATCACCCCTGGGATTAGGGCAGGATGATTTTTTTTAAATCCTGCACCAATCATCACTCATAAAAAAGGGATTCACTTCACTCAGCCAAAATCTCCTCTTTTGACCTTTTCATCCCATACTAGGCAAGGTGGGGGGGGGGGCACAGTTTAATCTTGGATAACTGGCACAATCCCTGCAGGGAACTCAAGCCAAAGACTGTATCTTCATGGTGAGATACTCTCTGTTGCATTAGATGGTGGCTGTAGGGGGTGGAAAGTTGTGTTTTGGGCACAGGTGACAGGAGGCAGAGACGATGGTGACAGTCATGCAGGGATGGGTGAAGTGGCCCCAGCAGCTCAGCTGAAAATAGGAGTCCAGCCCGATGGATTTACATGCCAAGTCCGAGGGGGCACTCTGGGGCGTGTGGGGGGCATCTGCCAGCCCCACACCTCCCTGTGCATCAATTCACTTCTTGACAAAGCATCTCCAATTTGTTGTCCAGCAGAAAGTAATGCTTTGTTCCACAATTTAACACACTAATGCGGCCGTCCGAGATATTTTTTTGAAAGTATTTAATAAGATCTGTGCTAAAAATATAACAAAAGATAAAACCATCAAAGTTAAAATGCCACAGCGTTCTAATCAATATTGTTGAATAACTAAACTGCTTTTTCTTAAAGGTGTAGTGCCATTTTTCCTTTCGACACCGAAAGAAGAGGCTTCATGATTTCATTATGTCACAGATGGTGCAAGAATTGCTGCGGAATGTTTATGGAGATCGATATGGATCAGATCTAATGGTAGCAGATATTGTTTTCCGATTTTTTTCCAGTTCATGTTTATTTACTGGATGCATTTCACAGAATGCGCTGAACTACGACAGCGCGAATTGTAAGGCTGCCAACGAGAAGCCAGTCGTCCACATCGGCGGACATGCTGCTTACAGTGGAGGCCCGATTTGTAGTTTTAATTGGCGCCCATTGCGCTAGCGATCCGGTCTTTGAGTTGTCAGAGCCGCCGTCTGCCTGTGACCCACAACTCAATCAATCCGGGCCTCAGCCTGTTTTGTCAATCCAGTCCACAGCCTGTTATGTCAATCTGGTCGGTGGCCCATTATGTCAATTCAGACCTCATTATGTTGAACAAGTCCTCGACCCATCATATATTGATTCAGACCTCAATCCATTATGTCGATCCAGTCTTTAACCTGTTATGTTGATCCAGACCGCTGTTCGTTAAATCGATTCAGACCTCAGCTCATAACGTCAATCTCATCCCCGCCCCGTTATGTCAGTCTAGTCCTCGGCCTGTTACATTGAACAGGTGCTCGGCATATTACATCAATTCAGTCTTCAGTTCTTTACAGTATGTTTATCTAGGCCTCTACCCGTTACATCAACCCCACCCCATTACGTCTATCCTAATCCTTGGGCCCTTGGCCCTTTACGCTCGTCCGGCCCTCGGCAGATAACGTCCATCTAGTCCTGAGCCCATTACGTCCATCCAGTCCTCGCCCCGTACCGTCCTTCCGGTCCTCGGCCTGTTACCTAGTGTCCCTAACGTCTTCCTCCTTTCTCCCCGCAGCTCTATTCAAGCCTCTGTATGCCTGGAGACATAAACCTGAGCCAGCAACAGAATATCTGTATTCCAGAAGCTCGACGAGCCAGTCCGTCTGATAAGTTGCCTGCTGGGTGCAAGGCACTTTGAGAAGGTGGCCGCGTGGCCGTGTGGCTTTCATCAGCAAGCTAAACAGGTGCTGGTGAGAGAGTGTTTACTCGCCTCGTTTTAAGGCAGGTTCTTCCCCAGGACAGTCTCTCCTTCCACTTTGAAACTGGCTCCTTCCCTTCGGCAGGAGCACCCCCTCCCCCATTACCCATGCTAGGTGGTTTCCCTTTAAAAAATCTCTTTTAAGTTTCTTTAGAAAAAAGCGCTTGATCACTATTGATCCACTGGGTTATGGGCTCTTTTAACTAACCTTCCCCCAGATGTGTGGCCTTCCTTCGGTTCCCTTTCCTACATGCTGCCAGAGATGAGAAGCCTCGCCAACATGCCATGTGCTACCGGCAGTGATATATCCTTGGTCCCCGCTGTGCAGATCTGATTCACATTTTCTTTTCTTTTTACCATCCATTTGGTGTTACCTTCCGTGTGACACGCAGCTCGTTGTTCACAGGGGTGGCGCCGTACGAAGGAAGGTAGGGGGGGCACTAATCCGATTCACGTCATCCTAGGTGAGGTAGCTACAGGGCGGCTGAAAGCTACATGTTATTCAAGGATATTTAACCTCCCCTGGACCACGTGTGCACCCCTCCCATTGGCCATGGTTCAGTGGTCGTTAGAAGTGTTTTCGCACTGACAAAAATCCTGAAAAACAGGGTCATCTTTCGGACAAAACCACTACATTTGAAAATAAAATGCTATACAGCAATTGCTGAGACGATAAAAGAGGGGACGATACCAAAATGGTAGGAATATCATTTTAATTGTCTTCTATTAGTTAATTAATGTGTAAACACCAATGAAATGGCCAGAAAAGGTAGCAAGCTGCACCTCTGGGGGGGGGGGGGGGGTACATTACATCGTAGGGATCAAATGTCCCTGTTATGTTGTCATTGGGTAGACCTTTTATCAGCCCCCACAAGGGGAAACTCAATTTAATAAAGATCTTTGACTGCGATCCAAAAACTGAAAATGCTGGAGACTTTTGTTTGGTTGCTTATGGATCAGGTTATGGCTGGGTAGGGGTTATGGTTTACCATAGAAATTTATGGACGGTCCCCACAAAGATGTTTGTACGTGGATACATGTTTATTAAAGAACACAGAATCAAACTAACAAAAAACCAAAAATATCGAGACCAAGCAAAGGGGACAGCACCAACTCACAGTATCATAGCACGCATCTAACATTCACAATGAATGGCCAAAGAACTGAGCAGGGCCAGGCACTTAAAGGAGAAGCCAACTGGGCTAATGAGGGGCAAGGTGTGGAACATCATACAGTCAACCAATAGCAACTGTGCAGGGAGAACAGGTAACAGGCGCAGTAACTTATATCAATAAAGACGAGACAGTGCGATGGACTGGAAACCTGTCTAAGGTGTGCTGCAGACTTGCACTCTGTGCTACCACCCCCCAGAACCCTGTACTGGATTAGCAATTGGAAGTCGAATGTCTAAAAAGTGGAGTAGACTGCTAACCAAAGGTTTCCTGTTGCAGCAGTAATTTTGCAGTGTTGCCCATTTACACAGGAAGCCGTTTCTATACGAGCAGTCCAGTACTTTGTGGAACAGAGCCCCCTCCGGGATATGAACCAGTAACCACAAATTCAGCTCATTAATTTATGCATAATAGAGTTTTGTTAACTAATGTCTGCTAAAGACTTCAGTCTAATCCCCCTCCCCAGGGCACTGGGGACCCAGGTGGTGCCCCCCGACCAGATGTGCCTAGCAGCTGACATTCTCTGATGAAGTGGTAAATGTTCTCTTTGCCAGTTTTGGGGCTCGTCTCTCACTCCATTCTCACTGCTCACTGGCATTTTTTTCCCTCTGTTTGTTTGTCCCCTTCTGCTGGCTCTGGGGGATGGCACCGGCCATGACAGTCTGCCTGCGGGGGCCGTTTCCCAATTTGGTGGGGATGCGAGCCCACGACCCGGGCCAGAGGCCCGACAGAACCACAAAATCGGTTCATATGGTTGGGCATGGGGGTGGTTCATTGTGTGTTTATTATGGGCTGGGGATTTTTTTGCCTTATCCCACTGTAAGTTAAAAAAAAGGCTGCTGGTATTTACAGATATTTTCCTTTCAGCTGAGCGTGTGCATCGTCTAGCATCTGCTGTGGTTGTTCGCACCTCGCCGCTGGTGTTAATGAGATGTTTGTGTTAACGAGGCCCAGCTGAACGATATCACTGTGGTGGGGGGTGGGCGGGGGTTGCTCTTCCCCGGCTGTGTCTTCCCCCCCTGCCTGTAACACTGTTCTGCTGTTTGTCAATCCCAACACAGTGTTGCCCCCCCGATCCCCCCCGCCCCTTGGCTCACCTCATTTCCTCTGCCCAAACTCCACACCTGTATCATTTTATCCCTTAAGCATACAGCTAATTCCAGCCAGTTTTCATTTGATTACATCCCCCTGAGTCTGCTGGGATGAGCTCTGAGTCTCTTTCTCCCGTAATCTCTGCCGTGTGTATGTTCGATACTAGTGAGTGAACAATACGGGACCCGCCGTGTCCCATCTCTCCCCACCCCTACGGACCCCGGATTCCGCTTCGGCTCACCGCCAGAAGCCAGGTGACAGAGTTCCACGCCGTCGGAGAAAATCCCCTCACTGGGGCCTGCTGTGGTCAGTAGAACCAACCTTCCGGACTGTTTATAGAACTCAAGATGCTCACCGTTCACGCCAACGCAGAACTCAGTCGGTGGTGTGGTTTAGCTTTACAAGCCACCCCCCTCAATAATCAGCTTTTGGTCCCTTCCAGATTTTATATAAAAAACAGGCAACAATTAAGGAATTATGTGACTAACAGCAGTCACTGTGTCCCCAGGTTACGAGCGAGATGCGCTCCCTACGTCTGCCTTTAAGTCGAATTTGTAGCTACTGTAAGTCGGAAAAATAATAATACGCTAATACTAATAATTGTACAGTGATAATAAATGTTATGACACTCAGTACTGTGCTGTACCCTGAGCTGATGAACTGCAGAAGCTGTGCAGTGTTTTCCCGAGCATCACAAAGTAGTGTTTGCTCGTTAACAAGCCATTGTGTTTGACCTGAATTTTTAATATAATTCGCTTTTTGGCAGACTGTTCCTAGGTACAATAGGCCATAAGATGGACGTTCTTAACCCAGGATTTGACTGCATTCAGTAATACTTTACATTAACTGCATCTTCATATGCTGTGAAGGCTGGGACTGATTCAGAAAGTTGGCAGTTGCAAGACTCTTAACCCCGAAGTGCTCCAGGGACAGGCCGACCCTACCGTCTCACTAGCTTCGTAAGGCGGCCTCCTGGGATGCTTTCCCTGCCGTCCTGAAGGAGGGCTCCCATATATACTGAGCACCCATTGGCCGCTTTTCCTTCACTCTCTGGTCAAACTCCTCCAGAACCATTTCTAACCCGTTTAGGTCTGACGGCCAGGTCATGTGATGCGGCACGGTCAGGTGGCCAGGTCATGTGATGCGGCACGGTCAGGTGGCCAGGTCATGTGACACGGCACCATGTTAATCTCCTTTGTAAGCAGCTTGGCCTGTCCAGACTTTTCCTGGTCCAGAAAATTAAAGCTATTATGTTTTGTTCATTGATAGTGATATGAATACGATGCTTTAAGACAAGCTAAGGTACATTGACACACTGCTTATTAATGTTCTATGAGTGTATTATGGATCTGCTCTTAATGTAATTCATCACCCTCTAAGGCATCATTCAGCAATCGACAGCAGAGTGACATGTTATTTGCCGTAGTAAAAAGGGAGGGGCCTGGAGCTGTGTTATGTCACAGGAGCAGGTGAAGCCAGAGAAACTTGGGGGGCTGGACGTGGCCGGACTGAGCCCGTATCAGCTCCAGCAAAGCAGCTAAATAATAATAGTAAGGCAGGCGCAGGGGGCTGCAGCCGCATGCTGGGTGCAGGAGAGCAGCCCGGCCGCCCTTCTGCCAAGCTGATGATGTCATGTGCCCGGGACGGGCTCCAGGTCCGAGGGGACGGCCGGGGACTCGGCGAGGAAGGGGGCGGCTCACCAGTGCTGGAGGGAGTGCACAGCCAAATCCGCGATGCACCTGAATATATTTGCATCGCATTTCTTGCAGCGGATGCTGCTGTGGGCCATAGAGGGAATAGTGAGGTTACTATGGAAATGAGCTGCGCAAATGACCCAGCCCATGCTCAGGCCAATTCCCAGGAAATGTTTACATTTTTAGTGAATCCACATTACAGATAATTTATTTTTTATCCTACAGTTATGGGTTCAATTTCTGTGTGAAGTAAACTTTTTACTTTAGGGCCTTGCTCAAGGGTCCAGTGGTGAAATTATTCTGCTGGTCTGGGATTTAAACCAGCAACTTTCTGCTTGCAGCCACAGACCCCTCCCCCCAAATAAGATAAGAAAAAGTAAGAAATTTGTTGATGTCTAACTGGAAGGTTTTTGTTTTCCAGCAGTATTACTGAGATCTCAAAATGGCTCTCCAGAATGAAGATATGAATAGTTGTATTAGTGAGACTGTAAAACTGCCACACCAGTCACCAGTGTGAGTGGAGCCTTGACTCTACAATTAATATTCATTAGTGTGTCTGGTTGTTGATTATCTTAGTCTTGGTTTCTTATAGAATGGTACCTCAGAACTCGAACTATATCCGTTCAGAACTCTGGATTGAATCCTAAAAAGTTCGAGTTCTTATCAAATTTTCCCCTTAATAAATAATGGAAAACCAAATTTATTGGTTCCCGGCCCCAAAAAATAATGCCAAAATATGTTTTTTCAGCATTTAAACACATGAACAGGATAAAACAAGAAGATCATATACTGAACACATCTAAGCACATTTATCAAAACAGTAATTTGTAATGTAACAAAATAAATGTATCCAAACAATGTGTAAAGTTAAAAAAAATATGTGTCCTGCCCCAATCGTCCGCTCCTTCCGTGTGCCATGCCCCCTCGTTAACCCCGTGTGGAATCCCCATGTGATCAGCTGTTTCTGGTTCTTGTCATTAGTCCTCTGTATTTAGTCTGCGTTTCAGTTTGTTTCCCCAGTCTGGTCATTGTATTGTCCGTCTGTGTTTTGCCTGCCTTACCTGTAATTAAACCTGGTATTCCCCAACACTCTGACATCTGCACCTTTGTGTCCGTTCTTTCCCCACTCGGCACAGCAATATTATTATAATTAAATGTATTAATGGTTTATTATTAATATTAAAACAATTAATAAGAAATCTTCATTTTAAATGTATTTTATTATATAATAATAATCAATCCTTCATTGTCCCCGTGGGGAAATTCCTTTTATGCCTCCCTCAACTTGCTCTTTGTAGAGCAAGCTGTCCGCAAGGGGCAGCCACCTGTTGGGGCACCCAGGGAGCTGGGAGTTAAGGGCCTTGCTGAAGGACGCACAGACAGGCTGAGGCTGGGTTGGAACTGGCGACCTTGTGATTACAAGCACACAGGCTTAGCCCACTGAGCCACATCCTGCCCCCAAAATATGGCAGCGGTGGGATTCGAACCCACGCCCCAAAGAGACTGGAGCCTTAATCCAGCGCCTTTGACTGCTCGGCCACGCTACCCTGACTAATAATAATAATAATTACTGTTACTGTCTAAATGTATTTTTACTGTCTAAATATATATATTCACTTAGTGTAAACATGCATGATGCTATCACTGCGAATGCGAGGCTGAGACTGAAGCGTTACCCTTTGTTTCCGCTGAGAGACATGCCGCGTGACTCATTTCCCCGCACGTACAACTTATCACGTTTTGCGGGGTGGACGAGCAGGAACGCAGGTATGGGAGTCAACTATGGAGCAGGTAATGGGATTTATTGTGGACGAACAGCACAGATCGAACAGGCAACATCAGGATGACGTCAATGACTGACTTGGGGAGACTGACTCGGACACAGACTAAATATGTAAGACAAGCAGGCACAACATAGACAACAGGTGATAACCATCAGGAATCAACAGAAGGTAACGAGGGGGGCGTGGCACACATGAGGCTCGGACGGGCAGATCATGACACAACTTATCTTAGGTCAGTGTTTATGGTTCGACTTCTGAGATTCAGATGGAGTTCTAGGTAATTTTTTTTTTCGAACTGGTTGGTTCAACTTTTAAGAAATTCGAGTTCTGAGGTAACAGTGTATATGTAGCGCTTTACTGGATGACTGTGATTGGTCTCTCTAATAGTTATCAGCCTCCGTTTCAATTGATGACTGGGCTCTGCCATGAATATGCAATAATGTACTTAATCGTATTTTATTAATATTAATCAGTTTGTCTTGTGATTGGTCATTTAGCTGAACCTGCATGACAATATTCATGAGCATGCCTCTTGGTTGATGACCGTGGCTGACACTCTTGAATATTATTTCATATGCTCTGGAATTCAGGGCCTCCCCGTCAGCGTCCGTTTGAAGCTGTTGAGCACATCACTGAGCATGACGGGAAAAAGGCCAGCTATTTATTGTTAAGGAATATCTATAAAGCAGCAGGTTCGCACATTATCATTTTATGATTAGCTTGTCTCCTTGCCACTCAACCTTTCCTGTGAACACTGGGCCAAGGAGACTACTTCACAATCACACTCTCAAAGCTAGCCCACTCTCCAAAATAATTACTCTCAAAGCCAGCCCACTCTCCAAAACAATCACACTCTCAAAGCCAGCCCACTCTCTAAAACAATCACACTCTCAAAGCTAGCCCACACTCCAAAATAATCACTCTCAAAGCCAGCCCACTCTCCAAAACAAGCCCACTCTCTAAAACAATCACACTCTCAAAGCCAGCCCACTCTCCAAAACAAGCCCACTCTCCAATGCAATCACACTCTCAAAGCCAGCCCACTCTCTAAAACGATCACACTCTCAAAGCCAGCCCACTCTCCAATGCAATCACACTCTCAAAGCCAGCCCACTCTCCAAAACAATCACACTCTCAAAGCCAGCCCACTCTCCAAAACAATCAC
>JAODUD010000045.1:3349352-3375142 GCA_026784285.1 Stomatorhinus walkeri
TAGCACCTATGGGGGGTGGAGGGGTAAAAGTTGCCAATATCTGTTAAGGATGAATGCAAGCATTGGTGAACATCCGCCCCCCCCCCCCACCCCTTTTTTTTAAGGTTGGTCTTATCTCACTGGCTTTTTCCCCCCATCTTGTGTCTCAGGGCTGGGGAGAAGGTCACTGTGACCCCATCATCCAAGGAGCTGCTATTCTACCCCCCTGAAGTGGAAGCCACCATCACAGGCGGTAAGGTGTCCCCTGACCCCATCCACTGGCATCGCCCTGTCTGCACCAACGTGATGTGAACCCATCATGTGTTTTTTTTCAGAGGGCTGCCCGGGTCGGCTGGTGGACATAACGGGGAGGGCCGGCCTCTTCCTGGAGGGGCAGCTGACTCCGGGACTGGAGGGCGTGGAGATATCCATCAGCGAGAGAGGGGCCCACACTCCACTAATCACCGTCCTCACTAATGAGAGGGGGGCCTACAGGTAGGTGGGCTTATCCGCCCTCACTGGGGGGGGCGTCTTTCCTGTGGGCGTCGGGTTGTTGGGGAGTGTGGGGGCCCCGTCTTTCCCCTTTGTTTACAGTCTTCTCGTTTGCGGTGCCCCAGCGTTGGGCCTCTGCACAGTAACCTGCAGTATGACATCAGCGCTCGCAAGGAAGGCTTCGTCCTGACAGCCGTAGAGGGAACACAGGGCGACTTCAAGGCCTTCGCCCTGGCGGGAGTCACTTTCGAGGTAACCATGGAGACAAGACCACCTCATGCCGGGTGGCCCCTTGTCCTTACCGAGTCCCCTGACATGTGCACTGTGTTCAGATCAAGTCGGAAGATGGCCAGCCTCTCTCCGGGGTGCTGTTGTCCCTCAGCGGGGCGCAGTTCCGCTCCAACCTCCTCACCCAGGACACCGGCCTTCTCACGTTCAACAACCTGGTACGGCATCTCCCTCATGCTGCCCTGTATCTTCTCATCCGCTCTTAATTCCCTGTATCTTCTTAATTCCCTGTATCTTCTCATCCGCTCTTAATTCCCTGTATCTTCTCATCCGCTCTTAATTCCCTGTACCTTCTTAATTCCCTGTATCTTCTCATCTGCTCTTAATTCCCTGATCGACCTCCTGTATCATATTTGTAAGTCTGCCGATGGTGACAATCTGCTTGAGCAGGCAGTATGATTGCATTGCTAGTCTAATGCCATGTCTGGACAGAGAGGCTGTGGGTCACTGTAACGGGCATTACCAGGGCCGGCAGAGAGGGGGCGATATTGGGTTCAGACTAAGCTGCACATTACTGGTGACCTACCTGCTGTAAGCCACAGGACAGGCTTACTGTCAGGCAGAGGTTTCTGGCTGAAATGAGAGCGCCGGCGTGGGGATGCTCTGTCCTGAGGCTGGCTCCGGCTTGCTGACTTCCTCTCACTGTGCAGAGCCCCGGCCAGTACTACTACAAGCCCATGATGAAGGAGTACCGCTTCGAGCCGGCGTCCCAGATGATCGAGGTGGAGGAGGGCCAGATGCTGAGCATCGCGATCGCCGGCTTCAAAACCGCGTACAGGTACAGAGGGAACGATTGCTGCACGCCGTAGCGTGGACCGGCGACGGCCCATACCGTAACCGATCAGAGTGCATTGTGGGTTGTCGTCCCCAATATTTTTTCCCCCCCATCCCCCCCAGCTGTTATGGTGCGGTGCTGTCCCTGAGCGGCGATGCAGAGCAGGCTGTGGCGGTGGAGGCTGTGGGGCAGGGGGAATGCAGCCTGTATAGCGAGGACACCGTCACCGACGAGGAGGGCCGCTTCAGACTGCGCGGCCTGCTGGTGAGGAGGCCTGCCACGCCTTACCCACCCTGCTCTTCCCCATCATCTCTAACGGGCGTGGCCGGGTCTCTGCTGACTGGCCGGCATTTCCCCGGGGCTGAAAGCCGATCCCTCATAAAGTGATGTTCCGTGGCTGTGACCTTTGACAGTCCTTTGGTGTCTTGTCTAGCCGGGGTGCAGGTATCTCATCCAGCTGAGGGCCGAAGGCAACGACCACATCGAGAGAGCCCTGCCTCAGCACAGACCCATAGAGGTGAGTCTCTCACTGAGCCCTCAAACCGGCCCCAACCATAACCAGCGGTCCGCATCTGGAGCATCTCTGATTGGCTGCCTCTGCCTGCAGGTCGGGAGCAGCGACATCGAAGGCATCCACATCATCGCTTTCCGGCAGATTAATCAGTTTGACCTGAGTGGTAACATCCTGACCTCCCCAGAGCACCTGTCCTCCCTCTCTGTAAGGGCTCCTCGTGTCGTCCTCGCTCGCCCCTTAATTCTAGCTGGCCGGTTTCTCATAGGGAAATCCAGGGGCAGTTTTTGCCCCAGTTCGCCAGATTTAATGCAGGCACCTCCCTTGAGCTTACCCTTTAACCATTTACCCCGTTACTCATTTAAGTAAGGATCACGTGACCTCTCTGCAGTGCTCATTTCCGTATGAGGTCATTGCCTGTTCAGGCCCTGGAATCAGCCTAGGGATCTGGCTAGGTACTCTAATAAAATGGCTTTTTTCATGAGAACTTCACCTTCCTTATCACTCCAACGACAGGTAAAGCTCTTCAAGAGTGACAATCTGGACAACCCCATCCAGACAGTGACCCTGGGGCAGTCGCTGTTCTTCCACTTCCGCCCTCTCCTCCGGGACGGCCAGGTACCCCATTCCTTATTCTGAGAAGTTCCTATAAGTCTTCCCCGGTTCCAAGCCCATGCTGGTTGGGCAGTAAAGATGTTTGGTCACCCTGCCTCTCCCCGTCTGCAGAGCTATGTGCTGATGCTGCACACCACCCTACCCAGCACTCAGTACGACTACAAGCTGCCCCAGGTCTCCTTCACCTCCAGTGGATACCACAAGCACGTCACGTTGACCTTTAACCCCATCGTGAGTTCACTTTCTGTCTGAATCCTCTGCAGTCACCTGGTTATGATGAAATATTTCAGATCTTCTTCTGTAGATACTGTCATACATACAGACCTCCCATTTGGCGGGTAGGTTGTCCGCTTTTGATTGTTCCTATTTCTGGGTCATAATGGTTTCTTTTGTAAGTATGTTTAACGTGAATGACTGTCAGCTGTATCTTTCCAGTGGTAACTTTGTTTGTAAGAGAGGCTCTCTCTTGCTTAAGCTGTTTCCCCGTAGTTGTGATTTTGAGTAGAGCGCCTACCTTCACGGTATTTGGGTGTTTTGAAGCGGTTTTTGCCTTGTCTACTTCTCAGCGCCGAGTGCCTGACCAAGATGTCGCCCAGGGCTCCTATATCGCCCTGCCTCTGACGCTGCTGCTGCTATTGGCGGCGTACAACCACGAAAAGGTAAAACGCCTTCGCTCATAGCTAGCCCTCGTCTGATCCTGATGCCTTAACCCTAGTGTGCCATCTTCTTGGGGAGACCGAGAGTTATTTTCATGTACGTATGTACCCGCGGGTGGGTTCATTATTTCAGTGTAGCTACAGGATACCTGTTGGATCCAGATGGGCTGGTTCTAATATGGGCTATTTCTGGGCTATTGTTGGCTTGCCCTTCTCGTTGGGCTGAGGTGAGATTGAGTGTTGAGTGTGCGCCCCCTACAGGTAATTCCACTGCTGGTACAATTGGTGAGCCGGATGCAAGGGGTGCGAGGGCTGGCCCAGGCTGGCGGAGATGGCGCCGCCCTGGATGAAGCCAAGCGACAGGCGAAGAGGCAGAAGACCAGGCGTACCTGAGAACCACAGAGACAGGCTTACAAGCTCCTCCCCCCTTCCCAAAATGGACGGGACTCCAGGGCTGCGGGCTTACAAGCTCCTCCCCCTTTCCCAAAATGGACGGGACTCCAGGGCTGCAGGCAAGCCCGCAGGACTGATATTGCCAATATGGATTCTGTTTGGATCAGGAAATGCCAGATTTGATAATGCCCACTGCAGGACACCTGTCACACTGGGCTTTTGTGAATGAGAGCCAGCCGGCATGTTCTGGAGAATCCAAGCTGTCAATATGACCTTTTTTTTTTTTGAGCTTCTGTGAATGATCTGGGAGAAGGGGGGTCTCTCAGTGTGACTCGTCTCCCATGGTGTTGTCTCTTTAGTATGGGTAGGTTGCAGTTTCTGAAGAATGGGGGGTGGGGGGTCAGGAACAGGTTGTTGTATGTCTTTAAAACTACTAATTCCGGGGTTAATTTGGGATAGGGGATTTGAGAAGCTAATTTGACTGTTAAATGTTTAGGTGTGGTCAGGGGATTGAGGTTGATGGTCTCAGGGTGGAAGCGATTTGGAAGGTGAAGAGTGGCTGGATTCTCTGAGGATCCAGTGATCAGGCCACAGGCAGATGGTCACAAGGCTTCATCGCTGTGATTTACCATCTCTGCCACTGAAGCTCCTCAGCTGACTGGGCTCCAGCTTCCCAGTGTCCTTCCCACTGCTACTTAATAAAATTGTTTTAAAATGTTTTGTTCCCCCAGAGTAGGCAGCAGACAATGCAATCTTAATTTATGTTGATTTCTTGACCAAGTCAAGTTAAAAATAAAGACTGTTGCTGGAATAATATTGCGGTGTTTTTCGAGGAATCATCAATGGGTGGCGCTATTGTGCCACTAAAGAATGACTCATAATGCACCTACGGACTGAAATGGTCAGTCTGGTTTCCTACAGTCCCTTCAGAAATTCAGCTTGCTTGCAAATTAGAAAATGGTGGCTAGCAAACAACAGATTTTTCCCAGTGTGACACAGTTCAGGATTTTATCATACTGCTTTTGTATTAAAAATTGTTTCTTTTCTCTTCGGTTTTTTTTTTCGCCGTAGTTAATTGATTGACATTCCCTTCCACGATTACCTCTCTCTCATATTCATATTGGCTACATAGTTAAATATCAAGCTGCGGTCTGCTGGGCAATAACTGAGCAAATTGTGAGAGTGCATCGTTTACTCGTGGTGACCTGAAAACATAACATACGCTCAGCTGAGAAATTGAATTCATAACTGAAACCTCCCCTGGAAATGCTAATCTGACATAAACGTAAAAATTCACCCTGATTTTTTACCGTAATAACGAAGGAGTTTTGAATAATTGATATTAGAAACTCTTTTTCAAGCTCCTGATTAAAAGCTAATTCACTTGGTCCCGTTTTTTTCATTATGTTGCTCATTACGCGACTATTACCGGTTACCACATGTTTTTCTCAGCCATCCTTTCATGCACTGCTCCAGAATACGCGACATTAACCGTGAACGGTTCACGGCTGGATTTTCCCGCTTGGACTCGCAGGATTTTCGTGCACAGACTGACACGGGAGTGCATGGAGGTGAAGCCGGAGTGCGCAGTCTTTCTAGCTGGGGGACGCAAACACGGGCATCCTGGTGCAGCCTCTGACCCCGCAGATGGAAACGCAGGTGGATATTAGCTGGGGAAAGCCCTAGGTTCCGCCCTGCACACAGATGCCGTTATTTCAATCAGTGAATATGCTGAATGACACAGGGTGCAGATACCTGTTAATCCGCCCCTCCATCCGTTTAAAATAACATTTTTTCCTATTATCTGCGATGATATTAAGGCTGCCACGAGAATCACAGGGCAACGGCTCGTCGCCTTGTCGATGGGGACGCCATTCCGTAATAGTCAAACTGAGGAAACATTATGTATGTTTAAAACGTGTTATTCTGCTACGGTAAACATTTACTGTGAATTTCGAAAATAAAATAGACTGTTTCCCAGTTACTACTTTGTTTTTTTCCCCAAGAGTCAACAAGATTTTTAAACACTACACAGTGTATAGGCCTACCTAAATGTATATAGTAGTCCTCTTTTGTGCTTCAAACATGTCTTCTGTTTTACCCATGGGACACAGGAACCTTTACCATTTTTACTAATGTGTTGTTTACCGCAGGGGCGTAGGTCTCATATTAACACTAGGGGGGCTATGGGGGCAGATGTGTGACGTTACGTCGCCTTATAAGGCGATTCTGTAATGGCGCCGTATTTTTCGTAAACAATTGCTGTTATAATTACAGTATATAAACGGAAGTTTATCTTTCAGATGTATTGTTATTCATCATAATTAATAGAGTAGTTTAAGTGCGTTAAGTCCCGCATGATGTACACTGAATTTGCAGGAATTATTAAAATGATGAGCAATTTGCGAGATTCCGGTGTTCTGTCGATTAATGCTGCCTTGTCGAAAAATGCTACCGCAGTGCTAATCGATAGCCCTAACCTTAACTCTTACCCTAACCTTAACCATAACCTCCCCCCTCTTAACCCTAACCCCTAAAATCTAACCCTAATCCCAAAACGGTGAAACTGCACATGCGCAGAAAGGCTCGATGGCAAATCTCGATAGGTAGGATTTTATGACAGAGAACAGGTGTTCGGGCAATTCAGTTTCACTATGTTTCCCCAGTCGCGCGCTGATTTGTACACGGTTTCGCTGTTGTTTTCATATCTTTTTACGAAGCTCTTGAGGTAAACAAGTCATATATTTTAAAACATCACATGCCTTTTCGATGTTTTTTTGTTTTTACAGATAATAAATGAAAGTATTTCATTCGCTGGATAGAGATATTTTTGATGAAAACGGTATAGCAGGCCTATTGCTTATAAGACTATATTATGCTTGACGATCTACTGTATTCACATGTAATAATGTACCTGCGTGATTTTCAGACATCTCACATACATATGTGCCTAAATATTAGGAGAAACATTATTTGCTGACATCCAGGATGTTTGGTTACCCCCTTTTAAAACAGGTATACAGCAACTCTGGGCCTCGGTATTAATAACAATACAGTATTCACATGTAATAATGTACCTGAGTGATTTTCAGACATTTCACATAACTGTTTGCTTTAATATTAGGGGAAACATTATTTCCTGATAGACAGGGGAGACATAGGGAAAGCGAATTGCCCGGAACACCGGAACTAAAGTCATGCCATTCCTTGTGGGAAAATGACCTCACCTCAGAGTCCACTATATTGATGCCCCTGGCGTTCTGCACATTGTATCTCTCACAAACACATCCTAACTTTCCGGAACAAACATAGCACATTAAATAGCGACTAGTAGATTCATCTAAAGTAAATATAGGAAAGAGGATTAATTAACGGAGCTTTCTGCCAGCACTATTTATGAACTAAATGATTCTGAGTTACTGGTAACTGAATAGCTTAATATATGGTGTTTCGCAAATAAATGCCAGCTCTGACGGGCTCCTTTCTCATTCTTATACCCTGACAGCAAACAATGTGGCATGAGAACTGCGACTGACACAAACGCTATATATCCTGCCACTGCGTTACCAGCGTTGCTGTTTGTGCTAAGCTGTTAACCAAATTAGTCGCAGCTTGCATAATCAAATAAGATTCTCTTTATCTTAATATTCGTGAGACGATTAAATTCCATGAATTAAATGTACATCCAAAGCTATGTCTGCATTCATCGCTCTGTATGTTGTCTTCTGCATACCGATTGCAGGTCTGGAAGTGAGCGTTTGCCTGCCAGAGCGGTACTTGAGAATAAACCGTTTTAACGGAGGGTAGGGGATCGCCAAATAAAAACTGTAAGAAAAAAACTTTAAATTACGTAATGAGATATATTAATCAAATGCGTGTGTTTTTTTGTAAACCAGACATCATATGTAATATTATTGAGGGGGGTGATCCCCCTTCATATCAACAGGAATCCCCTAGGAAGGGGGGAGGTGTCCCCTCGCCCCCAAATCTACTTCTATGGTTTTACCGTGTGTGTATGAACACCGATTTACTAGTATTTTGTTTGGGTGTCTATGAACGCGGATTTACTGGTATTTCGCTTGTCATACCTATGAACACGGATTTGCTAATATTTCGTTTATTGGGTCCCTAGGATAAATGAATGCAGATGTACTGGCCTAATATTTAATTCTATAGTTTACTGTGCACCTATACAAACGCCTATTTACTAATATTTCGTTTAATGGGTTCCTATAAAGCGAGGTGTACTGAAATGTATGCGCATTTGAGCGCAAATTCACCAATATTCTGTTTATAGGGTTCACGGGAACACTGATTTACTATTATTTTGTTTATTGTGTCCCTATGAACGCCACCAAGTTATTTTTGCGCTACGTTCAGCTCTGTCAGCTGAATCACCCAGTCAGTCACGACTTGTCAGTGAAGACACAAATCAGCCAAGAGGGGGGAGCAGAAAACACTGAAACCTTATTACCAGGCGCTGAGAACACCGTGGGAGAAAATGATTCATGAAATATTAATGGCATAACGGAGGGAGGGCGGTTATTTTAGTGCGCTAAAACCCGATCAGAATAGGTAATTGTATCTACTGCTGCTGGATGGAGATTGGAGCCACCAGGGCGAGATGAGCCTTTAGATTGAGACCTGACAGCGGTGTATCAGGATAGATGAAGTTCAGTTATGTTACGGCAGTGAAATCCAAGCAGGAACGATGCCCTCATGTAGGCCTAATTATCTCATGGAGCGATCCCTCCTCTTTCCTTTCCCGGCCTGATGCTGCGGTCGCCCAGCTCGTCGCGGTCTCTTTATTCCACCGCAACTTGAAATGCGCAGCAATTCAGCCGCAACTCAAAGTGGTGATTGAGTAGCACGGCGCTGTTGATAACCCGCCAGCCCTGAATAAAATACTCATGTCCAGCTAAAGATTATTCCCTATTCATCAGTGTTACGGGAGAGTGAATGTTTCATTGGGAGGCGGGATGTACATCTGCTTTGATGAGGTGTTGGAGGTCAAATGCAGCATCTTGCCTGTCAAACCCGCGATTCAGGATATTAAATATTGCATGTGTCCGCAACCGGTCAGCGTCACTGAGCCGTGTGCATAGATGAGGTCGTTTGGGGCTCTGGGTGTTTGTCCACGCCAGCGGCCGGATCGCCAGCCGGCCCCCGATAGCAGTCCAGGTGAGGCCGATCGCTCCATATGGGTCACTGCGCCAGGTAAAACAGCCCCCGGCTGCCTCGTCCCTCACCCCTAGTTCATTATCCGTGCTCTAGCGTGAATGATCCGAGCTCCGGGCTCAGGGAAACGGAGCCGGCGGCCGCTTCGTGGTTTTTTACCATTATTTCCGTCACGGTGCTTAAGCTGCCCAGGTAAGCGAGCCATGCCCACGCCGAAGCCAACCTAGTGCAGCCGATAAGGGCCCAGTGTAATTCAGCGGGGTTTCGGTGGTTGCCTTGCTGCGATTTGATAATGATTTCCTGCGCCTAAGAAAAGAAACGTCAATTTAAAAAAGCCGACAGACTGTAGATACCAGTATCCGATGGGTCTCGGCGACTTTCCCAGGAGCGCCACCTGACGAACGCCCCTTTCTGGCAGCGTCCTTCCACCCAGTCTTTGAACAAAGTCCTAAAACAGTTAACACTAATATTTCCACCTAGAAAATAACCTGTCATTTGGTCATCCGGTTCGCATCCGATCTGCATGACTGTGCTCTAAAACAGCTGCCTTTGTCATTGTAGCAAACAAGTCAGGTTCCCCGTCGGCGAATGCCATTCTGTCCTTTTCGAGAATGAAAACAAAAGCAGCACCTGTACCGATATGCTTGTATCAATCTTTCTCTCGGTGTCAATGTATTTTCTTCGCCAGAAGTGAATCATCGGGCATTTAAAATAACTCCACTTCCAGCGATCACCTTAATACGCCGATATTTTACTATTATGGCTGGTAACCGCGCGCAGAGTAGATACTGCCACATTTATAATGTCGGCTCTTTTCTTACTGTGTACCAGGCATGAGTTACTGCTGATAGCATGGAAATCCTTGTGCCTTTTTTTGTTACGGACTGACGGATACAAAGGGAAATAGAGACAAATCTTAATTTTAAGAAGGAAAACTGTGCAGTTAATAGGTTTTATAGTGGGATGTGTAGGTACAGGTTGTCCTAAAAAGCTCTCGCTGATGGTGTTGCATTGCTGTGGGGACTGGGGACCCATGGCCAGTTCCAGGTCCTCATGCCTAGCTTGCTGTTAGGAGGTAAGATGGCAGCCCTTTCGCAGAGCAGCTGTGTGCAGTCTCTGCCGGATGTGGTTGGTATAGTGTGAATTTACTTCCTTAGAGGAGCTTGCTGTCAGTTAGAGGTCAATGCTGAAAGGAAATAGCAGTAGAATGTGTCTCAGCCCCCTCCAGGCTGTCAGGGTTCGATAAACACCCCGGCCCCCGCGCTTATCCCTGCCCAATGACTTTGAATCTGGTGGTTAATGACACATGTTGTGGAGTGGGGGCAGCGTGTGAGAGTGCACGCGTGCGTGAGTGCATGCGTGAAAGGGGTGTCCATTAGATTTATCCGTTTGACTGTGCAGGACGCGCGCATGACTGGGCCAGCCCATGCTTTGAAATCTTCTGGCTGTATAATTTGTCAGGCTGGATGGCTTGAGTTATTACTTACGGCGTTAGGGCAGGCAAATATTTATTGCAAGTGCTCAACAATAAACCGGACAGTCAGCACATTGGCCTCTCTGTCAGTCCGAGTTTGGAGTGTGAGCATCGCAGGCCAGGAGGAGCCCCCCCCCCCTCACCGACACACACACATACATGTTGGTCTTCCTATCTAAATGGGGACCATCCATTCATTTCTATGGGAAAAACCCCAATCCCAATCACGACACCCTTAACCCCTACCCATCCCTAACCTTAACCATAAGTAACCAACCCAAATACAAGACTTTTGGCATTTGATTGCATTCACAGATTTTTTATAAAACTGAGGTCCTCAAAAGATGTCCCCAAAAGTAGGGAAATTTCAGGTTTTACTACACTTTGGGGACAATTTGGTAGTATTTTGATCTATGCAAACCTACAGACACACACACACACAAACACACCTCTAGGACTCTGGTAGCACTGGAAGTCACTTTTAGAATAATAGAGTTACACGGGAAGCAAAATTACACGGGAAGCTTGATGCAGCTTGATGAGTCTGAGGTAAGAGGACACCGGGGGGGATAAAAAATAATCCTTGAAGATAGTGCAGAAGTTTCTGTTCCAGCTGAAACAGGTATTATCACATCTGGGGTTTACTGAAACACCCCTGCCCCCCCCCCCCACTTGGCTTTTGTCCATTTTTGTTCACAAATGTCTCAAAAGTTTTTTTTTCCTGCTCTTCCTAACTCTTCGTATTTTTGCATGTTGTCCTTTAATAGTAGAAGCATTTTCAATAGCCCTTTTCTACAGTGACACAGAACTAATCATTGCCTTGGATGATGAATTTGTGTTCCTTGTGGTGTATTGGAAGGAACTGGGCAATTTTTCATGAGTTATTAAAGGACTTCATAGATGGAAACCTGAGTATTCTGGGCTGAAATGATTTTTCACAAGCATGCCAGACGTGGGTATACAAGTGTCAGAAACCAGAAGGGCAGGAAGACCAGTTCGGGTGGGGGGGGCACTTGAGCGATGTGAGAGCCAAAGGCTAGCAAGAGGAATTGAACTTGTGGCGGTTATCGATCCCGGCATCTGCAATCAGGTCTCCCTCACGCCGTTCGCACTCCAAACGATGAGATTGTCCGTGATGTTCGGCTCCCAAAATGCCAGGATTCAAGTGTGCAGATTTTGAAAGCTTGGATGTGGGAGCACTCCCCCTGAGTAGCAAAGGCGTGCTGGAGTGCCCAGCCAGGAGACCCAGCCAGACGGCTCCCCCAGCAGCACGGGGAATAATCGCAGGCCAGAAATCGCCTCTTTGCACACTTCCCTATTTGTTGAAGTATTTTGTTTTGCAGGTTAGTTTTTTCTTACCTGTCTGTTTCTCTTTTCTAGTGTTTCTGATGATCCTTCAATGAGATTTCCTGTCCCTTTCCTTCCTAGTTGGGGTCTCTGTTAGGGGCTGTGGTACCTTAGGGCAATTAGAGCTGCCCCCAGGTGATTGGCGTCCTTAGTGTGTGAATGTGGCACTGTCAAAAAACCTGCTTATTTCAAAACCATCAGGAAACCTGTGAAGGAAATCATCTGGTCCAGAAGGAGCCGAAGTTCTCCAGTGGAGCTCTCCTGTGTGAAGTAGGGGAGATAAGGCTGGAAGCAGGAGGGACTCGGGCACCGTTTGGTGACGTGGGTCCCTCTGCTTCCCCTCTCAGCAGTTTGGGCTCCCTGTCCAACACAGGTGGCCCCCCAGGTCTTCACTGGGCTCCATCATTACACCGCTTGTTTTTTCTCCATGACACCTGTCATCTGTAGGATTGGAGCCACTTCCTGTAGGTGTTATGTTCACATCTTAGGGCTGAAAGCCGGGGGCTGGACAGGGATCTGTTCTCCCTCTCGGCCACAGGATCTGTGACCCCCAAATTCCCCTTTATGGCCTAACAACCATTTTGCGTTTTTTTTTTTTGTTTTGTTTTACTGATGCCAATATGGTGCCTTTTAAAATCTCCACTCTCATGCCCAAATACAGTGTCACTGGGGCTTATTCCGGCAGGGTTTTGTATCCCGAGAAGAAAGAGGCAGTTTTATTATAGCACACTTCCGTCTCGCTGAAACGCCGCAGTCGGCCGCTGCTTTCCCACGGGGGCGGGAGCACATCGCCGCCATCGCCGCCATCGCCGCCGTCCCCCAAGAGATGCTTTTATCAGTCTCTCAGCAACGCAGCTGTCAGCGGTTTGAGTGTCTTTATGACTCTGTCTATTTGATGCCAGTGGTTATTCTCACACACACACACACACACACACACACACACACACAGGCATGGAATTACAGACCTGCTAGTCTCCCACGTACACGGATTGCCTTCTTCCCTTTCATTATCTGTTTCTTTAAACATATATATAGGGTGGGCTTTAGTGATTCTGTTATGGACCTCGCACTGGCAAAGTACTTTGTGGGAGTCCTTTATTTTGTTCAGTTGTTGTTCCAGCGCCCCTGGAGTAATTTTCAGGGTAAAGGGCCTTGGGATTTGAACTGGGAACCTTCTGGGCTAAGTTATCTAGGTCCTCCATGATCGTATCCCAAACAGGGGAATGAGCATGTGCTGACCCCAGTAGCTGTTAAAGCCAGGATTCATTCCCCAGGCCTGATTTACGGACGGATTAATGGCAACGGTGAACAGAAACGGGGAAGGCCTGCTGCGGGATGTGGCAAACGGGGAAGGCCTGCTGCGGAATGTGGCATCCAGTCTGACCGCGGAGCTGCAAATAAAGAGGCAGTATTAATAAATGTAGCGGGGTGGCAGGGGTGCATCGGGAACGCTTGGGGCGGTGTGATTTGCGGACGTGCAGAGAAGGCGCAGTAGTTGTAGAGGGAGGTTGGGAGTCTGTAAGGACGCCCGAGCTTTCGGCAGACACGTGACTGCCTGTGAACGCTGAGGTGAAGCGCTCTGCTAAAGGAGATTAGGCTCTCTTCGGCAGGATCATTACCGTAATTCGAGCTAGAATTAAAGGCAGTGTGTCTGACGCTGTGCGAGTGTGTTGCCTTTCCCTGGCTGTGTGTGTGACTGCAGCACAGACAGCATTGAGACCACTGGCGGTTTGTGGTCCACATCTGCCTACATCTGGCACACAGGTAGCCTGTGACTGAGCCATGCCAAGCCTACATCTGGCACATAAATAACCCGCGTATGCTGGATGATGAGCCAATGGTGTGGCTCCATCCCTCTCAGAATTGGATCCATATTTGTATTTAAAACGTTTTCTTCTGAGACGTAATGTGAAGTGAGCTTTGCAGAAGGACGGTGGCTGGAGACAATCAAGGGAGAAAGAGGAAAAAACAACCTAGATTATGTTTAACTGAAGTCTTTGATTGGTGTTTAGTCAAAAATTTGAATTAATTAGTGCAATATATGTCATTAAAGCTTTTTTTCTTGATAATCGCATGAAAAAAGGCATCACAGCCATAGTTATTATGTAATATAAGAAAATATGGCTAAGTTTTTGCAATGGGTAAAGAGACGTCGCTGACTGCCTTCCTTTTTTTACTATCCCCCTCCCCCACTATGCTTCTCCTATATTTGGTACATGTCTGCTCTGTGTCGCGCGTGCAGAAGGACAGGGGCGTGGCCGGCACAGGGATCAGCCAAATGGTCCATTTCTCATATTACTATATTTATGCGTTTTGGCAGACTGGGAAGAAGTCTCATTTTCATCTGACCCCACAGCGAGTGGCTTCTGAGTTTGTAGAGAAGAGATTAACCTGCCCACCAACATCAGGACTGCGCACACAGCCTCCCACTCCCCTCTATGACATTCTACCTAAATGAAACTGTATTTCCTGGTAGGTTGAAATGCTTCTTCTCTTTTGAGAGAAGACACACACAAGGTGGCGCTCAGGGTCAGGCTACGAATCTGGTGGTCCAGGACCACTTACAGGCCCTGCGTAAGGGTCCCTCAGAGATGGGATTCAAACCAGCAACCTTCCGATCACAGTAACAGAGACCTAATGCACACTCTGGATAAGTACAACTGTAGCCCCTTTTGCCCCTTTCCATGACCTTCCCAGTGTTGTTTTAGGACATTCTGGAAGGACATCAGTGGCCAGGCAGATGAATACCCTCCATTTCCCCATGAAACAGTCCTTCAAAAGAATAGAAAGCAAATTAAGAACTAGAGTGAATGACAATGCAATGTTTAATTCCCGACTGCTCAAAATTCATTCAGTAGGGCGGCACGTTCTGATAAAATGTTTTTTAAAAATGTTTTTTTATAATATATCCTCTGTAATACCTCACACACTCTCCGTCTCCCCAGAATCCAGGCATCTCTCATGCCCGGCGCTGCCGCGACGTGATTGGCCAGCCAGTTTATTAATCTTTCCGAGGTGCAGTTAGGGCACATGCAGGAAATCTTCGCTGCCAAGGTCCTGGTGAGCCTGGGTGGAGTTTAGCCCGGGCCACACGCGCGCACAGCACGGCTCTGACGCAAGCCCTCTGACACCGTGCTGACGGAACCGGCGTGGCGTGCGGGCGGAGGAGCGCGCTCCTCTCAAACCGGGCCGTGTGCACTGGCTGCTTTGGCGAGAGTGCGGAAACAAGCAGTTAGAGAAAAGGGTGACAAGGCAGCCACCTCACTGCTGTTTTATAGACTCAGATATGAACAAATCACTCATTTTTTTATTAAATTAATGTTCTCAGGTCACAGCAGTGCTGTAACTGTATATTTGACAGAAAAAAATGTATTCACCTCTATGGCGAGGGCTGAAAATGATTCCCCCACTGTTTCGAAGGTGGCACTTAAATAATACTCCAGGAAAATGGTGCCTTTAAGGGTACAAATGCTTGCAGGATTAACTTGTTTTCCACACAGCAGTGCCCCACCTCGGCCAGCGGGCCTGTTTCTGCTCCCTCTGATTCTGCCATCTGTCCAGTAATCCCCTCCGCCCCACACATCCTCTGCGCCTGCTCTGCCAGCCCGTCCCGCGTGACTCTGGCCCAATCAGGGTCTGCAGGAACTGGAGTCGGCTAACGGGGCTGGTCCCGTGCGTCTCTCCTGGGCTGGATGAAACCCCCCCCCCAGTATGCCACGCCTCGTCCGGCCGTATGCGTTTGTAACCGGTTAGCACCCAGCACTGCCAAGGCCCCCCTACAAACAGAAAAGCTCATTTTAATTTAGCTTTAATTCCTTTTCTAAATTTTATTTTTTTATGTAATGTAATGACTATTTCGTTGAGTCTTCTCTCAGGATACAACCTCCTGAGTGATAATATCCTCCCAGGCGATAAGGGCACATGCAGGAAACCTTCACTGCCAAGGTCCTGGTGAGCTTGGTTGAAGCATGGATGGAGTTTGGGTCGAGCATGGATGGAGTTTGGGTGGAGTTTGTGTGGAGCATGGGTGGAGTTTGGGTGGAGCATGGATGGAGTATGGGTAGAGTTTGGGTGGAGCATGGATGGAGTATGGGTAGAGTTTGGGTGGAGCATGGATGGAGGGTTTCTCAGCCCCTGCTTCATGGCAGCACTCCTGGAAACCAAGGCTCTGAATTGGGAAACTCAAAGCTCATTGAGGCCAATATGTGGTGATCGCTGTCACGGTGCTGAATGGTCACTGTTACTTTTTTAAAGTGATTAATTGTCATTGTTGACACACCACAGCACAATAATGAAATGCGTCCCCTACATTTCACCCATGTGTGATACTGTGACATTGCTGGTTGGGGATTCAAACCAGCAACCTTTCTATTGCACCGACCAGGTTGTTGGCATCGCATCTGGTTATTGGAATCACCTGTTAGATTTGGCCATGATATATGATATGACCACCTTCCATACCACCTTCTCTTCCAACATTCCTTTGGGGTCCTTATCTGATCTTGGTGGTCCGTTATCAAGCTCTCTGTGTTCTACCATACTATATTAAAAGAACGGAATTAAGGTGTACATTATCCATTCTGGAGAAGGTCAACTGGGATAAGCCACACCATCTAACATGTTATTTCCAGATGGGAATTACCACAAGCTAACAGCCACGCTTATCTAAAGATAAAATGTGCTGTTTTAATGTGAATATGTGAGGTAATGTCTACACAAAGTGTAACATCTCTTGAGGTGCAACCCAAAACACCTGCATCATATACTGCTTGTGAGTCAGTCACATAAATAATATAAGTGATTGTTAATTAATTAATACAGATGGTATGAGGTGTGAACCTGTGAAGCTGGTATAGCATGTTTGGTGTCAAACTGATGGACAATCACTCCTGACTCCAAGTCTGGTCAGTGGTTACCATGAAAGTGGATGTATCAAAGGTTGTACCAGCTTAATGAAAATCATCAGTAAAGGGAGAATCAGTCAAGTCATAAATCCCAAAAGGACTGATACAGACCCCCTTCTGAAAGCCCGCCACATGGATGGCCAGCCATTGGGCCAGGAGTCAAATTCCTGGTCATCCCTATTCATGAACTTCAGACCATAAAAACCTGGCACCCCAGAACAAAGGGGGGCAGAAATACCATCAGGAGCAGAAAAGACCTTCAGCCCGGCGCAGAAAGACCATCAGTCCAGGAGAAGAGAAGCCCACAAGAGCCCCCCAGTGAAGGCCCAGCTGGACAGAGAACTGCAACCAAGACAAAGGTTCACCAGGAGAGAGAATCCAAGGGGCTCCACTCCACTGCTCCAAACGCCGCACCTTCCTGAGTGCCATCATCCCATCATCCCATCAGCTCTGCAACCAATTGACCTACAATTCCTTCAATGATATGATATGATATGATAGTGTTAGCCAAGAATGAGGCCATCTGGGCCGATCTGTGATCTGCCCCCAGAATTCCCCCTACTAACCCTCATCTGTAATTCCTGAGTAGATTCCCTCTGTTAAGCCTTATTAGGCTCTATCTGCTTTTGTTGTTTCATTTCTCTCTTTTGATTTGTGTGCTGAATTACACATGAGCAGGAGCACTGTGGGATGGCTTGTTTAGTCACCAGTGCCCCAGATTGCTAATGAGCTGCTTCGCTAACCTCTGGGTCCACCTTCCATAGCCAGAGGTCCTGCACTCAGAAAACGCTTATGGACTTTCACACTGTCTGCCGCGTTGACGAGCCTCGTCAAATGACCCGAGTCATTTACCCGTCGCAGACGAGTTGTGTGCTTGACCCGGCCGCTGGGTAGTAACACACATCGCGGCGTGCCGGCTTGTTGCTGCGGACGACGGCAGTGTCACTGACACTTTACTTTCACTTTAAGAGAGGCGTTCATCAAAGCTCTGCTTCCGAGTCTGCGCAGGGTAATTGGCAGGAATGTGTGACAGGAAGGATGGCAGGACGGAAACCAGAGACCGGGTCAGCGCAGCGTGAGGTGTGACTGGCCTCGGCCGAGTCCAACACAGACTCATTTACAGAGACAACCGAAAATTAGACATGGAAACTTGTCTGGTTGTATTTATAGCGTTTTATTTCCTTCATGCTATTGCAGATCTTGTTTGCCCTGACTGTCTTAAGCAATGCTTACAATATCTGTTCTATTCGCCTTTTCTCATGGTGTCGGACAAGCAAGTGACACGTGTCATGTCGCTGAGGATATTTTTACCGGTTTGAGAAGCTGTACAGTCCCAATAAAGGTGTCGGATGGTGCTGTAACCATCAAGACCTCCGCTGCACACAGGGAGCTCGTCCACATCACCGCCTTTGCCAGCCAGTGACAGGTGGACAGCAATGCTGGCAGCAATGCGCCTGTTTTTTTTAGGCACCAAAAGCTGCACTTCTTCCATTCATTGGTTATAATCACAGCCCCAGTGACAAGGCTATTGGGGGGGGGGGGTAGTCTCACGCCTCCAGGGATGTGGGTTTGAATCCCGACCTCATCCTTAGTGTGTGTAGAGCTCATATGCTCTCTCCATGTTTCCACTGGTTTTTCTGGTGAACT
Organism: Stomatorhinus walkeri; assembly: GCA_026784285.1. Lineage (NCBI taxonomy): Eukaryota > Metazoa > Chordata > Actinopteri > Osteoglossiformes > Mormyridae > Stomatorhinus > Stomatorhinus walkeri. The sequence goes on from JAODUD010000045.1 coordinate 3,367,612, forward strand.
TGTACCCCAGACTCCTTGGGTTGGGCTCCAGGGCTGTCCATGATCCTGACCTGGATAAGGAGCTAGCAAATGAATGAATGGGTGGAGACAAGAAGGCAAGAGAGTTACCTTCATTGTCATGATTGTACAAGGCTATTGGAGGTGTGCCATTCCTGTGACAATGTAGAAGAAAAATATGGAGTATATACAAAAATAGATGATATACATTTATATGTATTGAGAATTTTACAAAGATAAAAGAAACAAATTAATAGCAGTACTTTACACACCCAAGCTGTACCAGAAACAGAAGGTGACATTGTTAGCATTATCTTGCTGTGGCGTTTTCTTACCTGCTTGATTAGACTAAACACTAAGGAATTATACCTGGCTAGCTTTATCTTCCTCCAATCAGAGCACATATTATAGGTACTTTCCTCCAATCAGAATGCAGAACAATGAGATAGATCACCTGGAAGTCATACTGATATATACATTAGCTTAGAGGTGTATATTAAATACGTATCTGTTGTCCACTGGGGCTTCTTGTTAAAGCAGACCGATTACGTGTCAATCAAACTTGCTATGCTGGTTCAGGCTAGTTTTTGCATAGCAGTCTAAGTCCATATACTGCTGAAATAGTGATCAGCACAGTACAGACCAAAGTATTATTGTGAATCCATCGTGTGTTTTATGGGTTAGTCTTCGTTAAGGATACAGTGATTCTTCTGCCTCTCTGATTGTCTTTCTGGTTAAGGATTCTGCACACAGCGGTGTGACTTTGTATGTGTGGGGATCCACGAGCATGCAGTCACTGAATGTCGGGTCAATGATGAACATGTGATTGTCGGAACATGTCTGCTCTGCACGGAGGACAGGAGGCCTTGTCCTTCTAGAGCATCATCACCCTTGATGAAGCTCTGAGCCCATGTGACTGATCAAAGTGCCCATTAAAACAGAGGTTTGCAGCCTTCGGAGGAAATACAGACACGATGGAAGCCACCAGCATCTTCTCAGTGTCCAGGGATGGTTCCGCTGCTGCTGATGTAAAATTCACACCATTGAATTATGCTGTTGTACATAAAACACCAAACATTAGTGTCCATCAGACATGTACCTCATACATATACAAGAGGTCTGCACACCCTGCTTTTCTCACTATGGCATCCTGCCTCACTGCAGCTCTCGTCACGGCTCCTCCGCGCGTGTGCCGTCAGCGCCACCCAGTGCCGAAATCTGTGTACTGACTCATAAAAGAAGCTTATCTGGTAAATCAGTTCAATCATACAGATCCTAGATTTGCTTACAAAACCTGCATTATTACGGGAAACCCGAAGAACAGGTGTTATGTCTGATGACTTCCTGTGGGAATTACTGAGGCTCTGGGGGAAATTCCAGTACACACACAATAATAATTATACCACATAAACATAATTTCTGCTGCAAATTCTTAGACATGAACATTTAAAAAAATGACTTCAAACCAGGAATATATTTGGCAAACCAACTGAAAACAAAGAAAAATCATCCATTTAAAATATAGTCAGAAAGTCAATAATATAATGCTCTTAGGGAAAAGCCAAACATTAAGTTTCAAAGACCTAGGACCCCCCCCCAATGGTAAGGAGTCTCATCATAATTCCTACAAATCACACGACTGAAACTAGCAAATGAGCTCCAGCCTTCATTCGGTATTACATTAAAGCCAGTATAGACCCAACTCTACCTCCCACTTACTGACCATTACCACTTACAGCTCGCTCACCAGCAGCCATGGTCCCTGCTGATGGGATAATGCACTGCAGGGGCCACCAGGCAGCAATGCCCTCTGCCACCTCTGTTTGCTGTTTTCATGGAGCCGCTGGCGATTAGCCATGACCAGAACATCACAGGCATTACAACCCCCAATACAATACACTAGATTGGTGTTTATGAAGATGATGCCCCGAGATACCTACAAGAACCTTTAAAATCATCCTAGACAATATAAATTCTATACTATTTCAGTATATATTCTATACTATTACAGTATAGTTTCTATACTATTACAACGAGTCTGTTAATTAGTCAAAACCAACAATTTTGCCACATGATGAGGGCCAGGGGCATTGTTAGGCCTATTTTAGGGTGCCTTTAGCCCGCCCTAAAATGTTTTTTTTATCCCCCCCCCCAAATAAATGTGTAATTATTAGCTTCAGTCATGAATAGTTTGACATCAGCCACTCCAGTAAAGAATCAGCCCCCATATTCATTCTTCTCTAACTACTCCCTTGATGAAGTATATATATATATATAATGAGATGAGGTGAGATTAATTAACAAGGGTTGGAAAAACAGGTGACAGGTCGTTACTCATTTCCTAATTAGCCATAACATTTTGCGATTGTGCTTCTGCAGATGGGAAGCCCTTTGCTGTGTGGTGTGGTCTGAATTACAGGATCTGATTGTGTTTCTCTTACAGGGCTCAGTTCTGTATGCCCAGCTAAACCATGACAGAGGGAACCCAAAGCAGATACCTTCTCCACCATAAGAGTCAGGAACCTGTTTGCTATCTGCTCATCTGTGATGCCTTGGCATGTGTGAGATATGTGTCAGTATCTCCTCAGACATGTCACTTTGAAACTTCTGTTTATTGCTGCAGGAACGTCTGTTTATTTAGGCTGGAATCTCTTGCAGCTTTTCTCAGACGCTTTGGCACATCCTTAGCATTTGCAAAGCAGTACCTGCATTTCTTCAAGTACTGCATACAAACATCACCACGCAGTGGATTTCCTGCAAAAACCAGGGGCCGGTTGCGCAAAACACCTTGACTTAATATTTTCCTTAAAGTCCAAAATAAGATTTTGCACAGAACACCCTTCACTCTTTATGGTTTCCTTAAAATGTTCACCTTCATATGTAAGCTTTTGTCCATTTCTTCGTCTTATACTTCCCTTAACATTGCACAAAAGACCTTAACAACTAAAGTAAGGAAAATAACTTAAGCTTTCCCTGAGTCTGTCTTAACCTCAACATGGCTGAGTTTATGACGATAAATAAAGAAAATGAAAACATCCAGAGAAGAGTGTCCTGCGACTGGAAGTGTCCCATGAATACGATTAATGGTGATCAATTGATTTTACCTGACCAGCAGTCAGCTTATGATTTTCATGCATATTTTATTTACATGTTTATAACTCATTTTTAAAACTAGCTAGCACATCGCTCTTTCAATTTTTATGATTCAGAAACATACAAAAATGCATTTAATTTAGCAGAGAGACAACAATAATTCTATCTGCTCGATTTTTCCTCCACTACTTCTCTTTTCCCAATACTTCTACGTATCTCCCAAGTTAGCATTGGTGTTTGTCGTCAGCCATTCAGCAAAGTTTATCACTATATGCACCACTGAGTGAAAAGTACCTACTCACATTGAGCTACTCATAGTTCTGCTTTGCGTTTTACACTTTGCATTACATCATCAAATAGAGCCCGTTGTCTATAGATGATTACTTCACATGAATGTAGAATGCTGACTTTTCATTGGTGTGTAAAAGGCAAATAAACATAATTTATGCATTTCAGGAGTATTTATTTGTGAAATGTCTTTTCTACATGTCATTAATTATGGATAAAAGGTGTTAAATAGGTCAATATTGAGCCTAGTAGCCTCTGCAAATAAGGTTGGAGACAAATAGCCCCTTTGTCGATGGAAAAAAAAGGGATTCATCCTGCAGTATCCTCACCTACAGGTAGGGGGCAGCAGTCCATTCAGGCTGGTCATCCTGAACCAGGGTTACCAGCAGCCATATTTTTCATATACATATATGGTTTATTGTGCCCTGCAATGGACTGGGAGGTACCCCAGCCTTGTGGCCTCCGTTGCTATTGGACCCTCTGGTATTACAGAGCATTACGTAGATCAGTGTTTCCAATCCTAGTCCACGTTTTTGCTGAATGTGTCTGGCAGAAGCTGGGAGGGAGGGAGGAAAAACACGGACTGACTGCAGGTCCCCGAGGACCGGATTGGAAAACACTGCTGTAGATATTCAGCACTGTAGGTCCCACGGTATAAGAATGTGCTTCCTTTGTCCAGCCTGCTAAAGGACGCTCTGTAGAATCCCTATAATGCAGCCGGTGTAGACTTTTTATTTCTAACTGCTCAATTTCAGAAAGTGCCGTTTCTGTCAGGACGGATACTGGTTTAGTCTCATTGGCTACCCATTGGCTTCCACACTTCATTTCCTAATCTGATCTGACCCTGAGACTCCAGCTGCACCAGTAGCCAGGCTGCTAAAATTGGCATTCTGAGCTGCATGCAGTGCATTCTGGGAATGTCCTGTAACTGCCTGTTCCAAAATGTAGCCGTCAATTCATCATTACATAAGATGTTAAAATCATGAGATCAGTGAAACGTTAAATTTCCTCTTCCTCAATTAAAAAAACACATGGCTTTGCTTCAGACAAATTAAGCTTCAAATAAAATAGACTGCATTTAAAGAGTAATAAAAATAGTAGGATTGCCAGTAATCACAGGTCGAAAAAATGGACTTTTTTCGAAGTGTCTCATAGGGTAGTTTATCCCTCGATATCGCTGGATGATTATATGTGAATGTGTGCCCTGTGATGGGTTGGTGCCCCATCCAGGGTTGTTCCCTGCCTTGTGTCCAGCGATGGGTTGGCCCACCATCCTGGGTTGGTTCCCTGCCTTGCGCTCATAGCTTCCGAGATGGGCTCTGCACCCCCCAAACCTGAATAGGATAAGTAGGTACAGAAAATAAATGGATGGATTCTTTTTCCACGGTTTCAGTAGATCCTTGTGAGGTTTCCTTCAGCCTGAAGCCACGACCTTGTCAGTATTTACCTTTGCTGTGACAGTGTAGTGATTTGTGGCCATAATATCATATTAACCCTGTATCGGTTGTTTGTTTAGGAGTCAGCTAAGAAGGAGCAGGGCAGATTCTTTCTCTGAACAAGATCCTTATGAAATTGGACTCAATTTGGTCAATTTGGAAATACTGAGAATATGTGAGAGTGTTTTTGCAAGGAAGAGCGGGCAAATATTGTCAAGTGAAGGTGTGGCATGCTGATAGACTCCTACCCAAAAGACTGAATGCTGTAATTAAATTAAAAGGTGCTTCAACAAAGTGTTAGTTTGAGGGTGTGTACACCAGCTTATTGTGTATTTTTGATTTTTGTATTTTCCCCCTAACAGATTAGTTTGTTTTTCAATTGAATTGCACCAGTTGTAGGTCACATTAATGTTGGGAAAAGTGATTTTATAGAGGTGTCTCTGGTTTTTATATCCACTGTAAGCAAACCACATACATTCATCATCCTTCACTGTCTCGGTCTGCATGCAGGGGCGCCACTAGAGACTTTGGGTCCCATCACAGCATCGGGCCCCCAACCCTGACCAACCCAATGATGTTTGAACGTTGAATGTTGATGTTGAATAAAACTTAAGCCTTTAATAACAATAATAAAAATATATATATTCGACTGCATAAAGTAATTCAGGTAAAACACAAAATTTCACAATAATAAAAAAGAACTAAAGTGACCATATGCTTTATGTGTGTCACACTATTCAGAAAATTACAAGGTAAACTGGTAACCAAGAGAAGAGTGAGTCTGATTATTGTTTTGTAACAGGGATTGAGGTCTTACAAATGAAAGCTGATCACAAGCACAGATGCACATTTACTAGATTCACTAGCTGGGTGGCGACTGGCCATGTCAGCTGGTTGTGGCTGATATCGCAGGACTTCCCGCTTTTACCATCATAAATCAGTGTGGTCGCCCTTTTGTGGCTGACAGGCAGACCCACAAGACGCCAGGGTTCACCCCCTGTCCTGATTCACTATTCAGACGCTCTTCTCCGAAAGCTGGGCAGCATGCGGTAAATGTCCATACGTGCTGTTCCCGCCGAGGCTGAGAACGCGAAGGCACTGCGCTCGACATCACCTCAGGATGTTATGACATAACCTCGCTGTCATTGCAGTGACTGGGGCCAAAGCCAGAGCTGGTCACTTTCATGACATGGAATCTAATTTCAAATCCAAAGGTTACCATTGGTTAATGCCTTGGGTTTTTATTGCTGTAGATTCATGTGCAGAGGTCAATATATATTTAACAGATGACTTGTGAATTTTATGTGATGATGTGAAATTGCATAAAAATTTTCATTAACATTTAATGTAGTTGAATTATATATTGCTAAATGTAATGCACAGATATTACAAAATATGAAAAACAAAATATATACAAAATTAAATATATTATACTCAAAAAATGAAGATCTACGTCTGTCTCATTTGTCTCAGCATCCTCTGCAGTTTAAGAGCGAAACGTGTGGTGGATCATCAAGGCCAACGGGTACAAGCCCTCCCCACTGACCCCTACAAGGTTCCCTGAAATACAGCCAGTACCAGCACAGAACCTTGAATGTGTCATCCATCCATTCGTCTGTCCATCCATCCGTCCGTCCATGCATGCGTCCATCCGTCCATTCGTTCTTCCGTGTGTCCATCCATCCATCCATCTATCCCCCATCTGCTAACGGCTGACCCTGGTCAGGGCCGTGGGGCCCCAGAGTGTATCATGTATCCCTGTCCTAGCTTACACAGATGTACACATAAACAGCTTGAGCACAGAGGCTTTTTCTGCCACACAGCTGCTACTCTGGGCTGCTTCATTGCCCCCAGTAACATTGCCCTGTCCCTTGTGGGCGGTGCGTATAGCTAAAGTCAGGGCTGCATTCTCAAGCCTAGCAGAGAAACAGCAGGGAGCAGCCAGTTAAAGGTAAAAGCCCAGAATATGCCCAGGGTAATCCTGTCTGTGATCCTGCTGGGACCATCGGAAGGAATGGGATTCTGACAGGATATCTGCTCCATGGCTTCTGCATTTTCAGAACTCTTAATAGAACCCTTTGGGTTCTCTAAAACACATACGGGTATTAGACTTCCTGAGGGAAGTACCATGCAGTTTTATCTTATATAACAGAGAGGTTAGATCTGTAAAAAGGTCTCTCAGAGATTCACTAAGGCTGGCCACCTACACAATTGTTGTTCACAGGCCTCATTGCCTCAATCAACTGATTTCTGGAGGTCAGGCTGCTGGTAGGGCAGGGATAATTACCTTCCAGGTCAACAGAAATGTATGTTATTACTACTTTGATCTGATACAAATTGCCCTGAAACTTCCATTTTTCACCAGTAAATATGCAATACTCAGTCATAAGGTGAAAGCGTATTTATACGGCTTAATGTGGCTCACAGGCAGTGTTTTTCCATCCATCCATCCATCCATCCACCTGCCTCAGCCATCTTGTCAGTACTCTGTCACAGTGAGGTTGGATCTTCTCCCAGGAAGCTCAGTGATTATATTAGCAGTAAACATAACTAACCCCTCACCTTCCATTACAGATGATTTGACTCAGTCGACTTCGAAGGGGTCCTTCCCCTGCAACTCCTTTATTTGCACACAGACCGTTACTAGGCAAGATAAGGAACCTGGTTGGACTAGGCAGGGTGGTTCCTTATCTTCTTCTAACATAGCTTAGCTAGAG
>JAODUD010000045.1:3385122-3396358 GCA_026784285.1 Stomatorhinus walkeri
AAGGTCCTCCAGTGCCCCATAAACCTAAACCCTTCTTTCCTACACCATCCTTTTAGCCACGCATTTAATCTCCTTATCTTACATTACGGTGTGGTGGATAAGGACTGGGAGGGGTAGGCCGGAATGATCTTGGACTAACAGGCTCCATGTGGGGCATCTCTCTCTTTCATTCTTGCAGCATGGCAGTGTGTGCTGAAGGATATTAAGTCTCCACAGAGCAGTGACCGAGGACCTCAGGAGTATGTGGAGAAGAATCCAAACCCCTCCCTGCTCTGTGAGTACCGTGTGTTTCATATTTGAGCGACATCTACACAAGAAAACACTCGTGAAGCAAAGACGATCTGCTTCTATTTGTTCTGACATGTCAGTTGTTGGAAAACAAGCTTTATTTTTCTGCTTGTGTGAAACATTAATTCATTTCCTTGCCCTGCAGCTTTCACACCAGTTGACTTGAGTGACATCAAGAAACGGAACACACTGGACTCCAAGAAGTCTTAGTCTTCCATCAAATTGTTTTAGTCCAACTGGTTTTTATACCCAATCTTCCTTTGGAACTTCCACTGGTTACCTCTGTCGGGCAGCCAGTTCACCCTGACAGTCATTGCCAAGTAAGCCTCAGCCTCCCCAGACCTCCAGACTGGCAGTTTGCGGTCCTTCATCCCTCAGGGTGGCATGAATCCTGTCACTTGGAGGCGTCTAATCACCCTCTTTCTGCATCAACCGATTTTGCTGACACTCCATAATATATCCTCTGCACTGGAGGATGGGGAGAGAAAGGTGGCTGGAATATTGTGTTCAGGGATTTTCTCCTTTCCCCACATCATTTTTTATATTATGATGTAAATGAATATAAATTTCTTGGGGGAAAAAATATATATATATATAACTGGGACCAACGCTGTGAGTAAGCATTGATTGGCTGAAGAACGATTTCTCCTGCATGATGCCCAAAGGACTCTTAAAAAAAAACTGGTTGGTTTCCCACCACAGTCTGTATTATACAGAAGCACAAATGCTGACCTGACCTTTCATTTTGCCACATATTGGAGGGCTGGATGTCCTAAATGTCAGTGGGTTGGACATTGAACAGGAACAATGGCTTTATTATAAACTTAAGTCTGCTTCATATCACTTTAGGTCCTGATCAAATATTGGAAACAAGCACTGCTTTTTTACCCAGGAAACCCTACCAATGTACTGAGAACCTATTGCTATGTGTAGGTCCAAATATCAGATTGTGATGCATGGTGACACTCAAATGGCTAAACCATGACATTTTCTGCAAAAGAGGTTCAGCTGTTTTATTCCTGAAAAAATACTGATTGGCCTTTGTATTGGCAGTGTTTAATTTTTAACTGCACTTGGATGTTTTAAATAAATAATTTTGTTTGCATGGGATGTACTTATCCTGGGAGTATAACCTGTAAACCTTGCATCTGTTTTAAATTATAATAGTAGCAGGTCCCTGCTTTTTCTGGACTGGTCTCAATGAAACAGGAGGACTGAGACTATTGGGATGATGAATGACACCATGGATGTGACTTTAGTACTGAATTATTCCTTGGGGAAAGTAACAGTCGCGAATCGATGAAGTTAAGAAGCTATGCAGTCTTGGGTTTACATGCTGTGGAGTTTTGTCCCCTGTGACCAAGGAGAGGAAGATGAATACAGGTTTCTCTGTATAAAACAAAACCTAAAGATTTTGTTATTGGTTTAGAAGATGATTTGTTCTGTTATAAAGACATAGGGGAAGAATAAGGAAGCACCATTTACTGTCGTCTGATGTTCAAAGGTGGGAATTTCCACGTCAAACTTAGCACTCTGTTATTCTCTAAACAGAAAAGGCAGAAAGTTATGCAAAATTAAATACATTATTGTGTTGTAACTGGGAATGTGCTGCATAAATAAAGCTTTCTTAAGTCATGTTTTGATATACATGTCTGCTGGAATATGAATTCCATTCAAAACAATATGCTTAGAGAATTTTTTTGAATGTTCACAGCATACGAGGACAGTTCTGAAGAAAGGTCGCCACCTTCTTTACAGCATTGAACGTTTTTAAGGTCCTGTAAAGAATAGCGATTAAGGGTCAAAAACAGTTACACGATTGATCCACTATGCATTGGCATTCTGTCATCCCCTGGACAAGTTATTAGCGATACCATTTAACTATGTGTCATGGTGGGAAGAATCCCGTGTGAACAGAGGGAGAACATGAAATTTCAGAACTGGGGTAGGAATCAACCTTTGGAGGTATGAGGATAAAAGATGTATAGATAAAAGAAGAGATACTACAAGATCAGGATGGCATGACAAGAAAAAAAGTATTCTGTAAAATATATTAGGAATGCACAGTATGTCGGAGTATTTATAAAGCAAAAAAGGACTTAAAATTTCTCGCAAACCCATTTAGGATTGATTTGAAACTGCAAGGATGAAAATGATTACAATTGTCTTGGAGAACGTATGCAGCATTCATGCAGAAGTAAACTTTAAACTGTTTTTTAACATATACTAGATAATCTTGAAAATAATTACTATTGCAAAACTTAAGTTTTTTTTCCTATGATAAATTGAAAAATGGTTTAGCGAAACCTGACTTGAATATCATGAAAAAGTGCAATATATTCCATCAGTCATTTATGAAAGTGGAAATGTTATATAAACTCATTGCACATAAATATTTCAAGCATTTCTCTATTTTAATTTTGATAATTATGGCCTACGGCTCACACAATGTAAAAAAAGACATCTCAGAATATTAGAATATCTCATATTGAGTTTCAGTAAATTACTATTCAAACAGTATAAATGCCATGTATTTCAGTCTAGTTCAATACACGCAACCACAATCACGGAGAAGACTGCTGACTTGACGGTTGTCCAACAGACAATCATCAACACCCTCCACAAGGAGTGTAAGCTACAGAAGGTCATTGCTGAAAAAAAGTTGGCTGTTTGCCGACTGCTGTATCAAAGTATATTAATGGAGAGTTGACTGGGAAAGAATGGTGTGTAGGAAAAGGGACACAAGCAACAAAGATGACTGCAGCCTTGAAAGGACTGTCAAGAAACGTTGATTTAAAACTTGGGAGAACTTCTCAAAGACTGGACTGAGACTACTGTCAGTGCAAAGGAGCCACCATGCATAAACATCTCCACGAAAGGGGCTACAACTGTTGCATTCCTATTATCAAGCCACTCCTGAAGTAGACACATCAGAAGCGTCTTACTGGGGCTAAGATAAGGAACTGAACTGTTGCTCAGAAGTACGGTACCTGGTGTTGTACTTTTGTACTTTGATTACTTCAGTGTATACTTCAGTGGAAACCAACTTAAACGTTTTACATTACATTCCCTTTCAGAAGAAAAACAAACGCTCTATTTCTTTTATAGTTTGGGCGTAAAAAACGGAAGTCGTCATTCGTTGTGTGACGTCATGTCCTCCACATCAATATAACAGCCTTCGCCATTATCCGTTTTTGTATTCGTAGTATCGCGCGTTTAGAGGCTATTCTTTGTAGACGGCTAATAGTGTGATTTGTATCTAGTTTTAGTTTAAGTAGCATCGCCATGGCTGATAAGATGGATATGTCCTTAGATGATATTATCAAGCAGAACAAGCAGCTGCGAGGCGCTGGCGGGCGAGGCGGGAGAGGGGGACGCGGCAGGGGAGGTGCGAGTGGGGGGCGAGGCGGCGGCGTCGGCCGGTTCGGAAGCAGCGGCGGAGGCTTTGGAGGCCGTGGAGGAGCATCTGGCCCTGTGCGGAACCGACAGAACCTGACCCGGGGCAGAGGCAGACCCACGCCGTACAGCAGGGTAGGGGAAAGCGAGGAAATGGGCAGAAAAGGAGAAATCGTGGCGCCTCAATGCCTGAGTCTTCGTCCCATTTTTTTTCTTCATTTCTAGCTAGCTGAAGCAATGTAGCTAGCTAATTTCACTGGAGTTTCTCTGGAGTCGTAATGAAAGGAAGTTGCTGTATTTGATGTCCTTATTTGTTGCCTAGGCGAGGAGAATGTCATGTTTGTGCCTCCCTTTGTAACGTTAGCCAGCCTAACGCAGTAGAAGCGTTACGGTGAATAGGAGCGCCTGCAGCGCCATTTTGAATCACCCGTTCAAAACAAATACATCTGTGCTGCAGTGTTTTTTTGTTTTTATTTTTTACTTTAACATTTTGTTTGCGGCGAAGCATTGTCGTGAAGAGTATTTCGGCTGCTCTCGAAGATGAGGATGGACGGCGTGTCGCTCCGTTGAATGAATGGCTCTTTTGTCCCGGCGTCTCATTGCATTACGGCGCGGAACCCGGCGCAGTCTGTGGGCAACTGGAGCATGTGGCCAAGACCTCAAGCATTCTCCTGGTCGAGGAAACACGCGAAACTCCTTGTGCTTTTGCCGATTCGGGAGCAAAATGGCGTTACTACAAAATGGACGCTCACACAACTGGGCTGCCATTGCTCCAGACGAATCCTCCGAGCCAAGTGCAGCCGGTTTGCGCAAGGCGACAGATGAAGAAACCAGATCGTCTGTGACTGGGCTGAGGCGCCGACGAAGAGGGGATCTGGAGGCGACGCGTTGTGGGCAGCGGGTTCAATGAAGTGATTGGAATCGTTCAGCCGTTTAACTATGTGGCTCATGTGGTGGCGAGCCATTCGGCGACAAAATGGTACTAAAAGGGTTGAATTGGCACAGGCAGGATAAAGGGACTGGCACGATAACGAGGGCTGGCTGCGCCATTGATTTATTACCGGCGCATTTTATTTTTAAAATGTCGAAGTCGGGGCTCCTAGAATTCAAAAAGTAGTTGTTTGATTCTAATCCATTACTCAGAGGTTGAGGAAAGGCTTGTTTCAGTACTTGAGGCGTATGACTACAGAGGGTGTGGCTGCAGTCACTTTTAAATGGTGTTTGTGGCCCAAGTGTAGTATTTGGTGGTTTTGTAGCTGGGCTGGATGAACCGGTAGTGAGCGTGTGACTTTTCTGATCCTCCACAGCCCAAGCAACTCCCCGACAAATGGCAACATGACCTGTTTGATGGGAGTTTCAGCACCAGTGCTGGGGGTGGTGTGGAGACTGGGGGAAAGCTGCTGGTGTCCAACCTCGATTTTGGAGTGTCTGATGCAGACATCCAGGTAATGGCCTTTCAGTGGCATGTGAGTCTGTGGAGGACGCATGATGGGGAAGCCCTGTGGCTTGCAAGTCGTCTTTACGGTTCTAGCTAATTGCGCGGCCTTTGCTGACTTGCTGCATTAATGCTGTTGCAGGAGCTGTTTGCAGAGTTCGGTACATTAAAGAAGGCGGCGGTGCACTACGATCGGTCCGGCCGCAGCCTGGGCACAGCAGATGTCCACTTCGAGAGGAGGGCTGATGCCCTGAAGGCCATGAAGCAGTACAATGGCGTCCCGCTGGATGGTGGGTCGATCACGTTGAACTGCATTGTGTGTTTGCGTAGTGGTGAAACTGATCTTTTGTCAAGTCGTGTGAGCAGCTAGTTCTGCAATAAGCGTCTGAAGCCTATTATCGCTAACAGGTCGCCCAATGAACATCCAGCTTGTTACATCACAGATCGACGCGCAAAGGCGTGCACCAATGCAAGGGTAAGGCTCCCTGTATGCTGGGGGGTGTTCTTGACACTGGACTCGGTTTCACTATTAATTAATGGTAGTTTGGGAGGGGTGACACTGTTGCTCCCTGTAACGTATTCCTCTCGATCTGGAAAGTTTTTTAATATTGGTACGTCTGGTTTGTTGCATGGGGGAATCCTGAAGATTTATCCTTTCTTGTTTTCAGGCTGAACCGAAGTAGGGTGGGCGGTGGCTTTGGAGTGCAGCGGCGTGGCGCCCGTGGGGGTCCCAGGGGGCGGGGCCGGGGCCGAGGTGGGAGGGCCGACCCTAAACAACAGCTGTCTGCCGAGGAGCTGGACGCCCAGCTGGACGCCTACAATGCCAGGGTGCGTTAGAGCTGGGGGGCGTGCCTCAGTCTGTACCTTACCTGCGGGGGTGGGTACATGGTGTGTGTTGTGGACTCGTGTTTCCCCAACTCAGCCCTTGGGGACCTGCAGACGGCCCTCATTTTTGCTTCCTTGTTGTACTTCTGTAGCTCTGAACCCTGATCAACCTTTCAACAGCCTAACTGGTTTGCATTCCAGGTATGTTGTGTAATTTCCACTTTTTTTTTTTTTTTTTACAGATGGATACAAGCTAGGTGACTGCTCCTCCCCCCTCCTTCAGACTGGCTGGGATTGGCTGACATGGGATGTTTTACAATTGGTTGTTTCTGGAGTTTTAAATTCATGTATCAATCTAATTTTATTTCCTTTTAAATGCAAGTTTTTGTACCTTTTTGAAATACTGGTTGTCAGGCTGTAGAGTTTATGGGGTGGGCCTGTGTGCCCCCCCCCTCATTCATGTAATAAACCTGCAGTGATCATTAACTGGTTTGACTGATCATTTGGGTGGTTGATTCAAAATTGTTGCTTGACAATGGTCTTTGTCTGATTTGAGTCAAATGTGTCTGAATTTACATGAAGGCTTTCATTTTTATACCAGACCAAATACTGTCCCATGTATTTGAATGTAATGCTAAGCCTGAATTTTGAATGGGTGCAGGTTTAAATGTTAGTGCAGCTGCACTGCAGTGGCTGCCACCTACTGATGTGATTCAGATGGTGTTAAACGTGCCTCACACGTACTAGTCTACACGTGCTGCATTTAGAGATTTTTGGGGATAGCGCTAGCAGCTCAGGATTGGAAGTTTTACATGTGTTCTCGTATTTCAATCCGCATCTAGGTATTATATGACGACGGATTGTAAAGATGTAGCCTAGGTTCTAACCACTAGATGTCGCCCTCCTGTGGCTTTTTTTTTTTTTTCGTTGTGTCCTATTGGCGTGTGCTTCCTATAAAACCGCTAGATGGCTGGGTGGATATAGCCGTTCTACTTAGCAAGGCTGGTGATGTTTTCAGCATTCTTTATGCGTTGTTATACGCCGGCCGCAGTCCTATATAGCCGTATCAAAGTAAACGTGCCCTCCCTGCGCGTTCATGTGCACTCCGCGCGACAGTGAGCCTGTCTCCCAGGACCCCAGCCCGCGCCGTGCGCGTCGCCGGCTCCGGAAGCTGGATGCGCGGGCGGCTCCGCTTCCTCATCGCCATTCTCACCCAGGCTCTGTCGCGGCGGAGCGCGCACATTCACGCCGAAGGAAAGTCACTTGTACGGTAGGATCTGACGCCGTCCGCGATCCTTAGTTTCTTGTGCTTTTGTGACGGCTTGGTGCGGTATCCTCTGCTGGGGCTCCGGTACTTACATTGCGTGTTGGATGTTGGGCTTTTCTCACTATTGTATTAATGCTTAATACAGTGTCACCTAGGAGCGTTTCATTGTCAGTGGCTAATTTATGCAGATCAGTGGATGCTCATTTCATGCATTGTTTTAGACAATACATAGTGCGGGTTTAAATTCATGACTTCGTAGGGTGGATGTCTGTGTATTTCTCGTTAAAATAACCAGGGATGGAAATTCCCAAATAAGCTTTTGCGATCTGTGATGTGCTTTATGGAAAATAAATCTATTTGGGCATCCTAAGTTTCAATTTCACGTCGCATACGTGATGCTCGCAGACAATGTCGCAGAGTGTATAGGAAAAGTTATTTTGTTCCTGGATTATTGATGCGTCTTGGAAGTAAAGAACAAAGAAGTTTGTGCAGCGACGGCTAGTGCTGTTACAACGTGACCGCTGGACGAATATTGACCGATGTATAATGTGTGACTATACAAACTTAAGTGAACCCCCGTTCTTGTACCGGTTTGCGGGGTTGGGCTCCGGCTTCTTTCCAAGGGGGGCGCTTGTCACCGGTGTGCCCATGAAGTCATCGGATGCCGGTTCGGATGATGCGTCTCCGTAATTCAACCGGAGGAGAAAATGCCCTCCGGTTCCTTTTTGTGCCTGGTGTGGTTTTTCGAGTGAAAAACCGCTTGCAGATGGGGGATGTGACCTGTTATGTCACCTGCGGGAAGGCGCATGTCTGCTATTAAAATGAAGACTTTGAAGGCTGTTTAAAGAAAAAATAACATATTGCGGGACCCGTTTAGCAGCCAGATCGCAGGGATGAGCAGCAGCTGATGAAGCGTGATCTGATGCGCCGGCCGGTATGCCGAAGCTCCCGGAATCTTCGGCATCCCGATAGTATTAAACCATAAGCGTAATTAATGTCCGGCCAATTTCTTGACCGAGAATGGTTACCTAACGTCCCGCTTTCACTTTGCCATTTTGCATCGGCCCTTTGCTCGAGTACCGGGCGGTGTCTGCATCTCCACGGTGGACGTTCTAGGTCTTTCTGCGGGAGACGAGGGCGGTGTCTGCAGCCGAGCCGCCCCGCCGTGCAGCTGCGCACCGCATCTATGATCCCTTCGCCAAACTTCACATGACCTCGCGCTCATGTTTCGACCACGGTCTTATTCTTGCCTTGTTTTAGATGTGCAATAAAACCTTCTACGGGTGATGCTTGGTGATAATGCTGTCAGTTAACAAAAAGCACGCTGTAGTTTATTTTGAAACCTATCTGCACCGGTTATCAAAGACGAGCCACACGCTGAACAAAGAGGGCAAACTCCCCAGGTGAGGGCCTTAAATGGCTCCCTGTGGGGCAGTCTGACCTTTTAATAAGTGTATAGAGGATGGGAGAAGGGGGTAGCTGAAGTCTGGATGTGTTGCTGTGTCATAGATGTGTGGGCCAGTTACCTCCCATATTTGCACCCAACATGGTTCTTAATTTATTGGCAGGATGTTGTACAGTTTGCAATGTTTACTGGCATCAGAAAATTTTATTGTATATTATTATTACTCTGACATCGTTAAGCAATCAGTAGATAGATGTATAATGATATTAATAACAATGGTGATGGGTCTCTGTAATTCTGAATTTGGTTTTTTAACTACTGCACTCTCTAGTGGCCAGTATAAGTGCTGCATTCCCAGAATCTTGTCCTCTATTGCTTGCATGTCAGTGAGTACCTAAGGCTGCTGTAGCCTCGTAGGGGCCTGTATTGATCCAGCTGATGGTTGGTGAGGAGGACCAGACGGGGTCCTAGTGGATCGCAGCATGTTCCTGTTGATGTTCTCCTACATCTGGAAGTAAGGAGAGGGTGACGCGGACGGAGGCAGAGAGCCATAGCATGTCTAGCATTGCCGTCACCCTCTGTTTTTTCTGGGGGGAGTGTAACCAATTAGTAAGCCTTCAGGAATCTTCTCTCCTTTGTCATAGTTTTTCTGAGGTCTCGTGTTGTTTTTGCCATAAAAATAATGATAATAAAGTGTAAAATGCTGGAATGAGCTTTCCCTGTGCGCAGACGGCCGCTAATCTGGAAGTGATACGTTACTTGTCTCTAGGTCCTGGTGTCTCCTCTCTTCACGCATTTTGGTAGTTCTTTAACCGCGGTGGAGATGTCCTGTATGACGTCGGGGATTTCTATCCCACCACGTGCAGCTTTGTGGCGGCCAGGGTGGGGACTCTGCTCTGTTTAGTGCCCGGGCACATTTGCAAGGCATGATGGGAGGTGTGGGAGTCCAAGCTTTCCTACCACGACAGCACTCTGCTGGTCCTCGAAGCCCACCTGGATCGCAGCCAGCAGCACGGGACCCGTTCAGTGGGGTGTCCTTTTAGCAGATGTAGACGGTACCCAAACTAAAGCCCATTCGGACAGGGCCATATGTTTTGGATTAATCAGAAGGGGGCCCCTTCAGCTGTGGGCCTTACTGTTGCTTATAAGGGGGTGTGGAATCTGGGACCAGCGTCTTTCTCTCAGAAATGCGGCGGTCGTATTTGCGGTTTGGGTAACCCTCTGTTTAATGTCACTACTGCAGCGTTTGCTGCTCTGGCGTAGCACGGGACAGGAAGATGACCAGCGGTTTCCAGGAAACACGGAGGTTGTTGATATGGGCCACAGGGCCCTTTGAAGTCGGCCTGGCGGCGTGACCTTTTAACAGACACCTCCCCCCCGTATCTGCTCGTTTTACACCCCCCCCCCCCCATGAGCTGACTGTTTTTCACTGCCTGTCCTCTGCCTCGAGCTCATAGCCGGCCACTTTTCAAGGTGCGATCCCGATGCGTGGTGATCGGATGGCTGCTGGATTCGATCATCGTGTCGATGAGACAGGAGGGTCTTTGTAACACGTCTGACTCACTTCAAGATGTCCTCCCTCCCTCCAGTGATGTTAAGACCAGTGGATCTGTCTGTAGGAGATTTTAATGTTATGGAAGGTGAAAGGCAGCCCCACACCACACTCTGGCCCTGGTCCTGGTCCTGGAACAGGGGTTAGCCTGTGTGGTAATAAAGCTGATCAATGGAGGAGCTGAGCGCTGCTGCAGGGCCAATTTCGTAACTGCGCCTCCCCCTCATCTCACCCTTCCCCGAAGCCCCTGTGATTTCGTCGTTAAATAAAGGCTGCAGGGAACACAGTGGCTCTGTGTGCAGACGGCACGGAGCGCTTTAGACACAGCACTGGGTCGAGGTGGGAGTTCCTGATGTTTTCCAACAGAATAGGGTGTTTGGCGGGGGGTGGGGTGACAGAGTCATTAATCTGAAGCTGAGGCCCAGGGGATTATGAATGGGGTGTTGTCCCAGACTTTAAATAGCATTCTGTGACGCTGCCTGCAGGGCTTTGAACCTATAAAGTGTCATTTGGACCAATGACTGAATAGCGGTGTCAGTCATGAATGGCGTAATCGCAGTCTGACACGCACCGGATCACCAGCAACGCATTCTCTTTCCGTCGTATTCGCCAAACGCCTTGAAGGAATGTCTGGCGGACGTTTAGCAGTGCCGTTCCGGACAGTCGGCCCCGTTTCCGCTGATTGTTTACTCCTGTGTCACCCAGAGGCTTGTCGGCCATCCTGCTGGCAGGATTCCCGCGGAGGCATCGGTGTCGGACCGTAGAGAGCGTGCAACTAAGCGACTGACTAATTACCATTCTGTGATACTCTGCAGGGAAGGTATCTAATCTAAATACCTCACTGGGTGCCTAACTAGTGGCCATATTGCCCTAGTGTATGGACTAAGGGGTTAAATAATCCCAGGTTAGTACTGGACTTTGTTGAGCCTGATTTCAGTGCCCAGACACACACACACACCCCTGAGAGAGGAACCCAGCACTTAAAAAGGACACACAGTAGTGGAATGTAGTGTCCCGTATAAAAATCACTCACGCACAGGTTATGAGCTGTAGAAACTAGTCCCCCCC
>JAODUD010000045.1:3444020-3457049 GCA_026784285.1 Stomatorhinus walkeri
AGCTGGAGAAGGAGTGGGGGGGGGGGGGGGTGGATGGAACGGGACAGATATGCACAAGTTGGGCCCCACACACAGAACACCGGCACAGCTGGTGGTACAGAACCGGGAGGGTCCGCTGCATGGTGCCCCAGGGTCAGAACACAGGGCTTAGGCACTGAGGCACAGCACTGCCACCTGTCAGGGAATCGCTGCATTGCTTAATAAAATCCACATTAAAAAGTTATGTATATCCTTTTTATACCCTCCTCGCAGCACAGGAGCCTCCGTGACTCAGACCGTCACGAAGGAATCTGACCACCCACCCAGAAGAGCCCCCAGCTCCTGTCCCGTCCTCTCAGGACACGATGCCAATTTTCACATCCTGATCTCCTGTTTCTTCTGGCTCTGGACCATACCTTTTACTGGGGAGCATCCCCCTGGGCTGAGGGTTACCTTCGAGTCACCACCACACGGGACCTGCAAAAAAAAAAAAACCCAGTTCCACCACCGCCTGCTTGCTGTCTAAACAGCTATTTTAGGCTGAGGTCAAACAGGACCCCCGTACCTGGGCTAAATTTAGCTGCCTGCAGAATGCCTGAGCTAAGTCATCCCTATATCTTTTATTAATGTTAAATATTCATTAGAGGTTTTACTGAATTCCTCAAGTTTTTTTTTCCAATAGTTTTTTGTGATTGCTGTGATCTGGGCATGGAGTTTTACTTCACTCCTAAAATAATCGAAAAGCTAATATTGACCCTTGCTAAAGACGACCGTTTTGTGGCAGGGAGCGGGCAAAGGAGAGAGCGAGGCTGCAAAGATGGAGGAATGTTTGGGCTAAGGATCTCAAACCCAGAACCACAGGACGACACGGAACACAAAGCGACCGATCAGCACCAGACTCGAGACAAAACCGACTCAAAGTCGCCGGCACAAGAGCGGGTCCTCTGTGCCTCTTAGTCCCGCTGACTATTTAAAGTTAGGCTCGCCGGCTCGAACACAAGTCTCCATTCTTGTTATGATCGTTTCCGCAAGAGTGGGAAAAAAAGTTCCCGTCCAGATATCGATGGGAGAGAAAGCATGCCTGCCATTTTTAGTGTCCCGTTTACTCCTATTTATTTCTCGTGCCCGTGCGAAGGCCTGACCCGCCCTTCTGTGGACTTGCTTTGCTCCACCTGAGGCTTCCTGCCCGGGCTGAAGTGAAGGTCTCCTCTGTCTGCTGCCGGAGCGTCGGCGCGGAGCCATCGCTGCTCGGTCTGGGCCAGCGAAGGCGACCGGCATCTGTGACTCCTGCCATTCCACGAGTGCGTGCCAAATTGCCGGGGCATACCATTAACATGGGGAGGTGGGTGACGTGCATGGTGACAAGTTGACAAGATGGAGGGAGATCTACTCAACGGAGCTCTGAATAAAAGCTAAACACTATCTACAGTGCCTTAATCTGCCGTACTTCCCCTCCCCACGCCTCACATGCTGAAGTACTGAAAGCCAGACTTCAAAGAGACCACCTCCAACAGAAGGGTAGGAGGCTCCATTCCCGAGCATGACAGGATGCATGCAGGTTTAGTAAATAATGAATGACCTTCCCCTGTGATTCGGTGGTCTGTCCTCGGTCCATCATTTGAGGTGTCTGTGAAACTTGGACCTTGTTCACAAAGAAGTTTAAAGACTAAAAGGGCGCCAGCATATCGTGGCTGTCGTAATGGCGAGGGCGCCACCTAGAGGAGGGAGGGCCGGAGCAGAGGGCACAGGGCCGCACCCACCGAGAGACTCGAGTCCTGAAAGAGAGATAACACAGAGTCTGTTTAAGCCCGGCACGCTCTACAGCTGGATGAGGTCAGGTACCTTCTGAGAAAAAAACGTGGAACGAGAGAAGAGATGTTAAAATAGGATAATGATAGAGAGAGAGAAAGCAGGAAGATGACAGAGCGACGCGCAGCTCATGAAGGGGCTTGATTGACAGTGATAGATGAAAGACCGTGAGTGGATCGGGGTGGAGGGGGGGCTGGTAGGGCAAGAGAATCAGCTGCTGGATCCAAAGTTCTGGGACAACAATGGACTTTCTTTTTGGGACTATCTTCCTGCAGTGACGACCAAAAAAGAATCTCAATGGGGGTGTGTGTGGGGGGGAGCGGTTCCACCATGACCCCCGCGGTGGCCTCTGCGTGGCACTGATACACACAGAGGGACCCTCAGAGCCAGTGACCTGCAATGCGTCACCGCAGGGCGGATGGCCGTCAATTAACAGCCGATTCGCTTCCAGAAGTGGTTCATCGTGTCCTGGTGAAGTAGTGCCCCCCCCCCCCACTACATGTTGACAGACATGAATAGCCTTTCAGCCGCAGTCTGTGTACAAAACAAGTTGCTCACTCTGTGCCTTGAGATGTTCACCCTTGTTTTCTCCTGCCATCTGCCATCTGACAAGCCGTCAGTCTCCCCGGAAACAAGATGGACATCAACACACGCATTCGTCCCACAGGCAGACAAACTACAAGAGGAAACAGGGAAGTAAAGTCCAAATATTCTCCTTAAGCAATGAAAACGTCTAGCAAGTTCCGTGACATTCGTCATATCATGGAGGTACTACTTACAGTCAGATAAGGGTTAGATAAGAAACATCTAAGAGCAGATATAAGTGGATGAGGAAGAAGAGCGGACATTGAAGGTGGAGCCAAGAGGAAGTGGTTCCCTCTGTAATTACAGGAGATGGAGCATCGCAGAGAGGGGGTGGGGCACTGCTAGATATCATAGAATCTCAGCGGAACCAATCAGGGACACCGAGACAAGTGGGGCTCCTGTAATTGAGCCGGCGTGAAGATGGCAGGGGTCAAAGGTCAGGATAGGGAGCGACAGGCTGGCGAGATTAATGGGTCCTGACAGAACCTGAGTCGTTACTCTCCGCAGTGCTGACAGTAATGGGAACCTCCCTGTCCCACCCCCCATTACACGCGGCTTGTAGGGGAACGGGGGGGCCGTGGAGCGGAGCTACCACAGGCTCAGTTACACAGGGGTCCCATCCCCTCCCAAAAATGAACACAGACTGTGAAGCTGTCTGACAGGTTGCTGGAGATTCTGTTACACTCAGCTTCAGATTTAAAAAATGCGCATGGGTGCAGTTTTCTCCCTGCGATTTCGCGTCCTCCTGGGGCGGAGGGGAGGAGGCAGAATGGCACCCCCGGCCAGGGAGGGGCCTCTGGGCCAGCGTGTAAAAATCTGCAACAGCACAGTTCCTGCCAAGAGCCCCCGGATGCAGCCTCTCCTGATCTCACCTCGCCTGCGACGCATCTGCTGCCGTGACGCTTCAGCAGGTGTGTGCGGAGTGGGTGGAGGGCCGGGAGGGGGGGTTGGGGATTTGGGGTGTAGGAAAACACCCGGCATTCCTTAGCAGTCAACAAGGCAGCCGCAGTCCCACGGAAATGACCTTAAAGCCATAAGGATTAGGCAGCCGAATGCAGGATCTGCAGGCTGCCTTTCATCCACAGTTCCTCCACCCCGCAGTCACAATCCCACCTCCACCCATTTCCCTGAACTGATTCTCTTGTTGAATCAAAGGTGACTTGCCTGAATGGCATCACATTCGGTGCACGAGGCCCTGGACCCAGGAGTGCATACAGACATCACCACAACAACATCCCGGGATTCACGGGCCCTACAGAACCTGAGGCTTTGCCCTCTCTCACCCCCGGCGCTGACGGTGATCAGGACCGCCCCCTCCCACCGGGTGCTGGCATGGCCCTAGCAGAAGTGGGGCAATGCTCAGGGGACACGGTCACCGGCATGAGGACGGTGCTGCTGATCCAGTCTGGGAGGACAGACTCCGCCCTCCGGACCCTGGAAGCCCCGCCTCACACCCTCCCAGCCTATCAAAGCGACCGTCTTAAGGTGTCGATTGCCTGTTATTCCAGAAACCCCAGGTTTACAGTAACCTGCAGCTTTAGGCCACGTCCTACTGGAGCAGACAGCCCGACATCCTCTCACTCCCCCCTCCCCAAGTCCCCCTGAGACCACCTAGATTCTCGTGGCCCCTTAATGCTTTTAAAGGACATTATTGGCATGCTGACCTGATCTGTCTTCTGATGTATACAGTCCCCGCATACCACTGGGAAATGTCCATTAGGGGGGGTCACTCTGCCACACTAGCAGGCGGTGGGGGCAATGGGAAGGGGGGGGGCATTAAAAAAAATGTCTTTGTCCACCTAAAATAGCACTACAGTCCCCGATATATATGCTGTTTGGGTTTTACTGCTCCTACCTGCCAAACGCACAGCGTTTTTCCAGTGTTTTCCATCACAGAGAGGCGTTTTCTACCCCGCAGCCACCGCTGGCTGATTTGGCAAGTGGTGCAATAATTATGGCCTGCTGTGGCAGCTTCCCCCTGGAGGGGGAGCTGTTTAGGCCTGTCGTCTTGACAGCAGTCCGGAGCGCCGAGCGGTGGTTCTGGTCGTTAACCCTTCGCTGGGCCCAGCCTGAGCTAACAGGGTCAGGTGAGATGAATGTCACCTGCCAGGTGTGACATGGCGGTGCCCCCTGAGACGGCCACAGGATTAACCAGGGTGGGGTACCCTGGCCAGAGGGAAAAAATGTGGGGCCTCAGGGATTTGGGCTGGCAGAGGCGGAGGCGGGGAGATCCAGAGGTCCGGCAGCAGCGAGGACACCTGAGCCTGAGTGTAACAGCAAGGAGTGCCCCCCCACCCCACCCCACCCGCTGCCAAATCTGGCCCGTCACCCATGGCAAGAGACAGGGGGCAGGACCTCCAGGCTCGGGTGTCGGGGTCCTGAGAGGGGGGTCCAGGGACTGCGATTTGGTGGGGGTCATGACATTAGCCTGCGACTGCAGCAACAGACACAAACAAACTCACACATACAACAGGTAGCAAGTACACATACACACACACACGCAGACACACAGACACAGACAGACAGACACAGTCCCCACAATGTAATCTATACATGATGACCCCCCCACACACACAAACACACACACACACACACACACAGTCTGTCACACACATCTCTTTTTCAGTGTCTCACACCATGGCAGTCACAGTGGCGTCGCCTTATTTTGGGTCCTTGGCTGGCAGACGCCTTTCCGCCTCCTTGCCCAACTGGGAGGTGGACATATCACCACCATGCCACACTCTCGTTGATGTGCTATCCGGCGTGTCTCCAGGAGACGGTGAGGTCGCGGGACAAGACAGGGCCCTCGGAGCCCTGGCAGAAGACACAGACGGTGAGGTCGTGGGGCAAGATGGGGCCCTCGGAGCCCCAGGCAGAAGACACAGACGGTGAGGTCACGGGGCAAGACGGGGCCCTCGGAGCCCCGGGCAGAAGACACAGACGGTGAGGTCACGGGACAAGACGAGGCCCTCGGAGCCCCGGGCAGAAGACACAGACGGTGAGGTCGCGAGGCAAGACGGGGCCCTCGGAGCCCCGGGCAGAAGACACAGACGGTGAGGTCGCGGGACAAGATGGGGTCCTTGGAGCCCCTCTGTGGTTAATCATTCGTGCAGATGATACGGACAGTGTCTGGAGATAAACTTCGCTAATTAGCACACATGCTACCACGCTAAGAATAAAACCAACCCAGAGTTCATGTTCAGCTGGGCCAAGGCCAGGCCTGTGGTACCCCCCCGCAGCTTGGCCTGTGAGCCTGCCCCCCCCCCCCAGCCTGCCCCGCTGCTGACACGGCTGTGACACCAAGAGGAAAAGCCCCATGCTGTGGATATTTCAGTAAGTTCTGTGTCAACAGTGACCTGCGTGGCCTGCCAAGGCAAACACTATTTGCACTTGTTTCTGTCCTTAATCGCTCATCTAAACAAGCTGTGTGTGTACTGGGGTGGGGGGGGGGGGAAGGGGCTCCAAAATAAATGCATGAATGCCCCCTTTCACAAAGTGGTGCGTTTGAAGTGCACCGGGGCCGTGCTGCCGTTCCCATCTTGGACCGGGTCGAGCCAGCAAGGCGATCCGCGCCGGTGTGCCACTGCAGTATTAATAGAAAGACAGCAACCTTTTTATACCGAGATACACAACGTGATGTAAACAGTCAGAAAGCAGAGTCCTGTGAGGTGTCGTTTCCCCACCCGGTCCTCGGGGATCCCTAGACGGTCCACATTTTTGCTCCCTCCCAGCTCCCTGCCAGACAGTCCACGTTATTCCTCTACCGGGAGCTGGGACTGAGCAGAAACGTAGACCATCTGGGGGTCCCTGAGGACCGGGGTTGAGAAAGCTGCTGTAACTCAATCAAATGCTGAAGGTGATATTACTGCCCCCCCCCACCCGGAGGTGTCCTTCCACAAAGCTCCTTTTCAGCCCAGAGCAGATTTACCGAGCTTGGGAGCCTGCGCCACTCCGAAACAGTTCAGCCAGTGTGCGCCCCTGGCAGAGAGGGTGTCGGCCTGGCGGGGGGTGCCATAAGAGGAGGCTGCCAGAGCTGGAAGCGCTGTAATTAACACGCTGCCCCCCCGGATCGGCCTTCTTTAAAGTGCTAACATTAGCATAGCCTCTGATCTTTGCAGACAGATACGTGACAGGTACCTCCTCACGATGCCTTTCCTCCTGCCTCCTAGCACACCTACCCGCCTCCTCTCCAAAGGTCAGACTCAGTTATGTTTTTTTTTTTTATCTTCCACCACTAGCAGCAGAGATGGGAAAACCCAGTGCTGTATTAGCTTACGGCACACGTGTCACTTTCTCCGCTTCTCCCCCCCTTAGAATGGCCCCCGCTCTCCCCACGCTGAGCCTGTCGGGGCAGGTACCCCCTCTGCGGCTCGAAGACTCATTCTCCAGTGTGATTTCCGCACGGTCTGCGTCCTCAATGGCGAGCTGTACTCCAGGAGCAGCTCTGAGACGAATGAAAGGCTGCTGGTCACATGGTCACATCTGTGCGCCATCAGATCTGTGCGTGTGTCTCTGTGTGACGTCCCTCTCGCTGGCTGGCTCCCATTCTGTTTGCTTACGAATTAGAATTCCTCCATATTCGTCGTACTTTATCATACTTAAGGGCCTAATTCATCACGTCCCCATAAATCTCCGTTGTTCCTCATGGTCTTTCTTCATGGCTTCCGTGGCCCTCTGTTATTCCTCTCTGCGATCCCAGCCTTTGCGTACCCCAGCCTGCCCCCCCCTGCCCGCCCCACCAGGATAAACGATCAGAAGATGGAAGGATGGCGCTCTGTTGTTCTCTTGGTTTTGTGGTCCTCTACTTTTCCATGTGGTCCATGCAGCTGCCGCTGGTCTCAGTACTCCATGCCAGGCTGAGTTTAATGAGCTCCCTGCTGGGGGCCTCTGCTCAGCTCCTGCAGTGATTCCCTGCATCCTGCCAGCTTTCCAGCTTGCAGCCATATTTTCTGGCCCTTTGCATACAATCAGGCTGACCTGCCCTGCGCTGACTCGCTGATTATGAGCTCTGGCTTCTGTCCAGCGAGTCTGGGCTTCCCAGCAACACCAGCGCAGTCCTCTGCCCCAACAGCACACACACACACCAGAGTAGACCTCTGTCCTGCCAGCGCACACACACCTGTGCAGACCCCTCTGGGCTCCCCAGCACGCACATACTTCTGCAGACTTTTGCCCCGCCAGCACATACACACCTGCGTAGACCTCAAGGTCCCCAGTGCACATACACCTGCGCAGACCACTGAGCCCCCCAGCGCACACACCTCTGCACAGACCTCTGGGTCACCAGTGCAGACCTCTGGGCCACCAGCGCAGACCTCTAGGGCACCAGTGCACACACCTCGGTGCAGACATCTGAGTCACCAGTGCCCACACACTTGTGCAGACCTCTAAGCCAGACCTCTTGGAGTCGGCACTCTGGTGGGCAAAGTATCTGCTTCTGAGATTCGATCCACCATATTTAGCTCAGGCGCTTCTGTTCTTCAACCCAAAATCTGCACCCTCTGCTATCTCTATCCTGGCCTCCACACCATAACACCTCTTAGTTTCCTGCCTGATTTCACGGTCCTGCATCCCGACACGAGTAAAGAGAGCCAGCCAGTCAGGTGTGGAAAAGGCAGAAGGATGGGAGTGGAGGGGGTTTCTTTTGACAGACTCTCACACCCCCAGACGAGCCCCTGCAACATTCGGCACACTCTGTCTCGGAGAGTCTGAAATTACAGTAACCCTCCAAATCTCCCCCCCCATTCTCCACACATGCCGGAGTGAGGGGAGCGGAGGATAAGGAACCCCACATGCCTCAGCGCCACCAGGCATGGGACCGGCCGGCCAGCAGGTAATCATTACAGCACAGTTAATGATGAGCGGGAGGGCGTGGGCCACGGCAGGACGTGCCAGATGCCAGAGGGGAGGTGTTTAGGCTGGAGGGTGGATGGATGG
This sequence comes from Stomatorhinus walkeri, assembly GCA_026784285.1. Taxonomy (NCBI): domain Eukaryota; kingdom Metazoa; phylum Chordata; class Actinopteri; order Osteoglossiformes; family Mormyridae; genus Stomatorhinus; species Stomatorhinus walkeri. Next base: position 3,452,331 of record JAODUD010000045.1, read on the forward strand.
ATGGATGGATGGATGGATGGATAGATAGATAGATAGATAGATAGATACTTTATTGATCCTGAAGGAAATTATGATGCAAGAACAATAAAGAAAAATAAGAAAAAACTGGCAATAGTAACAATAAATAAGGCCAGTACTGATAATGATGAAAGGTACTAAGAATTCCAACTATTTTATGGTGCAGTGTTTGCCAGTGGATGCAGTGGTAGTGCAACTGTAAATATAAATGTTATACTTCAATAATAAATGTGGTACAACTCTAAATGCAGTAAACAGTTATCTTAAGACCAGCCGACATTAATGGGTGCTGTTTGGCATCAGGCCCTCCACTTCGACCAGGTGGCGCAAGCCGAACGGTATTCTGGGAAGGATGGCCCTCGAGGCCCCGAGTGAGGACTGCGTTAGAGAGGGGGGCACGGTGGGGCACTGTCACGCGACGTGATGGATGCTGGCGACTCAGAGGGGGCGGCAAGTGCTGTCAAAGGAGGGGGTTAGGGTGGAACACGCTTGGAAACGGCGTCCCTCTGAAAGGTGTGCTTTAACGCCATCCGAGAAAGGGCTCCGATAACTCCTGCGTCTGTCTGCCTTTCATGCGCAGCGAGCTGGACGGGCGGCCAGGAAGTGCAGGAAATACTGTGGCTCGTAAAATAAAGTCAAATGGGGTGGTGGGGGGGTCGGGGATTTCCAATCATCCTGATAAATACATCAAAGTCTGATAGGTTTAGGGAGAGAGATGCGGTGGGGGGGGGGGGGAGGGGGTCTGCGGTCAGTCACTCAGCCCTTCCGCCCTGTCACTTTTCGGAGTGCCACACAAGTTTTATGCTGGCAGGAAAGACGTTCCCAGCCAAAAACATCACCAAAGCTTCCAGGAGCGCCTAATTTTAGGGAGAAGATTTAACTAGATCTGGAGCTGAACATTGAAGCCAGTGTCCGTCCGACTCACAAAGGCCCCGCCTTCTGCTAAACGAGACTGAATGCATCTTCCAGGGCCTGGATCCGCTCCAAAGTCGAGAGATCTTGCCGTTGCTGTGTTTGTATCACGTGATCTCGATACCAGCTCTACTGATCAGCTGTCACTTGTTGTTTCTCTGGACAAAGCGCAGAACCAAGGGAATCTCCGATCCCTTCACCCAGGCCGGTTCTCTCCATCTCCCGAACACGCCCTACATTGCTCCGCTGAGCGAAACCCATGACATCCCCTAAGGTTTGAGCAATTGACTACTTTTGCTGCATTTTCGCATGAACAGAGCATAGCCTTTGACTTTTAGCCGTTGACGTCATTCTGAAACAGGGGTTCTTTGTAAAAAAAATAAAAAAATAGAAACTAACATAAATGGAATACCCCAGATCAGAAGCTGGTGGGCTGTGCATATTCCCAAACTTGTTTCTTTTCAGATCCTCTGTGATATCGCTCTCTGGTAAACAGAGCTGATTCAGAACCCATCATGGCTGAAGCCTTTATACACACACCACATTGTCAGAGTCTGAGTCAGGCGGAAAGTAGCCTTTCCTACGCACTACCTCCTGCCCTCTCACACTGCTTACCGCCAAGCTAATTAGCGATTCTTATTTGCTACCTGTGGACTTAATCTCTTCCATCTCTTTCTTACCGCTTGCTTTTCATTTCTCTTTGACTCATTTTTGACTTTATCTTCCTTCAGCTCTCTGCCATCTCTCCCTTCTGTCTCTCTATCTCATCCTTTCCTCGCTCTCTCTCTTTCACCGCGGCCAGCTGGCTGGCACACCATCACGCATCTTCCTTCTACGGCTGCCAGACATCAGTCCTCGCACGACAAGCTCGAGTGGAACTCCAGGTTCTCGGTCGTCGCATGCTGGTTGACCCCCGCCCCCCTGTTCGCTCCCCAAACCAGCCCCCCTCTGTCTTTGTCCCCAAAACAGGAACATTTCACATTACTCCAGTGCCGTTCATCAGTATCACGCATCTTCATGTCATCAAACCAGCCTAATATTTACAAGCCTCAGGAGAGCTGCCTGGCAATAATGGTCTGCGGCAAAACCCTACATCTGCAAAGAAAAAAGAATTATCGCTGAGAATTGCTTGTGTGTCTATCACTCAAGCTGTGGGAGGAGATGCCTTAGTTGACAGTGAATAATTTATATCTCTGTTTAGCTTTTTTTGCCTCTAAGGTCTGGCGGTGAAGCACAATAGCATAATTACAAAAAAATTCAGCTTTGTTCCCCCGCTTGAGGTCGCAACCTGTGCCTTTAACTACTGCACCACCTGGACAGCAGGTGTTGGTGGCATACAGAGGTGGGAATCTCCACCACACGTCTTTCATGGTACCTCTGACACATTCACCAAGCAGAGCAGGAAGACCCACACACCAAGCACTTTGCCTCAGCCTTGTATCTTTAAATGTCCTTCAGGTTGAGTCCCCACCAGCCTGTTCTGGAACAAGACCCCGGGTTTTAAAGGTGACCCATACATTGTGTTGGGCGTAATTATGAATTCTGTGGAGCGACATTTAGCAGTGTACCAGTTCACCAGATCCTACTCTTTCTGCCTCATACTATTGGCCCGAGACCATAATTCAAACCTTACTTCGTCTGCACGGGTCATAAGAATTCAGTCGAGATTGGGGTCATAATTAATATTTCCTCACTGAACATCGCCCACGGGTGATTTACACGACATTAGCTCACGGCATTTCGAACGCCAAAAATGAAAAAAAGGTGTTTATGTGTTTGAGGAGTTGCTGACTAGGATTCTGGAAGAAGATGAGCTATTTAAGGCCTGGCTCTGCGGCGACTGTCTTTGGCGCTGATCTGCCGGGAGTCTGACGCAAGGCTCTGCTTGTAAAGCATGCACCCTGCAAGTCAGCTCCGCACTGCACGGCACTCTCCATTCTCCCTACTCCTCCACCTCCTCCGGGAGTGAGACTGTGAGTCCAAAACACATGGTCGATGATCTCTCTAGGACAGGCTGGTCCTGCCCTGATCTATCGTCTGCTTAAAATGAAAAGTCTTTCACATGAGTCGATGGGAACACAAAGACCTCTGTGTTTTCTGGAACCGCTGGCGGACGGCTGTTTCTTCGGTTAGCGTTCGATTACCTGACTGCCGCGGGAGTGTAGATTTTGGCTCGCGTTAAAACAACTGATGAGGAGAGAGGGAACGAGGGGGAACATAGGTACAACGAAGGAGGTGAAGGAACAGGAGACCACAGGAATAAAGACTGATCCACTCAGCGTGCCAGTAAGCTGTGAACATTTCACAGGTTTGGGTTTTGGGTCTCTCTCATCCTCCTCCCCGCAGGTCGATGAAGGCCGCAGCAAGACGAATCAAGATGCCCATCTGTCCTTCTGAGACTCTGCTAAACTCCCCAGTTCAGTTCTGCTCAGGAATCCTGCAGGAAAAAAATCACAACACTGCAGGAAAAAAGCACTTGTGCACAAACAGTCAGCCGTGTTTTGGCTGGTGCTTCTGGTGTGCAACAGCTCTGGATGTTTGCCCTGTAATCCTGCGTTAAAAAAAAGTGAAAAGTACTTCCCTGTCTGTCAACATAATTAGGATGATCAGTCATATCCTGGAAGCAGTGATGGGATGGAAAGCAATCTCCTTGGCATCATCTCGACATGAAGAGAAAAGCTGCAGAATTTTTGATCCCAGGAGGAAGGGTCAGCCAAAATGCTTTCTGTTTACATGTCTGAATGGCTGGGAATGTGCTACAGGTGTCCTCAGTTCCAAGGTCAGATGATGTGTTTAATGTCCACACCAGCATGGCGAGACCACACCCTCCGCAGGTCACAACGCAGGCAGGCCTGTGGGTGGGGGCCGCAGCCGCTGTGGTCAGTGCGGCCCCCTGCCAGACTCCCCTAATGCTGGGGCGTCCGCCATCGGTCCTCCTCTCAGGGGGAGGGGTCTTAGCATGTAGCTTAATCTCTACGGTTACTAAACTCACAAACACAAAACGTGCTAAATTCCATCCTCCTAAAGCAGAGTTTCTAAACACCCGTCGTGAAGCGCTTTTGGGTGCCAGCTAAGTCACACATGAGAGAGTCTGAGGGGTCCCAGACCATGCGTGTCGTAAGCTGCCCCCCCCCCACAGTGAGTAAAGCCTCAATCTCATGAAACCCAGATAGTGTTTATCTCCATAGTCAGCGTAGCATCTTTTCATCTCGGAGCCAGGCTGAACACCATTCCAGTTTACCTGGTTGCTGTGGTTTTTGTTGTTGCTTTCAGTTGCATTCTCACTGAGGTGTAGTGCTTTGTGTGCAGATGCCTTCATTTAAGAACCAAGCTGTGAAGAAGAACTGTTTTTTGTTTCCTTCATCTCTACTCATTGCCTGAGTTGTACATCGTACCTTCTATTTGGGAGCCCTCTCTGGGCGCTTTCACACTACAGGAAATTTTTTCAGAAACCAGAACCTTTTTCCAGAACCATGTTCCCACTTCAGGAACTCAGGAACTCGGTACTTTCTGCTTGAACATGACCTACCAGGCAGGTGCTTACAGTTTGCTGATTGGTCGGCGCTTACAGTGATAGGTTGCTGATTGGTTGGTGCTTACAATGATACCTTGCTGATTGGTTGGCACTTACAGTTATAGCCTGCTGTTTGGATAGTGCTTACAGTGATAGCTGGATGACTGCTTGACCACAAGCACTGGCACTAACTTGGAAAAAAGGGGATAGAAGTAATTTGTCAAACTATAGGCCAATCAGTCTAACTTGTATAGCTGGTAAAGTTATGGAGGCTA
>JAODUD010000045.1:3484220-3496456 GCA_026784285.1 Stomatorhinus walkeri
GCGTTACGGGAGACCGGAGCACCCCAAGTGTGAATGGACAGCAGTACGGGAGACCAGAGCGCCCCGAGTGCGGAAGGACAGCATGACAGGAATCCGGAGCGCACCGAGCGCAAATAGGCAGCATTACAGGAGACCGGAGCGCACCGAGCGCAAATGGGCAGCGTTACGGGAGACCGGAGTAGTGTCTCAAGTGCGGAAGGGCAGCGTGACGGGAATCCGGAGCGCCTAGAGCGCGAATGGGCAGTGTTACAGCAGACAGGAGCGCCCCGAGTACGAATGGGCAGCATGACGGGAGACCGGAGCAGCCTAAGCACGAATTGGCAGCGTTATGGGAGACTGGAGTGTCCTGAGCCCGACCAGTCACGAGATGAGAGCCCAGATGGACAAGCTAACAAATACACAGGTACAACAAACACCCCCTCCCGGGGCTTTGAACCTACTCCTCAGAGCAAGTGCAGGATGGTCATGTGGTTAGTGGGGGTGGGGGGAGGGGAGCAGAGGCCAGAGAGAGCAGCACAGGCATGGAGGAACCAGCATGTGGGCAAGTAGGCCAGATTTAAGCCCACATGGTTCTGGGTTCCATCGCAGGCAGGACCAATGAACCACGGGACAGGACGAATGGGCAGAGCTGCGAGAAGCCGCGTGAAAGGGAGCCCCCCCTCGTGCCTCAGTCAGTGGCCCCCACCTTGGCTACCGCTTAACATCTGACCTTCAGGGAACGTGGGTGGCTTGGAGGGGGGAAAGCTGGAGGAACATCAAACAGTCACACACCCCCCCCCCGGGGATGCCACACACACACATAAATCACCCTCATCATGTAGATCCCCTTTTGTGTCCTCTGCGCTGGCCATGGGATTTTGCTCTGTGCCACCAAAAGCTGCCGGGAGCGAGACGGGCACGTGAGTGGAGAGGGGTGGCTCCTTACTGCCTGCGTGTTCACACATTCACAGCTCTATCAAAGCACCTCCCCTCCCAGAAGCCCTCAGCACCTCATTACTCTGCAGATCCCTACCCTCAGACTGCTCATCAGCCACACCCCCTAGCCCCCTTCCCCCGCCCCAGCGGTAGGGACTCTAATGTCACTAGGAGCTCCTGCCTAGATTTATCGCTCACTCTCACTAGTGCACCAGGAAAGTCACTGCAGGGCCAAAAGAAGGAGCCCCCTCACCCCAATTTGAAAGCACAAGGTCAGCAGTGCAGTGCATAGTGGGACAAACCTGAGGAACCTAGAAAAAGGCAGGGTGGAGATTGGGAGAGGGGAAGTACACCTGGATTTAGGGTGCCCCGCTCTAGCCAGGTAGAGACGGAAGAGAAGGACATCTTCAAGCAGACAGACCATCAGAAAATATCAGTGCTGCAAGCCAAGAGGAAGCTCTGCCTGCAGGATCCAGAGAGTCCCCAAAACGCTGGCCCACAAACCCCAGGTACACCTCTGGGGTGGGGGGGGCATCATATCCACATAATGGGATTGAGTGGACGCTGAGGAAGGACGTCTCGTTCCGCCCAACCAACCCCTGCTCCCCCCCCCCGCCGCCGCCGCCGCCACCCTTTCTCTCAGCGGCACTGAACAGGCTGAGCTTGTAAGGATGTGTTTTCTTTTCATGGAAATGGTGGAAAAAGAAAGGGAGGCAAGTAAATAAATAAAATCCAATTGCTCAAATACAGAACAGCATCGCTGGAAAGAATCACACAGAATGTGGCCTTTCCCATCCTCTCGGCATGCAAGAAAAACAGCTCGGCGAGATGGACAACATTTTTAGCCTTTTACTATACCCGAAAAAGCACACTGAACCCCCATTCATGCTGCTGGAGGGGGGGGGGGGCTTGGCAGTAGACAATGTTCCCCACACGCAATATCCTGAATGTCTCCCGAGTGGCTAACGTTTTTCTGGGATATATGGCTCTCTCAGCTGGACACAGAAATGTCCCCCAAAGCGGCCAAGCACCAAAGAACCCCCCCCCCCCGAGAAAGACGAACACGGGCAGAAGAGGGTGTCGGGATAACGCCACCCGGACCCCGCCTCATATAACCACACCCACGGGACCCTCGGAGTCAATCAAACCATTCAACTCATTCCATCCCTTAGCAGCCGACACAATCTGCCCCCCATGTCCCCCGCGACTCGGAGCAACTCGGTCCTGGGGTGGGACTTTAAAAACTAAGCTGCCACAGCCTGCTGGCCTAGTCTGTGTGACACCCAAGACTACACAAGGCCGGTGGGGGGACGGGGGGGGGAAAGAGGGCCTTCTTTAAGATGGTCACGGTCGCTTGGCCCTTGCTGGAGAGATAGACCTTTTGAGGGGCGGCCAGGTTTGCCGGCACTATCGGCCTAGCATCTCGGAGCGATCCAGCGTGGCAGCTATGTGTCTGACGGCAGATAACAAATGTGTCACTGGCATGTGACCCCACAGATCAGCAGGTGATACGGAGGGCGGCAGCAGACAGTGGCCCGGGGGGGGGTCATACATGCACATGTCTCCTGCCTGCGTTTGAGGGAGTTTGGCATCTAGAACAGAGGGGCGGCACTGCCCCCCCAATCACACGCATGCATAGTGCCAGGAGTGTGGATCACTGCTTGCTAATATATGCTCTAGCATCCTGATCAGGGGGGGGGCTATCAGATTTCTCTGCTGGTCTAACAGCTGTTGTAATGGTTACTGGACCAGGGCGCTTGGCCAGCCGGACAGGGTTGGGGGATTCAGGGATTGACGGTGCGGTGGTGCCAGCGGGTGCACGCGCGCGCCCTCTCACCTTGACGGTGCGGTGGTGCCGGCGGGCTGGGTGGCAGCGCATGTTGCTGGTGTTGCAGCAGCCGGTGCAGCGCTTCACCTCCACACAGGGTGGCCATATCAGGAAGTTGGCAGAAGTGGGATCCACCTGGCTCCGCGGGATCTCATAGATCACTGTCCGCGTCTTGCAGACTGCCGGCACCGCCTCCTCTAGAGAGGGAATGGGAGACCTTACTTCAGAAGCAACATGGGGAAAGGAAAGGAAAGGAAAGGAAAGGAAAGGAAAGGAAAGGAAGACAAGCGGGTGCATCTTGGGAGTCTTGGTGACGAGGCAGGAGGGCATGATGGCAGCCCATTCAGGGCCAGAGGAGCCCATTAAGAAAAATACACTGATGAAGAGGCTGTGAGTCTGCAGCATATGACCATGAAGCCAGCAGGAAGGCCAGCACCCACACTGCTGCCACTGAGAGGTCAGAGCTCAAATCAGGCCGGCTGAACCTGGGCCGCCAGCAGGAGGCTGCAAACAGCCCAAATGTTCCCCCGACAGCCAGGGCCCAGATCACCAACGACAGCAACGTGGCTGACAGCCTGCTCAGCGGCCCAGGGAATGGCACGGAGCCGTGCTTGGGAGGTCACAGAGGCTGCTCCTGCTTCCTGAGGACCTGGGGCCCGGGGCCAGGGGAGTACAGCACAGCTCTGAAGAGCGAAAGACAGCTCAGGCCTGCGGGCGAGCCGCGACTTGAGCTCTGAATGTGTGGAATTTCCTCGCTCAGGGATATGTCTCGTAGCCGACGCGCGGCGAGGTGTGCATGCCACGGCCGAGAAGGCAATCCGCCCCCCCACCCCCCACCGCTCAGTATTCCACTGAATAAATGTACTGTACATACAGGGTCCAGGCACAATGAAGGTCTGACTGAAACATCCTCAAAATTGTTTAGAAGCACAATGACCAGCTGCTCACTAGTGCCGTCCAGGCTTCCCCTGAATTTCTTTTTTTTGTCAAACAGAACATTACTCGGCAAACAGAAAACGGGAACAAACTATAAAAACACCAACACAGGAAGCCGTAAAAGAATACAGAGAGAATAAAGAGGGCTGCTCTGCCAGCTGAGGGAGGGGCCACACGGACTCACCGATGCTCCGCTTCCGCCTGCTGTGGACCTGCGAGCTCTTCAGGTTGGAATAGCCAGACAAGAGGTCTTTGTGGTACTTGTGCTTGGACTCCTCGATGACCTCATTTCCTGGAACCCAGCAAGACAAAAATCAGCTACATTACTCTCATTATCCCCCCCCCCCTCACTGCTTAACCCTCCAGCTTTCGAGCACACCCAGTGCAGGGGCGGTTGCAGCAAGCAGGGCCTTGCTAGAACTCTCAGACATGCATATGAAGTGAATAATTCATCATTAGACTTCTGAGAATTGTGGGAAAAATGTTTGTTTTCCCAAGTCTTCCCTTTGTGGGCAAGGGTGTAATCTTGGTCCAGGGCAAACATCACAGCGTGCCCTAACCTCTTTCTCACCACCTTGATTTTTATGACAAGTAGAGCGACGTTACTTAGGGAGCCCACGGACCCGCTGAGATGGCAGAAACTATATAATCACTCTGCTGTCATTCTCCAGACACACCCTGGGAAAGCAGAGAGCATCAAATGCAGGTGTAGCACTGTGCGGCAGATCTTCATAAGTGAAAGGTGACACGCAGACCAGAGAGAAGTGACCGATCATAGTGTGACATCCCAGATGACGCAAAGCCCTTTTGTTCCCCTTGAACTAATTATGGCTCTACTACCAGAAAACAAAGGTGTCACTCCAGTCCAACTCGCAGGCTGCTGCCCAACCAGCTTTCGCTGCCTCCGAGCAGAGCAGAAGCCCTGATTGCCCAGCCCACCTCACCCCACCCTGGTCACATTTCTTTATTTACACATTAGGGTTCTTGCTTTTTAGCTCCCACTTCAAATATTGTCCTTGCAGTGGTGAGGGGAGGGGGCATTTCCATCAGTACGTCACCCAATCCCCGGGGGGAGGGGGGGCGTGCTATCGCCGCGCTCAACAGGACAGCGTGACAAGCCTGTGCCCCTCCATGAGTGCAGGCTCTGCCTGGGCCCTGGCTGGAGAGCCTGCTTCACTAGGATTGGCGGGGTGGGCAGAGGGGGATATCAGGCTCTCCTACAATAACAGCCATCTTGTTTCTGCAGCCTCACATCCTTCTGAAAATCCTCCACAGGTTCTTCTCTCCATAACTTCCCCCCCAACCTGGCCACGCCCAAGATGGCCACCAGGTGACAGGGATTGTCAGAGTGCTGATTCTGGATGTGGGTGTGTGTGCGTGTGTGTGGGGGGGCAGGGGTATGGAGATAAAGAGATCTTTATGGACTGACTTATTTCTGTGTGACAAAAGGAACTGTTTTCTTTCTCCCTCCTGGTGCGCAGGGGACACCGCCATGACACAAAGGGGACGATGAGGAGGAGGGGTTACAAGTGACTGGGACGACATGCTGGACCTCGAGCCTCTGGGTAGGGGGCTCCTACTCACACTCAGACTTTCTGCAGTTTCACTCAGATACCACCACATTACCAAACACGATCCCAGTGGCAAGATTAACACAAAGACAGAATCGAATCCAGTGGAGCCTCACAGAATAGAACGCTTTACATATTTAAATGACAAGAGGCCCCACCCACGCCCCCTGGAGTGACTGCACGCAACATGTCTGCCCGGTAGCAAGTTCTAGAGATGACGAACTAGGCATGACAGCCCTGATCCAGGTGTAGACAGGTTCAGACAATTAGCACGATATGCATCTTTGATTCCCAGTCTGTAAAATGAGCCTATTATATATCCTAAAAATCGTGTATGTTACAGCATCCAGTTCCAGCGCCAGAGAGGAACTGTATTTGTATAGAAACATGGAAAAAATTAATGGCTCTAACCCCGTGCTCTCCGGTATAAGCGGACCTGCAGCCTGGAGCCTCAGTACATACATGCAGCAACAAAAAACAAAAGCGTCAAATGCTTTTCATGCGCCACAGACTGACATCGCAGTAATAGTCACACGGGTGCTGACGTTTCATCGGAAACTTTCCACCTTTAATTCACGTACGAGCATCATGCAGTGCCTGACAGGCGCGCACATTCAAACGAGCCCCATTTGTCTTGTTGTATATAAATAGTCGACATACCGGAGCGCTAACAAAGTTACTCTACTATTTATCCAAAAACAAGTGAATTCTCCGTGATAAATGAATAAACTAACATTTATTGATTTTATACTCTATATTTATTTATTGTCACCACACACTTCCGAAACGATTATATTTATATGTATAGCACGTCCTTGTGTAAATAAAGGCTCCCGTGAACTCCTGCGGTTTGTAACACAATCTGGATGGATGAACCACGCTGAGCCCTTCAGGCTACAGCCTCTTACCCTCGGTTTACAGCCCAGGCGCTATAAAGCCAGATTACTGCACAGGCAACTGTCGCAGGAATTCGGACGAAAAAACTCCGTAACGAAAGTCCACCATGTCACATGCTGTATAAGTAATATTTTTCTCTCCCTGCCGAGCGCTTTACGTTTTTTCCGAAAGCTGAATACACACCCTGTGAATCCGGGGAAATTAAATCACCTCGTCCGTAGTTAAAGGGAGCACTATCAAATATGCTTTCATCGTATTTGATTTACTACCCGCTTCGCGTTTAATATACATACCACTGTGCGGTCTGCATTTATAGCTGTTTATACTGGACTGGACTGCCGATCTACCGAAAAGCCGCCGGATTATTTGTATTTGTTACCGAAAACTGCACTGCCTGTACCTGTATTGCCTGGGGCTACAGCGCACGGACGGGTGAGCCGAGACGCCCAAGCGCCGCTAACACTGAGAACCACTCATCACCATTTTGCACTTCAACTTTTTTTCGGAAAATATGAACGTTTTCACAGTCAGTGATGGATAAATCTTGACCGACTGTATCCATTCCTGGACGACCTTCGAGGATCGATTATCTTTCCTTGTCGCTTTTTAGTTTTATGGCTGCCCTGTGCTTAGTAACTCATAAACGCGCAGGTAAACAGCCCTCAGTGAGAGCGCGATAGCCGGCGAGCGAAGGTCAGGGAAAGTAAAGGAGAGACGGAATTTACCTACGGAGTCTATCTCCAGTAGCCGCTGGAGGTCGCTGATGCTGCGGATTTCGCTGTTGGACAACTTCTCGATCAGTTCTTGCGGTAAGTCCTGAGGGCGAAACAGGGTAAGAGAGTTAGTGCTTTTGCAGCAAGTTGCCGATTTTGCGGTTTAAGTCACCGAACACGGCCAAAGCACGGCTAACGAATCGCCCAGGCTGACTGAGCCGCTTTCTCTGCAGTCGTCTGTCAAACTTACACTTGCTGCCGCAGACTTAAAATAGCCTCTAAGCCGCGTTCACGCCACATACGCCACCGAAAAGCAGGAGTTAAACCCCAGTTATGAAACCGGTTATACACCTCTGATACTTATTCTAAATGGGACGACAAGTTTTCACTGAATTCTCTCTATATGGTGGAAAAACATTAATCAGGCCTGCATAAGTTTACAATACCTATTATTGCATGATACAACACATAAAATAAATCATATTAAAAAACTCATCTTCAGCCTTAACCCCTGATTATTTGATGTTACCCGCGGACTCACGGGAGCCATTACGGGTCGCTGTAAATGGCATTGTAATTGCTTATCGCCCTCAGGGCACAAGTTAAGTTTCAGGTCTAGCGCAAGTTGACCGTATAACCAAAACATTGGGTAAATATTGGCACAGTGACACGATTTTTAGAGTTAATCACACTTGCACATAGCACCAAGTGTCAGGTGAACCTTGCATTACCCGAGCTGCGGTGCATACACGCATACAGTACATGCTTACACACATAGCCTACATTGCCGGACTGTATGAGTCTGAATAGTAGGTTTGGGGTGTTTGATTACAGTAAGGGTGGCATCTGCTGCCACTTTCTCCATAGAAGGGAGCAGCGATCACAAACACTTCAGCGTTGCAAAATGTCTCACGGTTTACCTCAGAAGTGACACACTGTCGACAAAAGGCACAGAAGACGAAGATGTAAACTGCGGTTTTCATTTCCATTTAATCTCAGTTTTTCCCCGGACAACAAAAACGTATTCTGTAGGAGCCTCAGTGTTGCTCCTGGGCGCTGGGGATTCAGAACCATCCCTTGAAAAAGGTACCGTGTAAGGAGACTTCTCGGCACGCCGTGATTTGCAGTTCTCGTACAGTAAACTTTCTTCACTGTTCAGGTTCAGTGATTATTCATATTTAGATTTGTATGGCTCCGCTGTTCCGAGACTCTGCTTTATAGCAGCTGAAGAGATGATGGGGCAGCATGGCATTTCAGTTTAGCGAACTTGTGAAAGAATTTCATTATCAGTAAAATTATAAGCGCATCAAAAATAAAAACAGGAAAATTCAGCACTTTATGTGTATGATTGGATTTAGCGTGATCACACCCAAAAGCCTTAAGTTCACAGATAAAGATCTTTAAAAAATTCTAATAAATTATATGTTCAAGGTGATACGGAAATCCGCGTGACTTCTTAGCTTGGGGTCTCTGTTTTCAGATAAGTACGGCGTCTTCTTATTATACAATCCAGGTTTCATGTCCAGAAAAAACTGAGAAAAGTTTGGTTGGAAACCGAGTCAGCATTTTCTATTCCATTTCTAGCAGTAAGAGGAGATCTCACGGAGTCTTGGGACTGAATGAAGAGCAGAGAGTCTGTTAGCCCGACAATATAGGGCTGGCGGAGTGGCGGGGACGCGCCTCCCCTCGCCGCTCGCCGATCGCGCACCCAGTCACTTGGGACCTGGTTGGTTGGGCGCCGGCTGTTGATCCTGTGTCAAGTAGTTAGACAAAACTGTTGGAAACTTATGTGTAGGCTAAAGCATGATTTCAGTCTGAGCTATTACCATTTGCGTTTTCATTATTCATGGTCTTTGCAAAAAAAGGCGAACCTTAACACAGTTGGCTTTCCCTCTCATGTCCAATTTTGAATAGCCCGCGACGTAGGCTGGAAAATCAAATTCCGCTTTCCCTGTGATGCCAGACACGTCTCGAGTCCATAATTCGTCATCTGCAGATAATCTACCCACATACCTGTCGTGTAAATTATTAACAGTAATGTGTGATTGTCTTGTATTTAACAGCGCAGAACAAACACGGCTTTATTTAAATGGCACACGTACGCCAAAAGGTGGCAACATCCACACAAATGACTTAATGGCCCTTAATGGTTCCCTGATTGACTCAAACTCTGGAAAACGAAGCGGTTTTTGACTCGTCAGATGAATAGGCTACTGCAGAAAATTGACAACGTCAAACATAAGTAAACAAACATGTTTACTAAGGACGTTTAATTAACCATAGCACTATGCATACAAAGAACACATCACTTTAATCCGCCATCTAATAACGATTGACAGGATCGGACTGATTAGTAAATAGCAGCAGCCGTTATGTAAACCAGCAATCATATTTATGTCCTACTTGTCTTTTCATCCAGGAAAGGAACAAAATGAACGAATTCATAAGAAAAGCTGTTGCCGAAAGGTTATAAATGAGACGAGCAAAGACATGCTCAGCGGAAGCAGGATCCCTGTTGACACTCGGCTCTTTAAGAGCTACGAGGAGGAGAAGAATACTGAGGTTATCTGACATGAAGAGACGGCAACGAAGCCATCTTACACTGACATAGCCTAAGAGATATGAATGTTTGTAAGCAATGTGTAATTTTTAATCCCTTTTCATTCTTTTAATGAAATGATTCTGGAAGTAAATTCACACGTTGGTTTTTGATTGGAATTTGGCTTGTAGAAAGTTTTTCTCTTAACAATATAAATATTTTCAAAAGTTTTTGGAAGAATGAATCTAAAAATAATGAAAGTTTCCTAACAGTGGCTCACCAAACAGCATAATGAAGCGTTTTTCAGGGATCCTTCGATATGGAATTTGAAGGGCGCTCTGTGTCTGAAATAATCTGAGGGGTGGGATAGAAAACAGTGGACAAAATGTCATTTTGCACAAAAGGTATTAAAAATGATAGTCATTTTGTGGTAGAATGACAGCTACACGTGTCGACCTAAACAGGAAGGCGTTTGAGGTAAGTCTTTCCACTGACCGCAGTCACAATTGCATCATTTGCCCAAGTATGTCTTCATGTTTGTGGCTTTTCTGAATCATGTTCATCTAACACACATACGCACATGGTGCAAAATCCCTACTGTACAGTTTTCCAAATCCGCCTGGTTTTCACACGTGATGGTGCACATCCATCCAGTGACCCCTGGCCCAACAGTCAACACCAAGCCAACACGTGTGTGTGTGTCCGAAGAAGCTTCCAGCAACTGTTCACTGTAACCCGTGTAAGGACAGCCCCCCTTCCAAAAAAAAAAACCCGGGATGATAGTGACCAATGATCCTAGCTCAGGGACCTCATTCTCATTCATGGGCTGTTTAAAAAACACACAAACAAAAAAAGCATGTTTACTGGCAACTGAGGTCTGTGTATCTAACAACATCAACCCCAATAAATAGTTTTATGGGACCTGGTTTGCAGTAAATATGGCTATAAAGACATGGCAGCGAGGACGTTATTCTGAGTCACGTGGTGAGGCTGCTTTCCATGGGGGGGGGGGGGGGGGGGCATATGTGTATAGGAGAATGAAACTCTAATGTGAGTAAATTGACGCAGTAGCCTGTATAAGTACCATAGTCACCTCTCATACTTAAATGGAGTGACACCACACTGCTTCAATGCTGCTAAAATTAAATAATGAATGATTATCTAGTATGGCTGGATGAACAGAGAAGGTCTCGGCTGAAATGTGGGTCTAAGCACAGGCCTGGAGATAAAGAGCGAATTAGAGCTCATGATAGCCTTTATCATCGGCAGCACCTAAAGGGGATTAAAACTCAAACCATCCTTATATGATCCAAAAATGCCAGGAATTTACTTTGCAATGACTGTGAGGTCGGCGAGTGCCTTCCCCATGTGACTGGGTGACCGTGGCATTCAGGGTCAGCTTCACGCCTCCCAGTCCAGGTGTCCCCCTGGCGTTAAGGAGGCGGTTTACTGGCCAAAATGATGCATCAGACGTGACGTCACGAGCGACGGCAGGGCAGGGGACCGCCTCCCCCCACTATCTCAGAATGACTCATGCCGCCCAGCACCTACTGAGGCATCCCCATATAGCCCATTACGCTGGAATTACTGAGAAATCAAAGTGCAGGGGCCGCCTTGCCAATCTGTAATTATGCTGCTCGCTCCAAGGGTGGGTTCGGATTCCGATGTTCAGGGGGACTTTGAGTTATGCGAGGATCTTAAATAGAAAGCGTGGCGTGTCGCGCTGGTGGCGTAGCGCGGAGGCTGCCATGACACAGCCTCTCTGTGCCGCCCTGAGACCGAGGCCGGCGACGGCTCCCTGGAGAATTTCCCATCTCTAGTGTGTAACCAGGAGCCTGCTGGGTAGGCCGGGCCATAATCTGACACCCACACATCCCCATTCCCCTCCCCCACGTTAGTGTATCTCCTCTCTAATTAGTGGCTCACCTGGAACTTAACGAGTGGAAATGAAAGAGAGAGGATCCCAGTCCTGAGGTGGGAGTTTGCTTGTGCCCCCTGCTGGCAGAAAGCACTGCAGCATTTTAATAAGTCTGTGTACTGGCTCACAACCTGTTTTTTTCTTTCGTATAATGGATCGTCACGGCAACCCTCCCTCCATCATAATCCACCACCTCCCACCTTGAGTGTCATCCAGAAGATCTACTCCTCAGCACTGGCCCAAATCCTCCCTGCTGCATGAACGGACACAGAACCCAAACAAAAACCAACCTTTCGAAGGGAAACCTGACACTATTTATTCATTTATCCGTATGAGAGGATTATTACAGCATTCATGATGCTGAAAACGCTCCAGTGTCTGCCTGCAAAGGCTTGGGTGGAGAGTGAAACCTGCCCCCCCCCCCCCCCAAAAACATTGCGATCCGTTTGTAATTGAACTGGAGAAAGTGAGAGATTTCCTGGGAACACTGGAAAATGGGGCCAGTTTGTGGGTGAGAGGAGAGCCCCCAACCTGTCAAAGTATTGCCCTCTGGTAACCAGAGAGAGACAGGAGTACTTGGAGAGTGTCAGGGCTCCTTAGAAGTGTACCTTGTGTCCTCTCTTGCGTTCATGTCGCTGGCCCTATAGTGCCCCCTGGTTTGCTGCAGAGGATGCTGGGAGGTCCATAAGGGCCCAGGACTCTCATCTGCACCATTGCTTCCCAATCCTCTTGGGGACCCACAGACAGTCCACATTTTTGCTCCCTCCCAGCTCCATGCAGGACAGTACACATTTTTGCTCCTTCCCAGCTCCAGCAAAAACCTGGACCGTCTGTGGGTCCCTGAGGACCGGATGGAAAAAGCTGATCTACAGGATCGGCCGGCCCCGAGCGGTGGCAGCAGGGACGGACAGTGAAGAGG
>JAODUD010000045.1:3510013-3520031 GCA_026784285.1 Stomatorhinus walkeri
TACTGGGCAAATCAAGCAATTTCCTGAGGATTCTCTTCATTGACTTCTCCAGTGCATTGAACACTATTCCTGTTTGACCATCATACTACATCCAAGAACATGGGAACACCTGAGGGATGATGGTGATGCGGGAGCGGAGCTCGTGGAGACCCAGCTTGGCGATGTTCACGTCGTCGATGAGGATCTCCCCTCTGGCAGCCTCGATGATGCGGAACAGGCCCAGGGTCAGGGAGGACTTGCCAGCACCAGTCCGTCCCACAATGCCAACCTGCAGCCACGTTATTCACTCATTCATTCATAAAAAAATCCATTCAACTTCTGTCCACCTGTGTAGTATGGGGTCATGGGATGTTTTAATAACAGTTTTCCTAAAATACCGAAAAATTCATAAAAATGTTGCAGCGGGTAGCTGTCCCCGGTCAAAGACCCGGCAGACAGGACTTCCCCACCTTCTCTCCAGCTTCTACAGTGATGGAGATGTTCTTCACCGCCATCTCCAGGTCCTCCCTGTAGCGCAGGCTGAATCCTTGGACCTGGATGCGTCCGGAGGTGGGCCAGCCATGTGGGAGGGTGGACTGCTCCAGCTGCCAGGCTGCCTGGGTAGGAAAGGAGAGGCCACTTCAAATTGGTGGTACTAAAAGTGATGGATAGTGCCTGTGCAGTTCGTTGCTGTGATACCCTACAATGTTGGCTGTTACACTTCCCCTTGGGGACCCCTAGTTATATGAGGAACAGACAGATTTAAACTGAGCAGCTTCTAAAACAGTTTGCAAGTGTTAAGAGGTCAGTGGGAGTGAAAAATGCAGGATATTTTGGAGCTGCAGTTAAATATTTGCTGAACAGCTGGCTTTTTCGGGGGAACTGAAAACCAAGATGGCAGCAGTCTGAAAAGTGATTGGCGGGGCCTTTAACAACCTCTTTCTCAGTGCCCTCATATTCCTTGACTCTCTCCACAGCGACGATGTTGGTCTCCAGCTCTGAAGACATGCGCACCAGCCAGTTCAAGGAGGCGGTAACCTGAGGGGCGGGAAGTCACAGGCTTTATCCAAGCAGGGGAAGGCTGAGGGGGGCGTGGGGGGAGCAGAGCCTGGCACTCACCTGCAGAGCATACGATATCGAAAGACCCATGATGCCCGCGCTGAGGTTTTCCCGGGCGATGACGGCAAACAGGGCCGCGAACAGCACGATGCAGTTCCCCACGAACTCCAGCCGCACGGCCAGCCACCTGTTGGGGGGGGCGGGGGTAGGAGGAGGGTCACTCGAGGGGTGGCCACAAGTCATCCGGCCACGCCCAGGGGCGGGGCAGGGTCGCCCACCTGTTGGCCACGATGCTAGGGTAGTAGGCCTTCTGGTTGTAGTCCACGCGGCGGTCGCTCTCGGAGATGAAGCGGTCCTGGTCGCCGAAGGCCCGGATCACGCTGGTGCCCAGCAGGGTCTCATTGAAGTGGGTGTACACAGGGGAGCGAGTCACCGACTCCATGCGCTTCAGCTGGCGAGATGAAGCCACGTAGAAACGCTGGGGGGGGTAGGGGGACACGGCCCAGTCAGAGGGGCACGGGGACTGAGCCGGTAACCCACTAGGGCTCTCAAAGTTAATGCATTAATCATAACATTATCTTTTCTTTGATTCTGCTTTTAAAAAAAAAAAATCGACTTAATAAAAAGTAATAGATATACTAAATATAGTCTATAATATCTTAGTACTGAAACATGGTTGTACAGTATATGCAATTAAGTTGACAAGGTGTGCAATTAATCGCCAATTTAAAAAAAAAATAAACACCACCAAAACACCGATAAACACCACCAAAACACCGATAAACATTTGAAAGCCATTTTAAAATCTTGTTCATGCTATTCCCTTAGGGTGGTATCAAAATGAATGCAATCAGAGAACGTGTTTGGACTAAGACTGACATGAACATGCTGACGCGTTAACTTTGTCAGCCGCATTTCAAACACCAACCGGCAGAACTTCTACAAAAGTTGTACCATAGTTTAGGCATCTAACGCAGCGTGAAAAACCATCACCTATTATATGAAGCAAAAATTTTAGAAGTATCTATACAACCTGCACACAGGAACTGACCTGCACGAAGAAGTAGAGCAGCCCTAGGGGGGGGATGATGACAGCCACCAGGGGCGTGGCCATCAGGATCATGGCGCAGGAGCTGACCACGTTGAACATGGAGCCCAGGAACATCTTGATGATGTTGGGGATGACCGAGTCGATGGTGTCCGTCTCCTTTGAGAAGCGGTTCACCAGGTTGCCGCTGGGCGTGCGCTCGAAGAAGGACATGGGGGAGCGGAGCACGTTGTAGAGCATGGACTGGTGGAGGTGCCGCGAGGCCAGCATGCCGCCGAGGGACACCGTGATGGAGTAGAGGAACACCGCGATACCTGCGACGGACAAGTCAGCTTTCAGGGCGTCGCCGCAAAATTGCCTGTTCTACATTTACACAGACTGGTCAACAATAAGCATTAAGTATTAGTTTTGAGGAACATTTATATATTTTCCAAGTTGAGGCATAAAAAAATATATTTACACACCAAATATATATCCTGATACCATAAAGGCAAGCTCAGCTCTTCCTTTGAGGGATTAACACCTAGCACCTAGACCATAGGTGGGCTATCTGCAAAGGGCCGGTGTGTATGCAGGTTCTCGCTGCAACTCCCAAATTAGATTACTTATTAGACTGATTGGCTTAAGAGTCCTCACACCTGGGTCTGAACAGCTGACCTACAGATTTCCCAAAAACCTGCATACACACCGGCCCTTTGCGGATAAGTTTGCCCACCCCTGACCTAGACTGTGGTCTTGTCCAGTACCAGTCAAAGCGCATGTGGTATCCTAGGCAAGCTTCACTGCCAGCATCACCCCCCCGTCAGACACTAAGTGAAATCAGTTTGCCAAGTCGGCACCCCCCAGAAGGTGGTGACCTAGACCACCACACAGTCTACGTGGACCAATGGGCTGACCGGCACTGCCGCCGTCTCGATACCGTATCTGCGTGGGCTGACTGGCTCCGCACTCGCCGCTGGATTGTCCCCGGCTATTTTCCATAACCGGAGATGTTTCACGCCGCACTTCTGTACCTTGGCTGAGCCCCAAGGCGCCGTACACGCCCAGGCGCAGCTTGGTGTACGGCTGGGTGCCGTTCACCACGGGGTCATCCGTCCACAAGCTCAGCCAGTAGTTGGAGAACAGCGAGGCGACGTGGTGGCAGAGGAAGAGCAGGACGCTGAAGAAGGACAGGAAAAGGCCGATGGCCTTCATGTACTCCCAGAAGACCGCCAACTTGACCTTGGGTGGAGGACAACAGGGAAGACATGAAGAGCTATACAAGGAACAGGGAGTGACCGGCGAAGGTCCCAGCCTCAGTTCGGATGGCTTACCCTGCCTGTGTTCGCCTTGTCTGCCTCCGTCAGCTTGCCAGCGTCAGCAGCCTTGTCATGCTTCCCCGAAAGAACATTGCTGGTGCCCTCTGGTGGGGGTTTGGTGGAACTGCTCTGACTGCATGACAGCCATGAAGAAAATAGGACAGTGCACTCAAATACCTAATACTGGAGGGGTTAAGTAATTCGCTTCAATTTTATACATCTCCTTTCATAACACAGTTTCCAAGATACTTAAGAAGAGTGTGAGGTAATCAGAGTGCTTTCCTCTGATCCACCACACCGTCCCCCACACTCACCTCAGCATCCCCAAAGGAGCCCCGTTTTCCAGGCCTTTCTGAGGGAGGCTCCCATCTGTGCCCAAGATGGACATTGTCAGGGTCACTCTTCACACTCAATAACAACCCCACCCCCCAAGCACCAAAGCCAAAACTCAAAGCAACTTCAATCGAATTGCTTGAAAATGCTTTCCCATTCCAGCATCACCCTCTCTGACCATTAGGTGGTGCTCTGTAGGCACCTAATGGCTAAAGATACAAGAGCTCCCTGGTGGATGTGGTATCACAGCTGCACAGGAATATCAAGATCTGCAGGAGGACAGGACCCACAACCTGCTACATCCACAGAGGGGGTCTTACTGAGATGGGCAACGGCTGCCTCTAACAGGACCCTACTGGACATTGGTCCACCAGGGAATCGATAAAACAGCAACAGTGGCACATCTTAAACCAGGGGTCTCCAACTCCGGTCCCGGAGAGCTACTATCCAGTAAGTTTTCCATCATACCCGGCTTCTGATGAGCCACACCTGTTGTCAGGTAAATACCAGGAGCAGGTGTGGCTCATCAGATGCCAAGTGGGACAGAAAACCTACTGGATAGTACCTCTCCAGGACCGGAGTTGGAGACCCCAGTCTTAAACTCATGGAATGTTCCGGAAAAGCAAATTTCACCATGCAGCACGTGCAGGTTTGCAAATGGCTCAAAGGGCCCCCAAAACACAGCACCCTCACACCTCCTTCTCTCCCTTTATCCTCCTGGTCCTCACTCTCTCCTTCTGGACCGCACAAGGAAAAGTGACAAGAACAATATGAACAGGAGAAATGGAAGGACAAAGAAAGAAAGTAAAAATAAAAAAAAAGACAACTGGACAAAGATGGGGGCCGTGGGCATTTGCAGGGCCGGGCAGCCTACCCGCTGGCGCCTCCTCCTGTTCGGTGTTGGCATATGTCCTCAGGAACTCAGCAAAGGCGCCCTGGTGGCTGAGCAGCTCCTGGT
This sequence comes from Stomatorhinus walkeri, assembly GCA_026784285.1. Classification (NCBI taxonomy): domain Eukaryota; kingdom Metazoa; phylum Chordata; class Actinopteri; order Osteoglossiformes; family Mormyridae; genus Stomatorhinus; species Stomatorhinus walkeri. The sequence goes on from JAODUD010000045.1 coordinate 3,514,689, forward strand.
ACGAGCCCGTCTCTGTGATCTCACCGTCCACCATGACCAGGATCAGGTCAGCCTGCGGCAGGAAGCTCAGGCCATGCGTGACCAGGATGCGCGTCTGTGACACACACACACACACATCAGCACAACAAAACATTCCCATGACCCACCTAACCACAGCTACACACATTTAACACCAAAAGTGTACAATTCAGGTCCAGAAAGTAAAAATTCAGACTAAGATTTTGTTTCAACCAACCAGTTGAGTACTCTTGTGGCTGCGACTCTTTATACTCAACTGGTTGGTTGAAACAAAATCTTGGTCTGGATTTGTACTCTCTGGAACTGAACTTTCCATCCCTGCTTAACACTTATCCAAGCTCTCCTGTATCCTTTGTTGTATTTATTGCTACTGGACAAAGATCCGCCCCAGGGAACAAAACTGTTCCATCTTATCTTCTTACTGTTCTACTTGAGCTGCATAGTTAATTATGTCGAAGCTGAAGTGGCCGAGAGGAACCATGTGCTCGGTGGCGCCGGGGCCCCTACCCTGCCCTGCAGGAGCCCCCGGGGCCCGATGACTTCCTCGAAGATGTGCTTCCCGACGTGGGCATCCACGGCGGACAGCGGGTCGTCCAATAGATAGATGGAGCGGTCGCAGTACACGGCCCGTGCCAGGCTGACCCGCTGCTTCTGCCCCCCGGAGAGGTTCACGCCCTGAGGTGATGACAGCAGTGAGACGCAGGGCTGCCCAGCCAGCCTGCTAAGCCCCTCCCACCAGCTCTGCTTTTACTAGACCGTCAGCCTGTCAATCAGCAGACACATCTACATGAAACACCATGACTGGAATGGCCCAGTTGCCTGACCTTCTCCCCGATCTCAGTGGCATCTCCAGCTGGCAGGATCTCCAGGTCAGGACCAAGAGCGCAAGCCTCCACTACCTGCTGGTACCAGTCCTCCTTCCTCTCACGCCCAAAGGTGATGTTGTCCCGCAGGGACGCGTTCTGGATCCAGGCCTGCTGGGGCACGTAGGCCACAGAGCCCTGGAAGAAACGATTATCAGAGAGCGACGGCAAAATGGACCAATGGTGTGCCGTGAACTTAGGAAAAGGAGAGGGTCTAAGTAGCGAAGCAGAGGAGCTCTGGGCCAATGAAGTGTTGAGGAGACAGGAGGAGGCGGGACCCTGACACACCTTGACTGACACGGAGCCTTCTAGCCTCTGCATCTCCCCGAGCAAGGCGGACAGCAGCGAGGACTTCCCGGAGCCCACATGACCCACCACAGCGACCAGAGCCCCCTCTGGAATGCGTATGCTGATCCTGTGGAGAGGTGGGAGGTAGCTGTCAAAACAGGGGCCTCGATGTGGAACTAGGTTTGGGGGGGGGGGGGGTCGTTCTCCAAACAAAAACTCAGCCTGGTTTATGGAAGGAGGCAATAACAGGGACACCCACGGAGTCGCTGGTTACTGTTCAGGGAGCAGGAAGTCAGACCGGCTGTGGAGCCAGAAGGCAGCATTCCTTACCCCTTCAGGGTGGGCGTGTCACCGCTGGACCAGCTGAAGACGCCATTGGCTACCATGACGCTGTTGGGGGCTGGGGGGCGGGGACACAGAGACACGGGACTATTAATCACAGTCAAGCTGGGGCACGGTTATTGTTCTGGCTGGTAATCGGCATTTTTACTGGAGTTCATGCCTCCTCCAGGCTGTCTGACTTGAAAACTGACCCAACCTGAACAGCCATTTGCACAAATAGGAACTCAAGCTGCGCTCTGAAACTGGTAGGATCAGCCTGGAAGGGTGAGGTAAGCCCTCACTGTCATTCACTGCCTCAACGCAAATGCACAGCACCCCAACGTCACCAGCCGCAAATCCAGAAGGCCATTTGTAAGATGCATTTCCTTCAGCTTTACTTTCTATTTATTAATGCGCCTTGGGGTTGTCAAAAAGGTTTAGCTGTATTACCCAATGACAGTAAAAGTGAAATCACCACGCAGCCGCTGGTCCCGCCCACAGCCCCGCCCACTCACAGCCCGTTATCCCCTTCCGGTCCACGCTGTCCTCCTCCAGCTCCTCGTGCGACAGGAACATGCGCAGACGCTTCAGTGACACACTGGCCTGCAAAACGGGGACGGGGAGCAAAGGAAATGACGGAGGATTCAGCGGAACATCTACAGCGGATATCCTTTAACGAAGATCTACCCTGAAGACGAGCGGCTTTGCGAGTCGCTGGGTCACTGGGCTGCTTGACCAGTGACAAATTAGACCAGTTTCCTCTTACATACACACCGATTACGCACTGTTCCCAGTCTCAGATTATATACTGTGAGCTGATTGGCTGAGATGTGCCAGGAAGGGCCTCCCATGGGCGTGGCCTCACCCACCTGCACCATACTACTGATGACCATGGGTAGCATGTTGAGGGGGAAGCGCAGGATGTTGAACAGCGCCAGGGACACAAAGGCCTTCTGGGCGTCCAGCACGTTGTTCTCGTCCACCAGGACGTATACTGCGAAGGTGGAGAGCGCCACCTACAGGACGGGTAGGGCAGAACCATTAGGTGAAGGGATAGATACAGGATCATTCGCTTCAGATATTACCCAGAATGCACATGGATACTTGAGTAGAGCTAAGCAAACATGCGATTTCATGTACAAGAGTAGCAAATAATTATAATATTTATTATGTGGACGACAACAACATCATCAGATTAGGCTGATGGCCTCATTAACTCAGGCTGGTGTGAACCTCCACTTCGGTGTAGCTACAGCAAACCCCCCAGGGCTCACCAGGAACGGGGCGCAGACCCAGGTGAAGGTGGAGACGGCGCTCAGGTAGGCGCTCTTCTTGAGCACGGCCAGCTCGCTCTCGCGGATCTCAGACAGCTTGTCCCGGAAGGCCAGCTCCCAGGCGTACAGCTTCAGCACCTTGATGCCGTTCAGCACCTCATTCATCAGCTTGATGCGGCTGTCCTTGCTCTTCATCTGGGCCACCTGCGGGGGCGGGCGCCGCGAACGCACAGGGACAGCATCACGACCAGATGGCAGCTGTGGAGATACAGGATTCCATTGGCGCCCAGACTCGGGTGACAGGATGTCCTACCTGGTACGTCTTGGTCTTCATGGCGATGACGGCATTCACCGGCACCATCAGGATCATCACCGCTACCCCGGCCAACACAGATGGACCCAGGTTCTGTGGTAGAGATACCGCCATTAGTCACCAAAAGCTGACCCGCCCCACTCCAGAGGGAGCTGAGCATCCTCATAACACAAGCCTGTGACGCCCTGCCCCCACGCACCTGCCACAGGAAGTAGAGTGCCAGCACCACCTGCAGGGGGGCGGACCAGATCATGTTGATGTACGTGATGAGGTCCATAAAGCGCTGTGCGTCTACTGACATCAGGTTGACGATCTCGCCCACGGTAGAGGTGCGACGGGCCGCATTGGTGATCACCATGGCCTGCAACACAGGGAAAACATCAATACGACAAAGATTCACAGAGTTGAGGTGGGATGCGAACCCACAACCAAGAAGGCCCAAGGTGTTGAGCTCTCTATACTGGCCTTAAAACTCCTGTGGGGATTTTGGTCAAGTGAGCAAAATTATGACGGCTGAGATCTTCTGCCAGGTCAACTTCTGACCTCAATAAAACACAGACCGCGAAAACCACACATGGACCTCTGATGGAAGGTGGTTCCCTCACCTTCCGATAGATGGCGCCCACAACGGCGGTGCGGACCCTCATGCCCGTCACGAAGCACACGTGGAAGTACTTTTGCAGGATCAGGGTCTGCACACAGGTGCATGCGAACAACAGGGCAGTGTAGAAGTAGCCGTGCCAGGAGGGGGTGCTAGGGTCATTCACAAAGTTGATCAGCAGCCTGGTACAGAAGAATACAGCCATCAGTTTGATCTTCTTCCAAGACAGACTTCTCAGTATCATGGATGGGACATGAAAATAAATCCAAAGCATTTCTGATTCCTGCAGGATTCCAGGACTGAACGTCACCTGACGGGTATCTTATTGCATCAGAGCCCGCAGCGTCTGAGAGCCTTACCGCAGAATCTCAGGGCCGACAAACATGAGGATGTCGTGGATGATCTTGTAGAGGGTGCTGACCAGGAAGTAGGGCCCGAAGGTCATGCAGAGGGCAAGTAGGAGGGACGGCTGGTGCTTCTTGGGGGGCGTGTTGAGGATCAGAACCTCAGACTCCTCCGGAGGTGGGTCGTCACTCTTGGGCTTGGCCGGCCGCTTCGGGGAGTACCGGGTCTTCAGCAGGGGCCTGGAAGGGGAGCAGACAGGAGGCTGTGACTCGCTGCCCCCAGCTGGAGGAAGCTAACAGAGTAACAGCAGCAGATCTGACCTAGTGTCCCTGTGGCACTCGTCGTCCCAGTGATGCATCAGCTGTGGGACCACGCGCTGGGAGCGATCCCCGGCATTCAGGGACCACAGGTCCTTCTCCTCCAGAGGTCTTCTAAAGCCCTGCACCAATAGCCTGTGGACCAAAGGCAGCAGCTGCTCAGTCATGTGACATGGTTCAGTAGGGATGCCATACTAATATTAATTATGCATTTTACAGAAAAAACCTACTTCTACTTCAATGAGAACACCAAACTGGAACCCACCACCCCCCCCCAAAAAAAAGTCTGAAATAAGCCTCTTACCCAGTGATCCACCAGAAGGTTATCTTAGACAGGAAGGAAGCCCCATCTTCTGGGCAGGGATTCTATGATTGAAGGAAAGATGGACCAATCAGAGACCTCGCAGCCATTCCACATGAAACCGCCGAAAAACACTAATGTATTTAAGACCTATACACTACTGATGGAGTCAAGACCACCTAAATGGAGACCAAGTCATTACCAAAACCAGAGTGTATCGTGACTGAGACGAGACAAATACCAAAGGAAGGGAGTGACTGAGACTAGGCCAAAGACAAAGGCAGGGCTAGATCAAGTCAAGATCAGAAACAGATTAAATGTTTGAATCTCCATAACACAACTCTATAAAATATAGATCATAGGCACCATCTTTGGGCAAGGCAGTACGGCCTAAAATTTGTGTCACAGTATAATTTGAATCATTGGCATTTTTTCCTTAAAATTTCAATACAAATGCTTCTGTACAAATCTTTTTCAAATAAGACACACCTTACTGGTTTCATTTGAATTTTGTAGCAGGACATTTTACACCCAATCACAGTACTGTGTTAACCCTTTGAACCCCACACAGTATTCTATCCCTTTGATTTTAGGCTTATTACACTGTATGTACATGAATTAGCCGCATATACTTCATGGTTTTGTTTTCTGGACATGCTGGGCTGCTCAGAAATGGCATAATTTGATGTGTAAACGCTGACA
>JAODUD010000045.1:3540655-3551326 GCA_026784285.1 Stomatorhinus walkeri
TCACTGTCCTTTCCACAATGTTCCCAGATCTGCTGCTGTTCCATTTATCTATCGTTCCATTTTCAAAAAGTGCCGATCCAGTCTGAATCACGAGAGCTTCACCCTGCAAGCAAGCGACATGAACCAACACTGCTCGGGGCGGTTTTACTCACACAAAAAATGTTCTGAGAGCAGAATGAAAAACGACTGATTCAGAGAGATTACCAGTTAGATTGTGGAGAAAGTGGGGTCAAGCAACTAGAAGAGGAGGGACCAATACATCTGATTGGTTGGTCCTGCCTCCTCTAGTAGCTTGGGCTCACCTCCTTTACAATCTGATTGGTTAGCTCTCTGAACCAATCACTTTTCCTTCTGTCGTCAGAACATTTTTTTAATAACTAAAACTCCCATGAGCTCACACGCCGGGCTGTCCATCTATCCATCTATCAAACCATCCATTCCATCCATTTATATACACAACGGATTAAAATAAGTCATCTTAACCACTGCATATGAGATGTAAGAGAACCCCGGCAACAGCGTGAACAGAAACATTCAGCACACACAGGGAAAGCATCCAAACCCACGATTTATTGGGGGGGCTCGTGGATCGTCTCTACATGTTTTCAACAGTACAGAAGCCTGACATCTTTAACCAATACCTCCCCATCCTCTTCATCCTCTCAGAAGAATTTTACACTCAAAAAACTTATTAGGTGGTATGAACCCAAAGAGTGCCACTAGCAGACATCACCGTGTCAACTCACATGAAGCGCAGCTCGGACTCACGGCGCACCAGGACCTCGCGGAGGCGCTGGACTCGCGCCATCTCCGCCTCCAGCTGCTCCGGCGACAGGGAGTTCTCCAACATGGACACCGTGTCCGACTGGGCTGGGACAGGAATAGCATGGGCCGGCGTCAGATGGGATGTGACGAAACATTTTCATGGTGGGGGAAGGGGAGTTGCATATATATTACTAAGCAGGTAATAAAAGTCGAAAAAATATTTATACTTTATATTTATGCTGTAATTAATAAGTACAGAAACACAATAAACTAGTCCAAGGTCATGCGCCTGGTTGCTGTAAACATGCCGGATGCGAATGCGATCATTTAAGCTGCCGCTGCCGTTTCTGTGCGGTACATTTTCCCCAGCCATCAATCCCCTGCTCGTAATCGCATTTGCTCCCGGCCTGCAAATTCATTTGGCTGGTGCTGAAAACGCCAGTTTCCCCATCGCTGGGCGAAATCTCATTTATGTACTCCTCAGTGGTGGGACTCAATTACCATAGGCATGAACAAACTATTAATTAGAGATGCAGCGAACTGAGTTACAGGTGCCCATTGTAGGATTAATTTTAACATCCTGAAAAGGAGCGAATACAATTGAAGTGACGAATGTCTCGGTAATAGGTTACGGGCGTTGATCATCCACAAAAATAAAACGTAGTGTTCAAAAGTTCAACAGCTCACCCAATTTACACATGTACAGCTTGCATTTTGTAGGCTACATCCTATCACTTTGCCGCTAATTGCACATTGTGGATATTTATGATTATGGTTTATGTTTATTGACTCATGTCTTGTCTCTTGATACGCATGAGCCGTTTTTAATTACGTCTCGCAAAATTATGTCCCCTGTTTCAGTGCTTGAGCTGAGCGGCCATGCATTTCACTGCACAACGCCGTGGGTATAACTGCGTATGCGACGAATAAAACTTTAACGTGACTTTGATTTCTTAACACTAGAAAGACTGACTGGGTCAATTGATCCAAATCAAACAAAATCACTACTATTTCTCATTGAAGTTCTTGCTACAAAAATCTGACTTTTATTTTTTTTATCATTCTTGAACAGAACATGGTAACACAAATTAAGTTGCTGGTGAAATTAGTATTTTACAGCAGTATATACCTAGAAAGACTGACTGGGTCAATTAACCCAGTCAGTCTTTCTAGTGTTAACCACCATCTCCTATATTCGCAGTTCGCCTGCCATACTGCTGTAAAGCAGCACGGCAAAATGTAAACAGCCCTGCCCACCCCTGTGCGAGTCGAGATTAACGTCACGCAGGTAGGCTATATGGGAGTGCAGTCCGTCCGCCCTTAACCATTAATGATAGGCTGCCTTGATCGAACGGTGACATGTTCGTCTATACAGAGTCTCCACGTTCTGAAATGCTAGTTGCATCATCTTTTCTTAATGGAATCCTTTTTAATACTCAGTCTAGAATTTCCAACTACCAGCGAGACCACGGACGGCTCAAGCAAAGCGGCGCTTTGCTGCTGCTCAGGCTAAACAAAGCAGCCGCTATGCATATTATACTGATGTGCACAGAGAATAACATGCGGCTCCCCGTCAGGTTCAACTACAGAGCAAAACACACAAAGGTGCTCCCAGGATCAGCAGACTGGCACTATGTGGACACGCCGCAGGAACATGCAGCGCATCCGTATTGTTGCATATTTAAGCCATTTGCGCTCTGGGTGGTTCTCTCTATGCCAACCATGAACAGTAGTGTGGAAAAAACAGCCTAGCCGGTCCATCTTTGACGTTATATCTACGGTCAAAGCGGTTAGTGAACGGTTAGTGAACACTAAGCGGTACATTATTATTGTATTGCAACTCGCAGCACATGCAATCACAGTGTGACAGCATCCTGCTGACACACACAGAAACAAGAACAATATTTACAGTCCCCATTCGGACATATAAATCGGTCCATTCGTTACTCATAATCTGCAGGGTGCTTTGGGATCGTGCAAGCCCTGAAGCTCACATTTGTCTCCCGGCCACGCAGTCGTCTGCACGGATCCGTAGCTTCTGGGCGGTCGGCTGCTCTCCGAAATAGACTTCTTCATTTCCATGACCTCCGCGGGTGTATCTTCCGTTAAATATGCCTCATGCAGAGGAGCCGGACTCGCAGTGAGATTGCCGTGGTGTTCAGGAGCGGTCGGTGTCGCGTAATGCGTCCCTGCATCCGTGCAGCGTATCCTCTCTCTCCCGTGAACTGGGGCACACTGGGGCTGCCGCGCAGATGATGCCTACGGCTCCCAGGGCGGCCACGGCGCCTGCGTCGAGGGAACTGCATAGGGGAAAGCGCTCCTACGTGCAACCACGCAAGTCGAAATTAGGGCATATGAAATAAAGCCTTTTAGATGTCTGGTGAATATGCGTCAGATTTATACTCATCCGCAACCAGGGCTGTGATCTACAGGTTCAACACTAATGCAATAATATTACAGAATAATTGGCAAGTTTACTGTCAGGTCCACTGGAGTTCTTTGTTCGCCTTATGCTATCCAAAGGATGCTGGGTCAGTGAAAGTGAAAGGCAGTTTCTAGGTGACCACTGTGGTTGCTTTGACAGCAAATTCCAGGCTGTTTTTTTTTATGTCATTCCACCCCTGTGTTGTGCGTTTAACAAATCTGTCCATAGCAATAGCTGTAAAACTTAATCATTAACCGGTATGTAGAAGAGCACCTCTGAACACACAACATGTCAAACGTTGAAGCCGATGGGCTGCTGCAGCAGAAGACTGCACTGGGTGCCCCCCACACCCGTTCAGCTAAGAGCAAGAAACTGCAGGTACAGTGGGCACAGGCTCACCAAAATTACACACTGGAAAAACTGCTCAGGTCAGTGCCCTGCAGTGGCACAGTCAGAATTTGGCATAAACAACATGAAAGTGTGAATGTATTCTGTCTTGTATAAACAATTCATGGTAGTGTTGCTTGTGTAATGGTGTGGGGGATGTTTTTTATGCACGCTTTCGACCCCTTAGTACCAAGTGTACCTGGCTTAAATGCCACAGCCTGCCTGAGTACTGTCACTGATCCTGTGTATCTCTTTATGAGCTCAGTGTACCCAGATAATAATGGATACTTCCAGCAGGACAACATGCCGTGTCGCAAAGCTCATGTCATCTCAGACTGGCTTCTTGAATGTGACAGTTCACTGCACTCAAAGGGCCTCCACAGTCACCAGATCTCAATCCAAGAGAGCACCTATGGGATGTGGTGGAACGGAAGATTCTCGTCATGAAGGTGCAGCTGACAAATCTGCAGCCACTGCGTGATGCTATCAAGTCAACGTGGCCAAAGTCTCTGAGGATTTTTTCCACCTTGTGAAATCTACGCCATGCAGAATTAAGGCAGTTCTGAAGGCAAAAGGGGGTCCAACCTGGTACCAGCCAGGTGTATCTAATAAAATGGCCAGTATATGTATATTCTAGTTTTGTTATATTGATTTCGATTTGTCTGCAGTGTAACAAAGCTTAGCTGTTTTCCTAGTGTGCATGTAAATTTAATCTAATACTTTATTGTCGTGCTACATAACAGTTCCTTCCATTGTGATTGAACATGTCAACATTAAATCGTTATTTGCAGCGTCAATACTTTTTCCAAAAGTAATACAATCGACTGTTGGTTGGATGCTGGGACATTTCTTTCTTTTCACTTTATTAAATGCCAATGTGACAGTCTGCACCTCCACCCACTAACTTTTTCTGTTATCGAGAACAAAATGAAATGTCTTTTCACCGCATCACCAGTCGAGTGTACATTCTACATTCTGAGTGTCTTTGGATAAACGGGGTGCAAGCAAGAAAAACAGTTTGGGCACTTTCATTTTCTTAAAGTAAGCAAGTTAAGTTCATTTAAAAAAGTCATTTGTTTTGTGGAATCTATATCGTCTTGATGATAATCTAAAATCCAGTTCTGGGTTTTACATTGCCTGCCCCCTCATTGAAATGAAATGGAACCAATCCAGTGCATGTTAGCTGGCTGCAGGATATAAGCAGAAGTGAAATGAAACAGAAATGAAGTCTCTGTTGTCTGAGTCTCTTTATATGTTTTGGTCAAAACATTATAGAGACATCTTTGCAGCACTTGTGTTCTGTCACGATCCGTCCGTCCGAGCCTCGTGTGTGCCACGCCCCCTCGCTCCCCGTGTTCAGTCCTGCTGAAAACCACCTGTTGTTCATCTGTCTGATTGTAATCATCTGTGTCCTGTTGGTTCTGCCCTGTCTTTTGTATTTAGTCCGCGTCTGAGTTAGTCTCCCTAGATCTGTCATTGTGGTGCTCCCTGGCGTTTACCCTGTTTTGTCTTCGGAATAAACCCGTGTTTCCCTGGAATCCCTGCCTACTCGTCATGCCCGTTACTCGCCGCCGACACCCAGGCACAGCTTCACGCACGAACTGTGACATGTTCCATACGTTTTTGTTTCTTTGGGGAAATTGTGTAAAATCTGTCAGGGGACCCCGGAGCCCATCAGCTTCCGTGGAACATGCCCAGTGCAGCAACTGGCCCATCCAGCCATGGCGCCCATGATAAAAGTGTTAATTGTTTGTGGGATGAACTTCTTTGCAAATTCAGCCCCCTTGAGGTCAATATTAGTAATGCAGGAAATATTTTTGCTTGCCCTCACGTTACCTGTAAAGGAGTTACTGTTTTTAAACACATTTATAATAAATGTATATCATACATTGTTCATTATTAGATACTATGTATATAATGCCTATATGCATAGTGCATGTATGTGTGTGTGTATATATTAATATTTTAGAACCACACGTACTGTATTCTCAGACATAAACACAGAAGCTGATGTTTTGTGTACTGCTGGAATAAACATCTGCCTCATTGACCAAACCAGACAGCTTGCGGCAATTGTCATTTCACTGCTCGTTCCAGACATTCAGTGGCCAGATACTTTGACTCTGCGCGACATGGTGCGCGACGAACGTTCCCCCATTTATCACACCTATGCTAAACTGGAACACACAGATCAGAAAAGCACACCTTTCTGTTATTAATAGGAAAGGCGTAGCCCCTGCGAGTTGGTCATGATCTCAGCCACCAACAACCGACACGAGGTCCGCTCTGTTAAAAGCTAACTGGTGTATTTACCTTCTCAGTCATCATAAAAACACAAAAAACAAAACCGACAGTCGATTGTTAGGTCCAAGAATCTATTTTAAAAGGTAAACATACCTTCAAGTCTTTAATTGGCTCGATGTAGTAAAAGCACCACACCTACAATAATAAAATATTTTAAATTATTGTTATTATTCTATGCTTAACATCTATACTTTGGCTGAAAGCCACAACACATAGCTAAGAAATACAGGCTGATCATCTCTCATTCAACAGTTTTTACATGCTTGTAAAAATGCCTCTATTAGAAACCCGTCATTAAGTTGTTGTACATTCGCGTAATGAGCCAGAAATCCATATTCCATTGGAATAATACGTCAATAACGGCACGGCTCATAGTTCACATAATGTGACTCTCCAGTGTAAGATATGGGAGGTTTGCAGAATATGAACAAAGGAATAAATGGATCTAAAATAAGGATATTTAGGCCTAATTGTTATGCTTTGATCGTCTGATTCCACCCATTATATATCTACTAAAACAGTACAATTGTACAATATACTACAATTATGGGAAAATGGTATCTGAGCTATTAGTTGTACCCAGACATGGTTTAGTGAACTGTAACATATTGGGTGCTGTAGCATTATATTCAAGTATAAGGGATTTAGATTAATGGAAATTGCTTGTCCGGTTGGATGAGCAAACTTTTCAAGTAATGAGGCAAGCTTTTTGTATGGGACCTGGGCACCTGGGGACACGAAACAGCTCCACCCCCAAGGACACACCTGAACATTTGAGCACATTGGCATGCTGGATGGACTAGTAAGTATTGATGGGGGCTAACGCAGTGCGTACAGGAGCGGTTGAAGGCATGGATTGCAGGGGCTGAGTCCAGGAACTCCATAGTGTTACTTGTTCTGTTTGTAGTCCAGGGTTGGGGGCTCCTTCCTGAGGCTGAATATCCAAGCCAGAGCCAACATAATGGGGCAAGAGGAAGGCACAGCAGCCCATGAAGGGGGTATGCAGGTATAAGGGTATGAGAACAAAGTTCAGGAACTGGCAGGAGGAGAAATGCTTAGGGCTACAGTACGGGTCTATCAGGCTCAGTGTCCACCTGGCCCTGTCACACTTGTCTTGGCCCCATTTGGCCAGCAGGTGTCGCTGGCCATCCTGTTCCCTCTATCTTGTAGCCCCAAGTCCCTAATGTGTTTCCTTGCACCCACTGCTGCTGCGTAGCTCTATCGGTTGAGTGAGTGGTGTGAAAGCTGACACTCCCCTAGTCATAGGTTTGAGGCTTGTCTCACCTGTTTTAATTTTATCAGTGGCGTTTTGTATTGTTTATTTTTGTTTTTGCTTGTTATCCTTGTTTTTCATTTTCCCTGCACCATCCCCTGCCGTAACAAGGTCAGGGTGATGGTGCAGACATCAGAGCATTACATTTTATAAACATACAGCCAGGACACATGGATACTTATATTATAAAGCTGTATTCTAAGATGTTTAAATGTACATTAGTCCAGTCTAAACTTATAACAATAAATAAATAGCATTTTTGACTGCAGTGTTAGTCTACAGTTTATATTTGTATGTTAATGTTCCGTTTTAAAGTTCCTTAAAAATTAATAAGCAAACATAATCTGAAATAAATTAATTTGCCACGTTTTCAAAGTAGTCTAATCTGCCATGATTAAGAGGTCACCTTGACATGCACTTGTAAACCTACCCTGAAACTGGCACAAGAATTTCACTGTGTTCCCTCGAACGTATGTGACAATAAAACCCAAAACTTGACTTTAGTAGTAGCTGCTGTTAACTATAGGTATTTGCAGGAAAATGTAGGTTTGCTTCTAATTGTGGAAATTTGGTTTTAAGGATAATGGATGAATATTATCATTCCAAAACATGTTGTGCATGAAGGAAATGAAATGAGGTCCTCAGGTACAGTGCAGCAGCAATAATACAATAGAAATCAAATCCAGAACAATAATTCAATGATTAAAATTAAGGTAAAAGAATAAATTAAGGTAAAAAATAAAATAGAAGCATTGGGATAAATAATAACAAGTAATTTCACTAATTAATAATTTTGTGTACATCAATTTAAAAATGAAAGGCACGTGAATATCTTACTGCATATGATGAAATTCATTCATTCATTCATTCATAATCCATCCAGAACATCTGATCTCCTCACAGGATGTCAATCGACTGTTTACTAAAGTGAACCAGGACAGGACAGGAAAAGGCATTTACTTTTGGTGCAGTCATGTCGAAATTTTCAGAACAGTAATTAAGCTAAACTATGTTTGAAGTTACGTCGATTACTGGGCGCACGAGGGTATGTAAAATGGATGGACGGATATATGAAATTAAGTGTTACTGATTTGCAGCATTTAACTCTCGCTCTCCAACTGCTTTCTACCTGCATATTATAACAGCAGAGGCTGAGGTCGAGCAAAAACAACGGGGTGCCGGAGGGGGCGGGATCGTGACGTCACATGACGTAGCCGCTGCCAGCGTGGAACACGAGGGGAGGGGGTATCCCGGAAGTGCGGCGGCCACAGGGACCTGGAGGGTCAGGTGCTGTCGGAGACGCTGCCCGGTTTGGCTGTCTAGCAGGCGGCGTGAGCATCCTCAGCGTTCGCTTCCCGGCCAGAACCGGAGCTCACGCCTGGACCGGACTGTCGGAGTCATGGAGGCGCCGGTAGAGCAGGTAGCCTCGTGCTGGTACTGCGGTGATTCGGCACGCCGCTAATGTGCTAGCTAGCAAGAGCCGAAGTGCATAAATAAACCCGCTTCTAGAAAATGTCGTCAGCCCGCTGTAGTGTTATGTTACCCTTCTTCTGGTACGCGACAGGGAAAAGGCGACACGACAGTGGAACTAAATTGCGAGTTTAGATGTGTCAAACCCGGATCTTGGACGGGAGCTCGGTACTTCCTAGCCGCTCTCTTTTACGTGTTGAATCATTGACCTGTGCGCCTTTTCCTGGTGTCGCTTGATGGACGGGCGCTTGCACAGGTAAAGCTGTCCCGTCGATTTTGCGCCAGCCAGGCTACAAACATCGTGCTCTTGCGAACAGACGGACAGATGGGAAAGAGGACCTTCAGAGAATCTCATTCAGGGCATTTTTTTCAGCGTAGTTGTTTTCATTAGTCATGGTTGCTCCCTTCAGGAGAGGATGTAATCCCGAAGGGATGGGGGAGATAGCTGGTGCTGTAGGTGCTTGTATGTCTTTCAAGATATGTGATAAGGCTTTGTAGAACTGGGAATACGCAGTCTCTTAAATATGACGGTTTTAGAGTTAAATTTAAAGTTACAGTTTTTAAAAATAATTGCCAAAACTTTTTTTAAAGCACATTTTAAATGGGAGTCTGATGATAAAATATTTAATGGCTTGAATAATAAAGCTACCAGTTTCAGACTGGTAGCCATGCATCATTTACATTTATTTACCAGATGGTTTTGTCCAAAGCAATGCACACGTGAATATTAGAGATTAGAATCAGGCAGTGTAATCTGAGCAGCGGGCATTAAGGGGCTTGCTCAAGAGCTCAGTGGTGACGTCACTATATGTACAGCACATGCTGTCTCTTTTGAGGTTTTCACAGATACATGCAGATGGTGAATGCAGTGACCATAGTCAAGGGGATGGCTGATGCTGCTGGATGTGCAGATCTGCGCATGGCTGCAGAATAAACGGTGCTTGGGATCTGTGTGAATCACACAACCACACTTTGATGCATTCTCCTGGCAGAATAGTATTACAAATTGCCAAATAGTACTAAGAAATAGGCAATATACAGCTGTAACTCATTTTCGCTTAAGTATCCTTGATTGGCACTTTGTTGAAACTCGGGTTATCTGGTTAATTCCAGCTATTACTGGAATTCACAGTGATCTGTCGTGATTAGATTTATAACTGCAAGCTTAGCAAGTATGCAAAGGAGCTGAATTTGTTGTTTCTTTGCGACACAGTGAGATGTTATGTCTCACTGTCCCCCATAAACATGATAAATGGTATCTTCCTCTTATTCCTGTTAACGAGCCATCAGACAGCCGTCATGGCTCCGTGTCGATGGAGGCTGATGCAGTCCCACTCTCTCCTCGTCAGGCGGTGGACCCCATGCTGGCTGAAATGGGCGAGAACCTGAACAAGGCCATACAGATTCTGGAGGATGGCCAGAGGTTTGTTGGATTGCGTTTCCTTGCTCCCTGAACCTCTGGCTTCGGGGGTTGGTTTTGTTCCTCTGAAGTAGCTGGGCTGGGGGGGGCGACGACATCAATACGATTTTGGCGACCGCAAGGCGGAGCCCGTGCACAGGCCTCTTCGGGAGGCCCCACGTGACCTGCTGCGGAACGTTCCTCATGTTCCTCTCCTTGTTTCTCTAGAGAGATGGCAGACGACAGAGAGAAGAGAAAGTACAGCCGGAAGGACATTCCGGGGCCTCTGCAAGGAGGGTAGGGGCCAGTCGAGCGCTTATGGAGACTCACTGTGGTTTAACTGCAGTTTTGGCTTTTGGGGTATCAACATTTAGCCAATCTGCAGTGTGAAGCCTAGCGGCAGGGTAAACTCCAGGTGACATGGTCCTAACCAAAATATCCACTGTGCTGTGTGGTGTGGCTTAGCTCCTCATAACAGCAGCTGGCATGGTGTGTGTGTTTATGCTGCCCCCAGTGGCCAGGACGTGGCGAGCATCCTGCAGCTGGTCCAGAACCTCATGCATGGGGATGAGGAAGATGGCAGATGGGCGCGCCGGTCAGCGGGGGGGGGGGGGGGGGGGGGGGGGGGGGGGGGGGGGGGGGGGGGGG
>JAODUD010000045.1:3551332-3571185 GCA_026784285.1 Stomatorhinus walkeri
GTGATGAAGGCTGGAATATTATAGAAGTCTGCTAGCATCAGCAATGGCCACCAGTGTCTCATGGGCCCAGCATACCAATTACTGGATTTGCTGTGAGTTAGAGTGATGGCGGTCTTCATGGTTGCCATGGTTTATGGTGATGGTGCTCACCGGGGTTGCTGTGGGTTATGGTGATGGTGGTCACCATGGTTACCGGGGGTTATGGTGATGGTGGTCAGCAAGGTTGCTGTGGGTTGCGTTGTAGCGGCCTCCAACATTGTCATGTGTTACGGTGTGGCGGTCTTTAGGGTTGCCGTAAGTCAAGGTGATACCCCTGAATCTTTCCAGCAGGATGCAGAATGTGGGTGAGCAGGGTCACATGGCCCTGTTGGGCCACAGCCTGGCCGCCTACATCTCCGTGCTGGACAGAGAGCGGTTGCGCAAGCTGACCACCCGCATCCTGTCAGACGCCACACTCTGGCTATGCCGGCTCTTCAGGTACGACCACCCCCTGTCCCTCCCCTCTCGGGTGTTCCTTGAGAGTGCCTGTTTGTCTTCCCTGATATCAGGGTAAAGTACAGTGATGTTTCAGTTGTGCTGGCTAGCTGATTTTGTTGCTACTCTGGCAGATATGAGAACGGATCGGCGTATTACCACGAGGACGACCGTGAGGGTCTCCTCAAGGTCTGCCGGCTCGTCATCCACTCACGCTATGATGACTTCGCCACTGAGGGTTTCACCGTGCTCGGCTCCCAACAACCTGTCGTATACCAGAGCGCCGCCTGCAGGACAGGGCTGGGACAGTACCTCTGCAGCCAGGTGTGATGATCATACAAAGAGGCTAGATTTGGGAATTTATAAGCCCTAACATAACACAATCTTGTGATTGTGGTCTAATGTTTCATTATGGTCTTCAGTCGAAAATGTCCAGATGTTGTCTCTTTGTGAGCTTGGTTGGGGTGCAGCTTGTCATGTCTGTTTTGACTGTGAGCTTGGTTGGGGTGCAGCTTGTCATGTCTGTTTTGGCTGTGAGCTTGGTTGGGGTGCAGCTCGTCATGTCTGTTTTGGCTGTGAGCTTGGTTGGGGTGCAGCTTGTCATGTCTGTTTTGGCTGTGAGCTTGGTTGGGGTGCAGCTTGTCATGTCTGACAGAGTATCTGTTTCCACAGTTGGGTTTACCCCTCTCCTGCCTGTGCACCGTGCCCTGTAACACCATGTTTGGATCTCAGCACCAAATGGTAAATATGGCTGTTCTCCAAAGGCCTTGAGTCCTATCTTTGGATAGAACCTTAATCTGGACCGTATTTGTTGGACATCCTGTTTGTTTTGCTTCTACAGGATGTTGCCTTGCTGGACAGGTTGGTCAAGGATGATATGGACTCTGGAAAACTCCCCTTAGTGCTGATAGCCAACGCCGGTTAGTATGGAAGCTCCACATAGATCCTTAGTTAGCTTTTCATAGAATGATTTGAGGTTTTCCTTTGAAAAGATCATCGTGTTCTGCATGGGGTTTGAGTACACATTCTCACCTTGGTAGGATCACCCGGCGCGGGGCACACAGACAAGCTGAGCCGCCTGAAGGAGCTGTGCATTCAGTACGGCATCTGGCTTCACGTGGAAGGGTACGTACTTGCTGTCGGCCACTTGCTTTCCCAATTCAAGTCTCAAGTCAGATCCCTGCCAGGTCCACCCTGATGTTGCATCTCCTTCTACACCTCCAGAGTCAACCTGGCGACCCTCACACTCGGCTGTGTCACGTCTTCAGTGATGGTATGTCTGCCTGGAGCTCGGGCTTCTGGGGATTCCGCCCCTCGGAATATTCTCTGGTATTCCATGCTGTTTATGTGTACCTGGACATCATCCCTTCCTTTCTAGGCAGCCACTAAAGCTGACAGCATGACCCTGACCCTGGGACCATGGTTGGGCCTCCCCGCGGTTCCGGCCGTCACACTCTACAGGCACGAAGATCCTGCCCTGGTCAGTCAGGGCCATTTCAGGCAGCACTGTACACTATTATGATGACTGACACCTTCCATAACACCACTGATGACATCATCCTCGCTGGTCGCCCCACAGTCTCTAGCAGCGGGCCTGACCTCCAGCCAGCCGGTGGAAAAGCTCCGAGCTCTCCCGCTCTGGCTGTCCCTGCAGTACCTGGGGCATGATGGGATAGTGGAGCGGATCAGACATGCCTCACAGCTGGTAAGCAGTAGCCTCGAGACTGTTAGCGCCACCACCAAGCACCTGACAGTGAGAGTGGGGGGGAGGAAAAAAAATCATTTTCTGTTCCTGTAGAGCCAGCAGCTCCTGGACCATTTGAAGAAGCAGGCTTCCATCAAGACAACGGTAAGCGGCTACTGTTTTAAAAGTGCAGCTTTGCGAGTTAGCCTGATCCTCTGCTAGCTCCTGTCAGATCTCGGGTGTCGTATTTAAGCAGCTAATCCCCTGGCTGCATTTAGTACGGCCGCACCTCCTGCTTGAGGCCTGACTGTGAAATGCTGCTGCTGTTGATCTGTGACGGCGCACACCTTCTCCGCGTCCGTCCCACACGGCCGACACACCAGCGTCCCCGTGTTCGTGTCGTGAGTTCGCTTTTTTTCCGAGCGGGCCCGTTTGAGCTGCTGCCCTACCTAAAGATGACCTCACAGATTTGGGTAAAGCCAGTGAAGGGCCACGTGGCGGAGAGGGCAGCGCGTACGACCTCGTCCCTGACGGCCCTGGTGAGCTTAGCTGCGCTTGATTTCAGGGCGTGACAACTCGCTTCCGGGTCCCTCCCATCTCCGGGGGCTCTCTGCAAGACGTCCTGGGTTCCCTCGTACTGTCTATTGTAGGTGGGCCCCGCCCTGTGCCTGCTCATGCCCTCCTGCCCCCCGCATCCTCGCCGTCATGCTTACTCACGCTCCTGGGGCAAGCAGTCTCAGATGCTGCTCGAACCCGGGCTCAAGCAGCCACAGCAGTTAAGACTCATTGTGCTAAATATGCAAATATCATTTGTGCCTTTTGGATTCTGTTTATTTATTTTTTTAAATGTTGTAGCAAAACCAGCTGTATCACTTGAAAGTGGCCGGTCAACATTCCTAAGGTAATACTGGTTTAAGCTGAAATAGACATTGATGTCTTAAGAGCATTATTCAGTGATTAGTAACCTGAAAATCAACATGGCAGGTAAGCTGATTTTCCAGAATACTCTGTGCTCCATAGTGAGATATGGATTTGAAGGGCAGGGGCGGTGTAATGGTGAAAACCAAAGGGCACATGCGTGAATCCGTAGAGGCCTTTCCCGTGCAGCCACACCCTCTCCTCGTCTCCTGCGTGTGGGACAGGCAGGGGTCACGACCCCGCCGCCCTGCATGAGTCAGACGGGGGTTTGCTCTGCATGAACGCACCATGCATTTGGTGGTCTCATGTCACCAGAGGACTGTCACACGGTGACTTCTCGGCTCGAGCTAAAACGCCGGGAAGCCTGTTTATCAGACATCCGCACTTGTTAGGTTTATTTCTTTATTTTGTTTTTTTTTCTGTGGGGGGTGGGGGGATAAAATTTCTACATTGTTTTTGAGGAACACAATCATATGGAGCGTGTTTTTCGAAAATTTACAAGTCAGAGGCACAAAAATTGGCGTAATCCGCTCAGTAATTTGGCCCATGGATGTCACTGTGAAGACAGTATTTTGTGAGATGTGGGTATGACATCATGCATCTGGGCTGAGAGAGGGAGCGTCAGCAGCTGAAGACTGGCATCAGTCAAAGCAAACCAAGCTGTTCATATCATAAACTGTTAATGGCATCATCATGCACCCAAAACACCACCTCTGCTGCTTGGGTGTGATCTTCCACAGGTGCCTTCATTTTGCATGGGTGACAGTAGGGCTGTGCGATACCACACCGTGGCATACTCTCGATTACATGGCGTATGCGCAGCAATGAGCAGGGCTTTGCTTGGCAGGTGAAACATTTGTGCGGACTCCAGTTTTTTGCTACTGACGTTTGTTTACACCAACGATTCGGTAAGCAGATCAGATGTACGCCTAAATGTTATCGTTATGGTTAATAAACGTGTGGGACTTTAAACTGCCAAAAGTACCGCCACACAGCCAACCTCGTTTTACTTTTAGCCACAATATCTTCTCCTTTAAAAGATGTATGTGGCTTCTGATCGGTTCCTTTCTTCATCGCCACATCAGCTGCTTATCGCTTCCGTGATTTCCGAAAGCCGTAACGCGACGTGCTCCGCTAACCAAATTTAAGAAGCATAAGGATACACATTCATACAGATGACCAACTTTTGGGCGTCACGGTACATCTCTCATTAATATTTTAGGTATACTACTAATCCGCTTACCCAATTGTGGGTGTAAGTTAACGTCTGTATAGTAGGTAGAAGCTGGCTTCTGAACAAACGGTTGCCCATCATCTAAAGCCCCGCTGATTATCATGCATGCGGCATATTATCTCGAGCACATCGCAATATGATATCGTGCAGCCCTAAATGAAAGTTGTGCTTGACTTTTGCTGCTGTCCGAACATACTGTGGGGTGGGGGCGGTTGAGTCTTTCCCCCGAGACCCTGAGCCTGTCTCTCTTGCTGCTCGGTCTGTCAGGTGGAGGATGAGCTGAATTCGCCGGTGGTCGTGTTCAGGTTCTCCCAGGACAGCAGCACAGGTGCGTCTGCAGCTTTCTTTTTCTTATCCTTTGAATAAGGAGCTGAGGTTCAGTCGGGTTGCATAGCCGAGGTATGACTTGTGTCCCAACCTTCCCAGCATCCAGTGTGGGTTCTGCAGAGGGCTGCCTGGGCTGGGAGAGGGAGGTGCAGGACTCCCTCAACAGATGGGTAAGGCACCTGGATGACAGAGGGTGCTTCTGCTGAATCCTGAACACTCAGAATTAGCACGTGGGTTTTTTTTTACTGGAGGACTGCATTTGCACACGTGACTGCCATGTCCCGCCCCAACAGCTGGGCGAGCAGTTGGTGCAGCTGGTGCCTGCCAGCGGTGTGGATGTCGTGGATCTGGAGGACGAGGGCACCTGTGTGAGATTTAACCCACTGATGACTGCCGCAGGTATGAGCCCGAACCTTCTCTGAATACCTCTGAGTCCTCCCCCACCATAACTGTGCCTCGAGGCCCTGCCCTATTGACTTGGGGGGGGGGCGTGGCTTGTGTGGGTGTGGCCTGAGCAGATGTGCTGTGTCCTCCTCAGTGCTGGGCACGCAGGAGGCCGATGTGGAGGCCCTGGTGGCCAGGTTGACAGAGGTAGTGCCCCTGCTGAGCGCAACACTGCGCCTCCGACAGGAGTTCAGGGAGGAGGTGTACCGGCACGCCACCCTTGCCTACGTGGAAGACCTGGGCTGGCCGGGCCTGGGGGCCATCAGGTCAGAGGTCGGGGTCCAGACCTCTGATGGGGGCGGGGCGAGGACCCGGTTTGTATGAAAGCGAGGTAACGACTGCCCTTCACAGATACCTGCCCAGGAGCGAGGAGCCAGATGCGGGCAGGAGGCAGCAGGAAGTGGAGAAGGTCAACAGTGACCTGCTGAGAAAACTCAAGGAGCTTGATGCGGACCTCAGTTTCTCCACAGGTGTGTCCACGAGGTCTCCTCAGGGAGTAATTAAGAGTTTTAAGTAAGGTTCCTCCTGAAGTGTCTGTTGGTAACAGAACTTAAATAACCAGGAGATGACACCCTTTCCTGGCAGGCCCGGAGTTCGGCCCAGAGAAGAACTGCGTGTTTGTCGGCATGGCAACAGAAGACCTGGACGTGGCGGAACTGGTGAAGACGATTGCATCACTGGGGAAGGACATCGAGGAGAGCGGCAAGGTGAGGCCACCATGCTGAGGCCTAGAGCAGGAGGCTGGTATGATCTCACACCAGGCGTGTAATGGCTGTTTAATAAGACCTTAAGCTAAACCCCTGGCATGGCCCCGCCCCCCCAGTTACTGGAGAATATGACGGAAGTGGTGCGCAGGGGCATTCAGGAGGCGGAGCTGCAGCTGCAGAAAGCCAGTGAACAGAAACTGATGGAGGAGGTTTGTGTGGGCTCTTGGATTCCGGACCACCTATCCATCGGCATCTGCCTTCGCCGTCCTGACACATCTCTCTCTCACCACCAGGGGGTGCTGCGGCAGATCCCGCTGGTGGGCTCCATGCTCAACTGGTTGTCCCCATCCCAGAGTTCTGTAAAAGGCAGGACATTCAACCTGGCTTTAGGTATGGACGCTCCTCCTGAAACGCTACAATCCCGGAATTCCCATCTTTCGACTCCAGCAGAGCCCTGAAACTGTCTGTGTTGGTCACCTCAAGGTTCCTTGGACACCACAGAACCCACGTACTCCAGCAGGACCCAGACGGGAGGAGAAACGCCTCCCGCCACCCCCACGTCCGCCATCTCCAAGCAGTTGCCAGGTAACGGGCCTCTCTGTGACATCGGGGCCAGCGGTGTACCTTTATGTATGTGCCGTTATGGACTGTGTGATCCACGGCCTGGGTGGCCTCCTGTACTGCAAAGCCGAAAGGTAAATAGGCTCGATAAAGACAAGGATGTCCTACTCTGAAGCTCCCGATCCATGTTTATGATGCTGATTTCCTCAGGAGGAGGACTTGCACTATAGTGAAAGTGAGGATTAAGAGGATCAGCCCAGGGCCATCAATGTCAGTGACGCCTTCCGCCCCCTGGCCCCTGTTTTATCACAGGGCAGAAGCTGTTTCGCCGGGGACACAGCAGCTTTGACGCCCCCGACAGCACCAGCCTCCTGAGTCCCAATGAGACGTCCCAGAGCTGGGGGCCCCAGGACGGCTTTACTGTGTCCCCCCTGCAGCCGGAGCCTGTCCTCGCAGAGGCCGACGCCCAGGCGGGATTCCATGTCAGATAGGATGACCGACTGTGGAGCATGGTGTAGGACCGTCACCCAGGAAGCTGCAGAGAGACCCTGGGGGGGGTGGGGGGAGACGGCTAACATGCGGGCGCATAGCGACGAGGATGGAATTAACGTCTGTGTGTTTTATTTTATCCCTCCTAACCTTGACTTAATCCCTTTGTAATCGAGAATGTACACAGAAGTAAAATGTGATTGAATGAGTAGTGGAAAAGCAGATCATTTTTTGACAGGTGCTGGAGAGGGGTATAGTTTTTATGTCATTTCCCAGTTGTCATTTACAAGCTGTCATCAAAATTGTTTTACCTGTCCAGTTACACCCGCTTCAGCCCTTTTAACATGTGCACTCCCTGAGTTCAGTTGAAGGAATCATTGGCTCCTAGATATTTATCTCTGAAGAAATAATCTCATCTCTTAGACCAGTGATTCCCAACCAAGTCCTTGGTGTTCCTGATTGGCTGGGAGCTGAGAAGGAGCAAAAACGTGGACTGCCCGGGGTTCCTCGAGGACTGGGTTGGGAAAGACTGTCTTAGACAACACTGAAGACACTGGCTGTGTAGTTGTCTTAGACCAATTTCCGTTTTTATAATTTATTTAGGTAAAGAGACTGACTGGGGAATGAAGTTTATTTTATCTGGGAACATTGAATTTGCTGCACTTTTCAACTGCTTTTTATTTAACTGAATATTGATTTAATAATGTTTTTAGATTAATTGTTCTTTCTGATTTTTATTTAATATGATCTGGAGCTGATCGTTTTTTCTTCTAATCAAAATAAATAGTTTGTATACACGCTTATTTAAAATAATTTGGAGCCATTTTTCAGTTTTTAAACGGAGTAGCTTTTCTTGTTGGCCCTATAGTCACATGTCTCATCAATTGGCTGTCTTGTGTGAAGCTTCATCGGGATTGGTTTGGCAGTGTCGCCGTTGCCCCTCCTACTTTGCATCCCCTGGCCAGTCGTGTTTCAGATGCTTGAAGTGGGCAGTATAGTAACAGGATTTTCCTAATTTTGCTTTTGATTGATTAAATTTCTTTCTGTTTGTGCCAAAACTGTAATAATGGACCATACTGTACTTTGTGTGGGCCTACTGTAGTACCTGTTAGGATTATAAATGTTCCTTTTCTTGGTAATATCACTGTCAGAGATATCCCCCCCCCACCCCCATCCAGGATTTAGTTCATCTGACCAACATAAAGAGATGCAGTCTTGTGTTTCTGTGTTAACCTGAGATGAGAATGCTCTGATAAAGCGTCCTTCATCTTTTCTGTTCAGCACAGAGTTATGTTTCTCCTGCTCTAATGTAAAGTGTCATGTAGCCCAGATTCGGTTCTCTGCGATGGACTGACACACAAAAGCTGAGGTGGTTCGAATCCCTTGGGTTTCTCCAGTTTCTTCCTGCTGTCTGTGTGTCTCCCGGCGTAGTCTCATGCTCGCCTTGTAGCCTTGACACCTGTTTCTCTTACTGTTGATTCACTGTTCCTCACTTTGGTGTCATGGCTCAAAGAAGATGTCGGCTTGCAACACCACAGCAGCTGCTGACGACATGCTTCAAGTCCAGACATAATTAATGTATTTAAGTGCAATTTTAAAAGAACCTTCTCAGTGCCCACAGATCTTTGTCTTCCTTTTCACAAGTCCTGTTAGTTTTTGGTGCAATAATTCATTTTAATCAGTAGCTGGGAGTGAAACGTCTAATATATTATGAAACTGCTAAAGATTTAAGATGATTATTTTCCCATTTATTTTACAGTTTGAATATACTTTGGTGTTACATCCTTAGGCTGACATGGGATAGGCTGTTTTTTATGTCTTCACTAAGATGTAAGACTCCATGCCCTTTCCCCAGTGTTCTTGGGAAAAGAGTGGAATCGGTCACTCTTGTTGCCTTTATTAAACCACATTTTGATGTATTCACTCTGTGCCCATTTGTCAAGTGCCTTTGTGTATTGAGTGGGTGTAATATATACCAGCTTGGGAATCTGGTACAGCTGAATAATAGGAAATACCTATTTGAAAGGGTTTTCTTTTGTACGGTTTTGCTATAAATATTTAGCTACACTGACCTTAACATTAATTGCTTTATAAATAATTTGGCCTTAAGTCATTCTTATTACTGAAATTATATTTAAGTATTGTACTTAAGTAGTACTTTAACACCACTGCCTTACATAATGGCTTGTTAATAGACTCAATATTTACCATTAATTCTTTTACTGCAGAAATACAATAGAATGGTACACAATGACATACCATTACTGGTTTATATTATTTTTTAACATCGAGGTTAAATGTTTGTATCCATCCAGTCTCAAAGACCATTAAGCATCAAAGGTCCTTGACTATTTCAAGTGATAAAATATGGGTTGATGGATGCTGCGCCATCATCTAACATTATTTCTGCCACGTCACATTTCCTGTTATTAAAAGGACAAAAAACAAACGCCTGCCAAATGTCTATCGGAACAATTATGCACTGTTACTTTATATGCAACATTGACTCAACGTGTTTACCGCGTATTACGTCAAACGTTGAACGGAGAGTTATTTGTGGGCCAATCAGAGAGAAACAAACGAGAAACTGTCTCCTGTGGCCAATCAAAGAAAAATATACTCTGGTGTACGGGGCGTGGGACAATCAGAGCGAAAGTTACTAAGACAGATCGCATGTGGTCCAATCAGAGTGAATCTATCATTTAGTAACGAATGGCTGTCTAGACAAAAACTACAATCCACAAGACAACAACAAGTCCCAGAATGCAATGCGGAGGCCGTTTCCTGTGGTCGGAAGAGAGCCGTCGGCGCACACGAGGACTCGCGTTGAGCGCTGAGTCGGACCTCTTTCCGCTGAGTCGCCCTGCGAAGCCGGCTCGGTTTTATCTGGAAGACGGGAGGGCGCTTTTCGCGTGTGGGAACCGGCAGGGAGCTGCTTTTAAACACTTTTAAAAGGAGGCGACCCAGACAAAAAAGGCGCACCGGGCCGGGTGGTTATAAAACTGTGGAAGTGCGCAGTGAAATAGCGAGCCAGCGATGGAACCCATAGACAGTGCCCCCGACTCCTGGGAGCAGGAGGACGACAGCGAGGCCCCGGTCGACGTGCCGCTTCGAACCGCTCTCGGCGCCCTCAACGTCCACGCCGCCGAGTTCGTGCCGGGTGCTCGCCAGATGGTCCCCACCGAAGAGCCCGGCCGCCGCGGTGAGTTGGCCGCCGCTTTTTATTTTCCCTCTCCCAGCGTGTTAGCTTCAGCGGTCCGGCTGTAAGTCCGATAAAAACCACCATAGGCATCGGAACTGGGCTGCAGTGTTTAATCGGGCGGGTCCAGGGGCCGGCCGGCCCGCTAGCTGCCGTCCGCCCTCCGCCTCCTCCCTGGGAGCCGGCCCGGTCATGAAGCGCCATGCTCATATCAGAGCAGCGGAAGCCGCCCTTATCGCCACCCGGGTGTTATCCCAACGTGTCATGGTGTCCCTCCACGCCTTTTTGGACCGGCACATCGGCCCGATCTTCGTGTCATACGTCCCCCTTGTGTCTGCATGGTTCGGTTGACCACCTGGCCCGGCGATCCGAGACTTGTCAGGGATCTGTGAAGTCTCACAATTTACGTTGCAAATAGATGCATGTAATTTAGTTTGAAGGAAGAAAAATGCTCCAGTACGAGCTTGCTTAAATAGCCCATAAATGCGGAATCTCTCCACCCCTCACAGTAGTGTCCGCGGACCCCCCTCCCCCGTTTTATTTTTCTGCTTATTGCCCTGTACCAGAGTGATACTTATTCGACATGTACAGCACAGGCTGACTTTTGCGCGGTCTCATGCTGCTTCAGCGCTCTCCACCTTTTGCCCCCGGGGCTGAGCTACCCATGTCCTTCATTAAGCTGACAGGACTTCATTTACATCGCATTTACATTTATTTAGCAAAGGGATGTGCAAGCGCGTGGCCGCCTATTAAAACTTGGGCTTCAGATGAAGGTTTGACTAGCCAGTAATAAACAAACTGCATCAACAGTGTGATTTTCTGAACTGTCGCTATAGTTTAGTGGCGTTACTATTAGTACCGATTGTGTGTCTTACTAGACATCAGGTTTTTGCAACTTTTTTTTCCCCCTGCCTAATAACATATCCTTTAAATCTTAAAACTGCTTTTTGAGGAAAACAAAAGATAGAGGCATATTCCTGCTATCAAAATCAAATATGCTCAGGACGTTAAAGGGTTCTGGGATATGTAAACAAAGCCTGCTTCTTAGTATCCAGCAGTTTGCCATCTGTGGCTGTTTCCATTCATTTGTTTGATCTGGCTTTTGTAACGTGTTCGCCTCCAATGATCCGTGCAGTTGACATTTCGCTGGAGTTCAAAACGATGGACAGAAGAATCGAGAGATGTCACCCTCGTCGTGCTTTGTGACTGATCACTTTGGGCCGTGTTCTTGCAACATGAGGGTCACGTGTGTTGTAAGGTGGGCCCTTACCTTACTGCCGTGATCTTCTCTATTAGTGTTCCTCTGTCGGCTTATCTTGGGCCTCTTCTTTGTTGGCTTTCCATCCTCATAGCTGAAGCTACCTCATTGTTCTAAACCAGTCAAAGCAGAGAGACTGACTCCAGTGAGTAGACTTCCCACTTATGGGATTATTGGTTAAAACCCAGCTCTTTGGTGTTTATTCCTGGCGGCCTGGATGCTGTGGCTGTGACAGTATTTACAGTGTGACAAACCACAAATTAAGGTTTTAAGTTGGAGATGAGAGACGTGTCAACAGATCATTTAGGCTCGCTTTTTAATATGAAGTCTTTGAATAATTACAGCATGTCGTTTAATGAGTTTTGCTCTAATTATAACATGGCTGTAAGGTCATTCGGCTTGTGTGACCAAGCGGAAGCTTTCTGAAGCTGTGATCCCGAGCTGTACAAGCTCTCCTGCTTAACGACTGCCTTCCGTCCTTCCGAATAGGGGCCACCCCTTACCTATACTTCAAGCATAAGAATAGAGGAAATCAGCTCTAATACATTACTGAGGTTTGCAAACTGTAAATAGAGGCAATTGTTTTTATTTATTCTGAATAAATGAAAGCTATAAAGGAAACTCTGTCTTGATAACTTTGTTTAAATCTGCATTACTCATATTACAGAACATAAAAATATGATCAGCATAAATTATAAGAATGATGTATCAAAAAAGATTGAGACTGAGACTGAGTGATGTGACATGAGATGCTTGACGCAAAGACACCACGCTGCTGTTCCCATGACCAAAGTTCTTGTACGGCGTATAATACCGACCGATGAAGAGGTGGTCGTTAAACAGGTTGGTCGATAAGTGAGGAGCGCCTGTAGTCTTTGAAATCTGCGTTGGCGGTCTGAAGCTCATTTGTTTTCCCTGCAGGTCCTGAGACAGTCAACTCAACGGAAGCGTCAGAACCCACTGGTATGTTCTGGATTCCGCATCATGCCTGTGGCTGTTGTCTTCTGGTCTGGTTGCCCATGACGCTGTACCTTTTAGAGTGTTGCTGAGTTTGTCTGTCATTTATGTCTGTCCGATAGTGACAACAAAACTTTATGGCCTTAGCATGTCACTGTGTTCCCAGACCACCTGTGAGCCGTCCAGCATGCTGAGAGCAGTTCTTAAGGCTGAGAGGGTTTGCTGTTACTGTCTGAATTTTCATCTTTCAGAGGTTAACGTGAAACTCATAACCCCCTCAGCTGTAAAGCCGCCTGCTGACGATCTCCTCTGCTTACGGGCTGTAATCTGCTCCTTGAATTTTCCTGTTGCACCTGCTTCCGTTGCCCTAGAGCAGTGTTTCTCAGCGGGGATCCCTAGACAGTCCACATTTTTCACACTTGAGCTAGTCAGTTAAGAACACTGAATACCTAGTGCAGGTGGGTTGGGCCCTGGGAGGAAGCAGAAATGTGGAGTGTCTGGGGATCACTGGGGGCTGGGTTGAGAAATACTGCCCTAGACTTACTGTTGTTTCACGAAGGATATAGCGACACCAGATTCTAATGTTTGAAGGTTGGACCGCAGCTCTAAAACTGGAACAGTATCTCCTGCTGTGGTGTGCAGGCGCTTGCTTATTTTATGCAGAGCCATGAACGTGGAACACTAGCTCCATTATGGACTGAACAGGGGCTAGAGCGCATGTGTGTGGTCATCAGAAAGATCCTGTCTGACCCCCTGGGGTGTCTGTGTCCAGCACCCCTGGAGAATGGCGAGACGGGGGTGGCCACAGAGGAGACGTGGGAGCAGAAAGGGGCGGGACCCAGTGAGGCGGAGCCGGGAGGCGGACCCGTGGGTGACGGGGGCACAGTCGGTCCATCTGCAGAGGAGGATGAAGAGGAGCCCCTAATGGAGGAAGAGGAGGAGGTGCCAAAGCCCAAACTGGCCCCTGCCTTGCCAGATGCGCCCAAGAAGGAGCACGTCAACGTTGTCTTCATTGGTCACGTGGGTAAGTGTTTACGAGGTCATGAGGTCTGACAGATGAAATGCCAGGACGCTGATGCCATCTTCCCCCTTCTCTCTCTCCCTCCCTCAGATGCTGGCAAGTCCACAATCGGAGGACAGATCATGTAAGTGCCCATCTTACGCAATTCTGGGAGTCTGTGTGCACGCCTTCCCTTGCTACCAACCGTCTAAATCCTATCAGCTTGATGTAATAAGCTGCTGGCTTTGCAGCCGTTATGTTGCCTTGGCTCGCTGTTGGAGCAGGGAAGTGCTGTGCCATGTGGGGGTGACATTTCTCGCATGTTGCCTCAGGTACTTAACGGGCATGGTGGAGAAGCGAACCTTGGAAAAGTATGAGAGAGAGGCCAAGGAGAAGAACAGAGAGACTTGGTGAGCCACGCCCAGTCGGAGCAGGATCCTTAACAGCTTGTAGTTCTGTCGGTACTCCTGCTTTACGGGTCAGGGAGTGCTGATGGCCTTCATCTCCTGTGCAGGTACCTCTCCTGGGCCCTGGACACGAACCAGGAGGAACGGGACAAGGGCAAGACTGTGGAGGTCGGCCGGGCCTACTTCGAGACTGAAAAGAAGCACTTCACCATCCTGGATGCCCCAGGACACAAGAGCTTCGTACCCAACATGATTGGCGGAGCGTCGCAAGCTGACCTGGCCGTGCTGGTGAGGGGGGGGGGGGGGTACATGCAGAATGGAAGATACAAACTAAGCCAGTTAATGGTTGGATGAACATGGCTGGAGCTACTCTGCCCTCCTCTCCTTAGGTGATCTCGGCCCGCAAAGGCGAGTTTGAGACGGGCTTCGAGAAGGGCGGCCAGACGCGGGAACACGCCATGCTGGCCAAGACCGCTGGAGTGAAGCACCTCATCGTGCTCATCAACAAGATGGATGACCCTACGGTCAACTGGAGTCTGGAGAGGTGATGAGACTGGGGGGCGTGGGAAGGTGATTAGGCTGGGGGGGGGTATGTGTGCTTATGATTATGGGATGGACCGCCACTCAGGGTTAGAGGCTCCCATAACTCTTAGTGGCTACGCGTGTGCTTGTACCCCCAGGTACGAGGAGTGCAAGGAGAAGCTAGTGCCATTTCTAAAGAAGGTTGGATTCAACCCCAAGAAGGACATCCACTTCATGCCCTGCTCTGGACTGACGGGTGCCAACCTGAAGGAGCCCGCCGAGCTCTGCTCCTGGTACACGTAAGTCCCTGGCGCGTCCCTAGGTGTGAGGGCGGCTCCTTCATGGTGGGGCTGGGGCTCACTGGGCGTGTCCCTGGGTTAGAGGGCGGTTCCTTCCTGGTGGCGGTGGGGCTTGTGGGGGTGGGCCCTTCCTGGTGGGGGCGAGGCTCGCCGGGCATGTCCTTGGGTGTGAGTGCGGCTCCTTCCTGCGGGGAGTGAGGCTCACCGGGGTGGCCCCTTCCTGGTGGGGGTGGGTCTCACTGGGTGTGTCCCTGGGTTAGAGGGTGGCTCCTTCCTGGTGGGGGTGGGTCTCACTGGGAGTGTCCATGGGTTAGAGGATGGCTCCTTCCTGGTGGGGGTGGGTCTCACTGGGTGTGTCCCTGGGTTTAGAGGGTGGCTCCTTCCTGGTGGGGGTGGGTCTCACTGGGTGTGTCCCTGGGTTAGAGGGCGGTTCCTTCCCAGTGGGGGCGAGGCTCACTGGGCGTGTCCCTGGGTGTCAGGGCGGTTTGCGTGGCCATGCGACATTGGGCTTCTGCCTGAGTGTGACGGCTTTGTCACCAGTAAAGCACTGGCAGGCATTAACCGGCTTGATGTCTGTCATCATGCAGCAATCTGAGTAACTATCCCATGTGTCACGCCTTCCGTGTTCATGAGGCGTGTTCCTGCCACACGCCTGCTACCTGCACACTGCTGTATCCTGGACAACAAATTCTCCCCAAAGATCAAAACCTCTTTCTGTTTTCGTCCCACCAGAGGGCTTCCCTTCATCCCCCATCTGGACAGTCTGCCAAACTTCAACAGATCCAGTGATGGCCCAGTCAGGTTACCCATCGTGGACAAGTACAAGGTGGGTGTGAGCTTTCCCCAGTGGTGCGTGATGGTGGTGTCACTGTGGCAGTGGTGGTGGTAGGGGGCGGGGAGTGCTCACCCCTGGCTGAACAAACATTCAGGTCCTTTAGTAATATTCCAGAAGATGATGCTCTTCAAAGTGGTGCTCACGGCCTGCCTGCTAGGATCTGCCTGTCTGCCACTCAGCATTTGTGACTCCCCCGCAGGACATGGGCACCGTGATTCTGGGGAAGCTCGAATCGGGCTCCATCAGCAAGGCGCAGCAACTGGTGGTGATGCCGAACCGGGTAAGTGGCTGATCGACGCCCTGCGGCCTCCCAGTCACCGGCCGTCCTCTCCGGGGGGGGGGGGGAAAGCACCTAACATGGTCCTCACTCCCCCTGCCGGCAGCACACCGTGGAGGTGCTCAGCCTGCTTTCGGACGACGTGGAGACGGAGGACGCGGGTCCTGGAGAGAACCTCAAACTGAGGCTGAAGGGCATCGAGGAGGAGGAGATCCTGCCCGGCTTCATCCTCTGCACGCCCGAGAACCTCTGCCACTCGGGACGCACCTTCGATGCGCAGGTGCCACCCATCGAACCTGGGGCTCGCCGGGGGCGGGGGAGGGGTGCTTGCTTGGGGTCCTGCTCTTTAACCCACACGCATTGCTGCTTTGCAGATTGTCATTATCGAGCACAAGTCCATCATCTGTCCTGGTTACAATGCGGTGCTGCACATCCATACTTGCATCGAAGAAGTGCAGATCACGGTGAGAGGGGGGTGAGTGGGCAGGGGTTGACCCAGGAAGTGGCAGCATGTGGCCTGAGGAATAGTAGTAACTTGACTGGCTGCAACTCTGGCTGTAGTGTACCTGTCAGTGATATAACACATACATGCCCCCCCCCCCCCACCCAGGCCTTAATCTGCCTGGTAGACAAGAAGACGGGCGAGAAGAGCAAGACGCGGCCTCGCTTTGTCAAGCAGGACCAAGTGTGCATCGCTCGCCTGCGCACTGCGGGGACCATCTGCCTGGAGACCTTCAAGGACTTCCCCCAGATGGGCCGCTTCACGCTGCGGGACGAAGGTGGGCCGGGGGGAGGGGGAGTACGCTTGGCACGTGGCGTCTTGGCATGTTAAATTAGCACTCTGAGCGGTGTCTTCCCTCAGGAGGTGGATATCTTGCTACAGAGCAAGGCATCATGGGTAGATACATGTTTGCAGGACCCAGTGTAAGAAATAAGAAATGGGGTTTCTGTCATGAAGGCTATTTTAGAATAGGAATACAATGTCCCTCCTTTCACTCACACAAATATTAGCCAGAATAGTGAGAAAAATCAGAGGCTGGTTTCCATAATGACCCATCCACCCCCCACCGCAGGCAAAACCATCGCCATCGGCAAGGTGCTGAAGCTTGTCGCTGAGCGGGAGTGAAGTTGGGAGGTCAGATCTTGCACGGCCCCTCCAGTGGGGCCGGGTCCGCGGGCCGCTCCCCCACCTCCTCTCTGCCTGCAGAAGACCAGCTTGTAAACTTTGATTTTTTTTTTTTTTTTTTTTTTTTTTTTTTAAATTTTTAAAGGAATAAATGCAGACAAGACCCCCCCCTCCCCGCGTCAGCTTTCTCATATTGAGAGCTCAGTTTTCTGTTGGGGCGGCCCATCCCCGCCCCCCGACCCACAGTCTGCCATCGATGCTCTAACTGACATCTGCTTCGTTTTCCTTCTTCAGAATGGCCGCAGTTACATTAAACAGAGGCCGACCGGGGCTTGCTTGGAGTACAAATATGGTTTAGGGAAAAAACAGCTTTCAGACGAACCAATCGAAACCAAATCGTTTGACATGTTGGTTGTAAGAGGCTCTCTTTGCTTACACAGAGATTGGGTTTTCTTTTAGCGACGTTCGTGCAGCGGGTGCGAGCATCACGTGTTAACAACTGTGAAAATAAAATATTAAATGGACGAACCACAAGCTTGCTTGTACATGTCATACATTTGTTCAGGAATTTAAACATATCTCAAGTACGTACAGAAAATGGATGAAGTGCTCTATAATTAAATGACAATGAAATACTAATATATAAAAACAACTGACAAAAAACATAGACCTAATTCTATTATATCTATGTGCGCTACGTTACAGATCTCTTCATAACAAAACATGTTCAACCTCTTACGGTTAGGTAATTGAAACTATTCTAAGAAGCATAAGTTAACATAAAAGTGCAATTAATATAAGCAAGAATTAACGTTGGCAACAAAATGTGATCGGTATAGGATTATGAAACAAGGACGGTCTCCCAGTCGAATTTATTACATGCGTGTGGTAACCGGACACCTTTAAGCGGTAATCTCTGGTTTGTTTATTTAATACAGTTTAAATGATTCGGATACAATAACTTTCCGTCTGCAGTGCGTGTGGGATCCTACAGCGCAGAGCGATGTAGCGGCTGTGCAGTGTTATCTGGCTCGATTATTCGCATGCTGAAAAGTCGACATGCACCCCGAGCTGCGGAAAGTAGTGAATGCCAGACGGTAGTGATATGATGCAGGTGTTTTACGTGGGAGATGCGCTGGTTGGGGTGGGCACTGGAGTTGGGGGTATACCTTAAGGTCCGTCCGTTCGTTTCCATATGATTGCACGTTTCTTTTGGGTGTGTATGTTCCGAACCTCCCACCCTTTATTTCCCAGGGAGGACGGAGTTTTGCCTCTCCCCCACCCAGATCCAACTGCCGAGTTCTTCAATCCTGTGTCTACCCAGAAAACACCAAAACTGAATAGCATTTGCGAATAATAGCTGGTTCCGTCATCTACACGTTTTTCCCACACCGCTACTTGTTGGGTTTAATCTTGATTACTGGAGCATCTGGGATATCCCAGAGTTGTCCTTATGCAAGACAAAGTATATAGACCTATATACTATGTAATAAAGCCTATGTCATTCCTTTGATTTTCCACTTTTTAAAAAATACGTAACGAGTCTCACACGTTTTATATAGGTACTTTTCGTCCATTCTCCAAGTGTTTATGTTGTACGGGGTCGCGGTGGACGTATTCCAGAGAGCACAGGGGACAGGAAAGGGGACAGCAGTCCAATTTTTACAGAAAACGCCCCGAGGATATGCCAGCTTCATTTATTAGTTAATGCACCCGCAACAGGAAACCTCACAAGGTGAAGATAAATTAATTTGCATATTATAGTAATCAGGCACATGTAAAAGGCAGTGTTTAGTTTTATGTGAGTAAATTTTATTCTATTTATGGCTTCCGAAACAACGTAATTTATAGCCGTTGAGTGTATTCGTTGTGATATAGGCCTAATATAGCTCTATAGTCAGATTTCACAGTTAAATATAGGTGTATTATAATGATAGCGTAAGATACATCGAGAAAAAAAATCTATCAATCCATTCATCCATCCACCTTTCAACAATGGACGGAGCTACGGGGCCTCATTCGTGGTCACGGAAAATGATAAATATTGGATATTAGGTTAAATTATTTAACAAATGATCTGGGTAGTTTTTTGTATTTCCATTGATTCTTATGTCTTACCATTGAGAAAAACTTTATTCTAAGTCTACATATGAGAGTATCATAGAGTGATCGCTACGGGACAAGAAAAAACATGCATTGTGAGTCTGATATTTCCCGGCAAACCTTATCAGTCCTCATGCGCAAAGGTCGGAGCGCCGCAGCCACGACTCCAGCCTCCATCGGGACATGGTGACGCAGAGCATCCCCGCCCCCGGTGCCTTTCCTCCACCACTCCCGGTGGACAGGTAGCGCTGGGCTCCTACACCTGGTCCGACACACCTGGAGCGACAGGCAGCTCTTTTAGGGAGTTC
This sequence comes from Stomatorhinus walkeri, assembly GCA_026784285.1. Taxonomy (NCBI): domain Eukaryota; kingdom Metazoa; phylum Chordata; class Actinopteri; order Osteoglossiformes; family Mormyridae; genus Stomatorhinus; species Stomatorhinus walkeri. The sequence goes on from JAODUD010000045.1 coordinate 3,570,462, forward strand.
AGCCACAAAAACACGAGTCTGAGCATGCATTGCGAATGAGCGCGGTCATTAACGCTACCTGGGGGACAAAGAGGACCGTATTTTATCCGTCGCACCTGTCCCCGACATGGAGACTGCAATTCGTGGACTCGGGCGCTGCTCCTGCGCCTTTTGGCTTGCGGTGGTCTTTGATGTGTTAGGGCTCATCGTCCTTCTGGTGGGAGTTTTCGCCGACTTGTTCTTCTACGATTTCCTCATTTACGCTGGCGCTATCATCATCTTCCTGAGCCTAGTCTGGTGGGTTTTCTGGTACACTGGCAACATCGAAGTCCCGCCGGAGGATCTGGAGGACGACGTGGGTTTGCTGAAAAAGAACAGGGGCATCGACGCCTTGGTGCGCAGACTGTCGAGTCGCCTGTCCAACGGGATCAGGAATTCCTTCCGAGGGAACAGGAGGGGCGACCAGCCTGTAACAGTGCCCATACGGGGTGGGGGTAGCAGGGGGCAAGTACCAGTGACCCTCCCCATGGCTCCGCAGGAAGGTCTGCACACCGTGTCTGCGGGCGTACGGAACCAAGCAGCATCTCCGTCGCACAGGACTACAGAAACTTCGGCCATCTGATCATTTAAAAAAGTTTTTACGGTCGTTTTTTATCACCTTGAGTAAGTATTATTATTATTATTATTATTATTATTATTGTTGTTGTTGTTGTTGTTGTTATTATGCACAAAATTCTTTAATTTG
>JAODUD010000045.1:3582165-3593152 GCA_026784285.1 Stomatorhinus walkeri
GTAATGAGGCTGGTTTATGTTACCCTCCACCCCCCCCCCCCCCCAGTCCCCTCGAGCCTACCTTACCTGTAGGTCACTTTGGACAAAAGCACCTACTAAATAAATTAAATGCCAATGTAAATAATACCAAGGCTACGTTTAAGAAATGGCACCCGAACAAAGGGGAATTGCCTTTAGTTACCACTAGGTGGTGGTGTTGTCTAAAAGTTTAGTGCTGAGTGCATTCGCAAAGCGCTCCATTAAGGAGCTTTTCATCTTCTCCCTTGGTCAAGCATTACACTGGCTGTGACAGCGTCTGAATGGTGGCATGACTAGACTGAAGTGATCACTGAGATATCTGGCCTGTCCCCTCCCTGGGACCGTCTGTCTTAAATGTTTGGGTATGCTAAAAATGTCAAGCAAACACTTGAGGTGTGGCTAGCTCTGGAAAGCCTGTGATAATCAGCATTAATCACCTCTGTGGCTAACACAACAACTGGTGCTGCCAGGAAGTCATGGAGCAGATGTTCAGGGCCAAGAAAACAGATCCTGGAGTGGGGGGATTGTCTTTGGCTCACGGGAGTTTTACACAAAAAATATTTTGAGAAAATAGAGAAAGTCGATCAAATTGTACAGGAGGTGGGACCAAACAATCGGAAGTCTCGGTCCCACCTCATCTGCAATCTGATTGGTTATCTCTCTGAACCAATCACTTTTCCTTCTGCCCTCAGAACATATTTGTGTACCTAAAACTATCACAAGCTTGTTTTTGTGGGACATTGAAGAAAAGTCCGGGCAAAGTTTCATCATCAGACAGGAAGTGTTACGCCAAGCACCTCCTCGTACGGCTGGGCTGCTCACAGGAACATCCAGACAGATTCTCCTGAAATGATTTATGTCTCAGATTTGTGGCTAACTTGTGAGTGATTCAACTTTTTCTGCTGTAGAAGGTCAGTCAGAATGTGATGGTAGACCACCATGGATCTGCTCTGTTACTCGGAAGACCGCCTCACAGTGGTTATTATCGGTATAGTAATATAATCCTGACGTGACATAATCTACGCTAATCCCATAGCCACTCCTCCCACTGGGCTGCGTCCCTCCAGATGCCACAGATCCGACATTAATGCCATGTTGCCTACCTGTCTCTCATGGTAGACAGAGTTTGTCCCATGCCCAGATGCCCTGAGTGTATCTTACTCCGCAGGCCAACTGGAATGACGCCCCTGCAGTCCCCCCCCCGCCCCGGTCCTGCTGCCTGCTTAGGGTGGTGCCTTCCAAGCACCCCCACCCCCCTGTCCCATCACAGCTCATTATTCTGCCCCGTACTGTCCGTCTGTAGCCCAAAGTGGTTCTTTTTCCCGACAATGCGGTCGTCACAGAGCTGGGTCGAGTTCCTCTCTCTCTCTGGGCCACATTCGATCTTTTGGCCATCTGACACGCCACAGTCACATTCTTCACTGTTTGCCTCATCAGGATTTGTCTCTGTTTTTGTTTTGGCCCAGTTTTGGGATCTGAGAGAAACGTGACCCTGAATAGATGCCCTCGGGTTTCGCTAATGGAGACAAGGGTTGCTCTGCTGCTTTATTAACAGCTGGAGTTGAGTGCCTGCTGTTCCTCATATGGCCATTAGGGGGCTGTAGTAAGGCCTTGTCTCCCAGAAAGCAGTATGCAGGTGAGGTGTTAGCAGTTAGTGTTGGCGCTTTGAGCAGAGAGGTTCACCCAGTAAGAAATGTAAAATCAACCACTGAGACACTTGGTAAACCAGAAGCCTCCAGCTGACTGGCAGTATGTAATAGTTGCACCCAGAAATTTACAAAGTCTTTATTTATTTCCTCTCAGTACTTATCGGGCTCTGATTCAAAACCTTGTTTCGTGAGGTTCAGTGCGTCACTGCTCTGGGTTGTAGGATGACATTTCGTAACGGAAAACGGGATTGAGTTTGTACTCCGTTCCACTAGGGCAGCACCGGCTTTGTGCGTTTGTTCGATTTCACGGGATTTGTCTGGGGAGTCACGGCGATTAGGGGAGAAATTAGGTGGCATCAGGGAAAATTAGGTGGCGTAACATGTCTCTGTGTGTCACCCCCCCCCACCCCCCCCCCCCTCGGAATCCTCTGCAGGATGGAGAGCATCTCAGATGGTGCAGGTCAGCATCCCTGATACGCCCAGTAGGTAGCACTTGCAGTATAAAGCAGCCGGCTTGATGTCATCTTGGCCTGGTAAGTGTTGTGTTGGCCATATGGGTCTCTCAATTTGGGCACTTTCAGCATTATTTCACATAATTCCCCTGTTTGAAAAATCCATTCTATTGTCGAGTCCGGCTGGCAGCCCAAGCTGCCTGTTAGCGACCGTGGGAAGCAGGCCTGAGGATTCGCGGTTTTGGCGGGAGTCTCCGAGGCAGCGGCTCCGCAACCCAAAAGTTGGGCCAGAGGGAATCCTCCTCCTCCTCTTCCTCCTGCTCCTCCATAGAGTCTAACTGTGGTTTTGCTGCACACGTTGGTGTAAACATCAGAATTTCTTTGCACGTGATAGTTTGGCGTCCACCCTGTGCCGAGGCGGGGGTGGGATGGCAGCTCAAATCGGGACACTTTAAGGGAAGGAGGAAAATAAAGAATAAATGAAAATCCTACCCGTCTGCCCAGTATCCATAACTGCATCAAGTTTTAAATGTCAGCCGGCACAAACCGGTCAGAAGCGGTCCAACAGCCAGAGGGGGCAAGGCGGCATGGCTGTTAGTTTAGGGGTCCCACTTCAGGAATGGGGGAAGGTGAAACTTAGCAGCGAGGATTAACTTCTGTGGGCTTATTGGGTTCGGCGGCCCGATGGAATTGGCGGGATTTTCTTTGTGCAGAACCTCCTGGGTTTGGACATTGGGACCATGTTCGATAGCCATGCGGTATCAGTGTAGTATTGTTCAGTAGCTCTGTGACGAAACACGTTCAGGCCTCACTACCCCAGCGTGTGACTGCGAGCCTGCCCCCTCCCTACCTGCCCCCTCACTGCCACACTTAGCACTGTTGTTAATAAGTTACTCCATTTCTAATACGGTTTATCCACTGTGCACTCGCTGCCTGCCGAGGTCTTTAATCGCCAGGAAGTGGCGGTTCTTTGCAAGCAGGCGCGCTCAGCCACTGCCGTCCGTAACGCTCGGCCCCCACGCCCCGTTCTGGCACGACACAGTCATGGCCTTTCACCCGTGTCGGGATTAAGGGCCTTTAAGTGTTTACCAAGCGCCGTCCTAAGATAAAGAGTAACCTTGGCAACGCAGATTTTCATTTGCTTTTGTCCCGACACGTGACCCCTTTCCTGGGACCGCTGTGGGTAGGGCTGTCGGGGGTGCATGTGTACCAAGGTAGCCCAAGGAGTTCCTCCTATAGAACGCTCCCATTGACTTCCTGCCATGGAGGTTAAGTCTGAAACTTCGTCGTGGGAATGAGCGAGGGATTTCTCTCAGGGAATCGTGCTCCAGGCATGACTGCCCTCTCTGAAATGCTGAAATGAGGATGTCTGCTGGGGGGAAAGCGGTGCAGAGTACTGAACCCAAAAGTCACCATGGTGGAATCTCAGCTTACTCGTTCCAGTCTGCTGCCGGCAGGGGCCTCCTCGAACTGTCTGTATTTCTCAGCCTTTTTAGATGTACAGTGCCCCCATCCAGAGTCCTTTGGTAATGAAGTGGTGCTCAGATGCTCCTCTTATGAATTTATTTCGTCTTTTGAATCAGCAAAATCCTTTCGGGTGCCCAAGACCCCGGAAATCCATAAAAGCTACGGAACTCCATCTGGGGACTGATATGGATGGGCCGGTGTCACCCTCTACCCCCCATCCTTTGCTGTCCTGTTAGCTTTATAATAAATATGTCCCCCTGTCGTCTAACGATGACCAGATTATGCAAGTATATATTGCTGCAGCCAGGAGCAGAGTGTCGAGTGGGAAGGGTTTATAACGAGGGTTAGGGTTAGGGTGTCACATTGTAGCAGCTATAAACCCCTCCCACATTGCCCCTCCCACTCATATGCCACCATATACCTCTCAGATTCTATGCCTGTCGGTCATTCAACAGCTTTTAATCTGCATGTTTGTAAATGAGGCAGCTCCCAGAATCCCCCAGGAGGGAGGAGGGTGCTGAGAAAAGGAAGAGAGAAAGAGAAAGAGAGAAAAGGAAGAATTAGAATTGTGTGCACAACAACGAAACATGTCCTCTGCATTTTACCCACATGTGACAATGTGACATAGCAGGGGGCAACTAATTCAGCACCCAGGGAGCAGTGCTTGGGGTGGTACCTTGCTCAGGGTACCTCAGTGGTGCCTTGCTGGTCAGGGATTTGAACCCTTTTAATTACAGGTGTGCTTCCCTAACCATTAAGCCACCACTGGCCACAGGAAGGAAGAATGGATTCGAGGCCACAGAGGAGTGCAGACAGTTCAGCGGAATATTGTTGCACAGCACGTCCGAGCGCTGGTGTGCAGCTGCTGGGACTGGTAATGCGTTAAATGGGGCACAGGGGAGAGCTTCATCGTGCAGAGCCTGCAGATCTGGGAGTCCTTTTTAAAGAGCACCAGGTGGGCGTGTGTTTGCGCCCCCCCTCCCTGCGTTAAGGTGACACATGCAATCCCCTACACGGCTCGAGGAGTTAATGAACACTTCTGCTGGCAGTGCTAACGAAAGAGAAACTTTAATATAGTCTGTTGTTTTTGTTCACTAGGGTGTTGCTGGTTCAGAACAGCGGGGAGGGGGGCATGTGTGGTTTAGGCTGGGATGGGGGGGGGGTTGTTTTTTCTGTGCACTTCACTTTGGGCCTTCCCACCTGCAGGGGGGGGGGGGTAGTGTCTGTTGCTTCCCACACCCTGACAGGTGCCCACAACGCCCCCTCAGCTCCTGCTCAGGAGTGTGCCTAGCAGCCCCCCACTGTCACCATGGGAACAAACAACCCCGAGCCAGTGTCGCTTTAGAAAGCGAGGATTCTGTTCGGTAATAGCTGACATCCCCCCAGCAGGTGGCAGCATAGGCCGGAAGGTGTGTCGCCGTGGACAGCAGTTGGGGTGATGATCCTGCATGGTGACACATGCAAACACTCTGACACCCCCCACTCTTCAGCCGAGCCTCAGGGGCCCATTGAGGCCACAGAACCTGTGGGTTGGGGGAGGGGGTCAGTGTTTCGCCTGCAGCCTGCAGCCCCCCCATTCTACCGCATGTAATAGTTGTAGCGCTTGGATGGAGTTAAAGATAGCACATTTCCTATGGCCCCAAAAAGTTTGGAACTCACTTGGACGAGTCTGGGTTGGGGGGCAAATTTCATACGCTTCATGGGGCCCGGAATGTTTAGCGGCACCCCTGCGGAACCGTTTTTCCCCCCTAGCGGAGCACAGGATTGCTGGCGGAAGTTTTTCATTCTTTCCCAGCAAAGCTCAGCACCGCAGTGCCCCTCGGTGGGGGACTCCGCCGCCTCCCTGCTGCGGGACGCCGCTTCACCGGCAATGCACGTCAGACAGTGTAAGTTACCCTAACGGCTCGGATTACAGCTCATTAGAGAGCGACGGGAAGGGAGATAACGAACTTATCGGAGATTAAAGGACGTCTGACAAGCCGGAATGCAATCGGCTTTCGTGTTTGTAAATCGGGGTCATTATTAAAAATGCATGTTGTGTGGTCTTTCACCTCCATGCTCTCCTATTGGTGATGTGGGGGGGGAGGGGGGTTGATTGAAGGCGACAGGTAATCAGGTGAGGAGTCATATGCCAGGCAGCAAAAAGGGCATCCAGTGGTTTTTAATGCTTGGATTTGAGCATGTCACATTCCTTGAATTATTATCCCAGACCACACCACCTTCCAGTCCTGGCTTGGTGCAGGCAAAGGTGTGGATTCAGTGAGACTTGGCAGATCTGTGAGAAGGTCTGCAGTTCACCCCACTTCAGGATACTCTCCTGGATCAGTTTCTCATTTGCAGAATTGCTATTGTACCTTTTTCTAAAGTCACGCTTTCGAGTTATGGCGGCTTAATCATGCTTAATGTTTGTGGTTCTAATGTGCAGAATTAAACTTTTAAATTTAGCCCTCTGTCTTTCGGCTGGCTCTAATCCAGGGCCTGTGATTGAATAAATGTGCAGAAGAGATGCAGGAAAGAAGCTTCCGTTGTGGGAAGCAGGACACGCCGTCCCCTCGATTAATGCAATTGCTTTTAATTATTCTACGCATTTTAAGGCTTAAAGCACCTCGCTTGACTTGTCGTCTGGTTCATCGTGACAACGCTGAGCGTAGTCTGATGCTGATTCCCAGGCCTGAATCCTGAGATGTGATTCAGGATTGATCGTACCCGCGCCGGCTGGCAGCATTATGATGCTTTGGCACGTTTCTGTAGCCCGCAACGTGCCAGCTAATGGACTGGAAACAATGTAGAAATCTCGCTAAAGACGAACAAACCAAGGGGGAATAGAGGACCTGCCAGCTCGTAGATACGTGTAAATATCCTCAACATCATTACCTTCAAGTTCCTGGCTCTCTTGACGGTGTTTACATTCATGAACGGAACTCAAAAGCTCAATTAGCACATTATAGGTGTAGTCTTGCGATTCCTAGGTGGTCTTGGATGAGTGTCAGTGATTTTTTTTTTACGTGAAAGTGTGTCTTTTCATGTGTTGATTTGCAGGGGATCTGTGAAGTCTGTTTCAGCTGTTACAAAAGAGAACGCCATTGGAAGTTTTAGTAAGAAATGAAAAGCGCTATGATTGGACACTAGGAGTGCCCGCCCCCTCTGAGGTAGTCACATGACCACTAACCCTTCCTGTGGGCTGCCAGCTGAGTGGGGGGGGTTTGATGATTGGCAAAGAAGGTCAGTGAGAGACTGGATCTCAGTGGGTGTGAATGAATACAGAGGAGAGGTTCAGAGTCACTGCTGGAGGGCACGAACCTGCCCCTCGTGTGGGTCATCCTAAGGAGGTTCAGCTCACAGTGAAACAAATATCACCAATAACACCGATGGGGGAGGGGGGGGCTTTCGTCCACAGCTTCTGGGAAAAGCTCTCAAGCTGCTATCTGTTTGGAAGAAGGCAGCTGCGGATGTAATTCAAAATCACAAGTATTACAGAATGACACGCTGCTCTTACAAGCACAAATTCACATGCTGGAATGAAGAGACCCCATGGAAATAAGCAAGTGGATGGATGGATGGATGGATGGATGGATGGATATAGAAACCTTAGTAATCCCCGAATAAACAGAGCTTACAGCATCAGAAAAAATACACAAAGCAATACCATAGGAACATGATCTTATTCCTTTTTTTCTTTTTTTTGCAGTATAATATCAGCACAAACATAAAGCATTAAAACAGAAATGAGCATCTGGATAGTGGAGAGAACCCTTACAAATAATAAGCTTACAAGTGATCGCATTTCATTGAGTTTCATTTGTCTGGCTCATATTTTATCAAGTGGTTTAAATATACAATTGTTCAGGATTTTATATTTTATATTTACCACGAGATATTCTTCTCCAGCAGGTGGCAGTGTATCCCATCTGTCTGTCTTTTTTGGCCTGTTTACAAGCTCTTCTGTTCTGCACTGAGCAGAGAGCCTTAGCGTTGCGTCTCTTTTATCCGTGACACACGTGTCTGGTCCCCTTCTTGAGTGACTTACCATGTCCTCTCTGAGATCAGGTGTGTGTTGCACTGCCCCTGGGTGCAGAGTATCTTCCAAAACACGGACGTGTATCACTGTCAAGGGGCTGAGGAATTTAATTGATGCGCCGCTAAGTTAGAAAACCCAAGGAGCCCGGAAAATCCATCTGTCCGGATTGCGTGTAGTGCCCTTCGGTCTCGGCTCCTGTGGTGCACCGGGATGAGCGGATAGCTGTCTTGGTTTAATAATGTTTCCCTTTGAAATTCTTATCTTCCACCATGAAATTGAGCTTTTCACAGGCACAGACAGGGGTGGCTTGAGGGGGGGTGGGTGAAAAAACATCAGTTGTAGTCTAGAATGAGACGGAGAGATTTCATTTGTGTGTTGATGTATGCATGTGGCTGTCTACTACTGACCAGAGACCGCGAACGGAGCAGGCAGTGTGACATGTATCCTGTGAAATTCTGCATCCTTTTGTGAGTCCTTTTGTGATGTAAAGATAGAGAGTTGGCCAGATATTCACTAGTTTGGAAGTAGACAGTTGAGTCTGATGTGCCGACTGTAAACAGAAGCATAGTTTGCCATAGCGGGAGGCTGTTTCGTTTGTAGGAGAGAGGTGGCAGGCGGCTGTCACCATGGTGCAGTCTAATCTGGCCGGCTGGCTCCACACATGCCTCTTATTCTCCTGCTGGACCAGCACCGGTGGGCAGGATGAAGGCTTTGTGTGGCATGGAGCCTCAGGCAAGAGATCGGTTAGTCTGGGGAGCAGCGATCTCTGCAGGCTGTCTGCAGTACGCTGACTTGGGTCCGAGGCTCTGTTCCAAATCCACACTGAGTGGCGGTTATTTAAACATTCTCTATTTCTCCTGTGGGCGAGAGAAGCCCCCGGTGCAGGGTGGGGGTTGGCTTTTGGCAGTAGTGCCTACTCGTTAAGGGTGTGCGCCTGCGGCATGTGATTTGCACCAAGCAGCACCCTAGAGGCTCTCTCGTGCACAGCAATCATGGAACACAGGGATGGACGGAACTGATGCACTGATGGGAATGGCACGGGCAGGCACAGTGCGGGCAGGGGTGGCGCAGAGGTATGGACAGGGGCAGCATGGACGCGGGCAGGAGCCGATCCACCGGGAAGTCTGTCACCCGAACCGGGCCTCTTTGCATGACAAACAGTGGAGGTGGGCGAGAATTGTATTGGCTTCTGCGGCTTGCTGTCACTGTAACTAAATCCCAAGAAGATCAAAGCATCACAGACCCGTCTGGCCACGTGGTGAAGCCAAGGCCGTCCCACAAAAATGCGATGAGTGGGAAATGTCCAACTCTCACTCGCAGCTCAGCACGGTGAGAGCGTCCGTCTTTTTATGCTTCGCTAGCGTCTTCTGCGCTGCCTCTGTACGTGTCTGATGGGCGAATCTTCAGCTTTTATCTGCTGGCTTTGGACCAACGGCGTGATTTCGGAGGAGCCGTGGGGGTCGGGGATGCGGGGCTGGCGCTGGCAGGTTTCGCTTTCTGACTCCCTAGCTTTGGCTGTGATAGAGGCTGCAGACAGATCCATCAGTGTTTTATATCTACCCGCCCAGCCTTCCTCTTAACCACATCCAAGCTGACATCCAGAACAAAAGAGGAGAGATGCCTCTCTGGATCTATTAAGCATCTGTACACCAGCACCTATCAGGCAGCGTGAATGACCTGGGACACATGCCACAGCCAGACACAATCATAATAGAATGGCAGTCAGGATGGAGTTGCTACCTCAATATACTGTATAAATACATCCTGCGTGGTATATAATCAGCTAGCAGCTGCTGTGCTTTGGCCTGACCTATAATTTTTTGGATGAAAGCTGTAAAAAGCAGACCATCACGTTACTGCCTTCCTGTCGGGTCTGTCCCCCACCTGCTCTGATCCATGCAAATCAGCCTGTCTCTCACTGGGCCTGTCCCCTGCCTTGCCTTTACCCCACGGAGACTGTCCCCCCACCTGCTCTATCCTCTGTTGGTTTATCCCCCTCCAGGCCTGTCCTCCGTCTGCTCCCTCCCCTACCAGGCCTGTCCTCCGTCTGCTCTATCCCCCTACCAGGCCTGTCCTCCGTCTGCTCTCTCCCCTACCAGGCCTGTCGCTACCTGCTCTCTCCCCTACCAGGCCTGTTGCTACCTGCTCTATCCCCCTCCAGGTCTGTCGCTACCTGCTCTATCCCCCTCCAGGCCTGTTCTCCATCTGCTCTCTCCCCTACCAGGCCTGTCGCTACCTGCTCCCTCCCCTACCAGGCCTGTCGCTACCTGCTCTATCCCCCTACCTGGCCTGTCCTCCATCTTCTCTCTCCCCTTCCAGGCCTGTCGCTACCTGCTCTCTCCCCTACCAGGCCTGTTGCTACCTGCTCTATCCCCCTACCAAGCCTGTCCTCCGCCTGCTCTCTCCCCTACCAGGCCTGTTGCTACCTGCTCTATCCCCCTCCAGGCCTGTCCTCCGTCTGCTCTCTCCCCTACCAGGCCTGTCGCTACCTGCTCTATACCCCTACCAGGCCTGTCGCTACCTGCTCTCTCCCCTACCAGGCCTGTCGCTACCTGCTCTATCCCCCTCCAGGCCTGTCCCCTGCCCGCACATCAACTCCTGACTCTCCTCTTCCTCGGACGCCGTCACGGTCACCTCTTCATCCTAGTTTAGCGTCGTGTTTTCCGTCAGCTTGGGACTCGTCCGGGGTGTTTAATTAATTAATGACGCGCCTCAAATTAAAGCCCATGTGAGCCATGGCGTTTTAACGAAGTAATCTGGGGGCAATTAATCTTTATAAATGACTGGCAAGCAGGCGTTCGCCTGAAGGGAAATCCATCCTCTTTAATGTTTCCGGGAAAAGAAAAAACAAAAATCTAAGCAAATAACGTTGGCAGGGGTTTTAAAGTGTGCCGCAAGATCCAATCTCCAGCCTCACTATACCTAAGGTTTGGATGCTTTGCTGATTAATTATCCAAGCAGAAGTTGAAGTTCTGGAATGAACCTTTAACCACTATGCCCCCTACTGTTACTAGTAGTCTTTGTCTTTAAACATATTCCAGCCAGTGGTTACTTGATAGGTTGATAGAAGCTGTTAAACAGGTAAGTTTCAGACGCCATACAGTGGAAAACCTCTCAGTGCCCACAGTGTGTTGTTGACAGAGATTCTTTATAAGAGTAATTCTGGCTGCCATAACCCAGATGAGACGTTTAGCAGGCGTATCAAACAGCTGGCACCTGACGGGCCGCCTGTTGTTCCTTTGTTCAAATTGGTCTCAATGAGGATCTGTTTATTCTCCTGGAAAAGAGCTTTCAAGAAAAAAACAGAACGACCATTTTGGTGGCAAAAACACCGAGGTAGGAAGTAGCGCAGTTCTGTTGTGTGGCCCAGCCGCCCCCATGCC
>JAODUD010000045.1:3655800-3670082 GCA_026784285.1 Stomatorhinus walkeri
ACAGGATAGAACATCACAGACCTGGGTATGGGGGGTGAGACAGGATAGAACATCACAGACCTGGGTATGGGGGTGAGACAGGATAGAACACCACAGGGTATGGCTCCACACACTGCTGTAGTGGCTGATGTTCTTGTTGCTGTTATTAGCATGTTAATGGTTTCAATGTGAAGGTGTAGAGGACGCCTCATCGCTCGGAGATGTGCTGAAACGTGGACTTGCTCACGTACCTCTTGGCAATAGAGAACACAGCCATACCCCACCCAGATGGCGACTGCTGCCTCGTTACCGCTGCTGTAAACAGTGAGTGAACCACTGTAGCGGCACTATAGCAGTTTAACGTGCTGGTGCTGATCCCCCTTTCGGCCGTTCCCACTCAGGTCATGTCAGGTGGGTCCTTTATGCTCCTTAGACATTCCCTGGCCTGTCAAGTCCCTCTGCAGTTGTCATGACAACATGTTCCCATCCCCACGAGGAGCCAGGGCAGGCAACACTTTTGATGCTGCATGATCAGATGGCTCATTGAACAGCCCCACCTCTCTGACCCGCAGCCCCACCTCTCTGACCCGCAGCCCCACCTCTCTGACCCTAACCCCACCTCTCTGACCCGCAGCCCCACCTCTCTGACCCGCAGCCCCACCTCTCTTACCTGCAGGTACCGCAGGTCTCATAGTACTAAATGCACCTGGTTGGGTTTTCCCTCTATGCCTCCTAACCTTCAGAAAGCACGTTCAGCATGCAGCTTCTGTTTATGCTTTCCTCCAGGAAAATACTGGCAGCTACCTGTCAGCTGCCGACATCTCGACCACCTTCCCCATATTCCCAGGGACCCTGAGGCTGAAGAATGATCTTCTTCATCTTTTCCTTGCATGATGTTCACCAACAAAAGTATGAACAAGCAAACTCGAATGTCAAAACTCAACTGTCATCAGCCGACATGTCGTTTCATCCAGGTGATGATCACGTGATCTGAACAATCGGGGCAGCTGCATGAGCGGCAGGTAAACCCCGTTGCTGGAAAGATCCTTTAAACACAAACAGAAGCTGCTAGTGGGATTTTGCAGCGAAATGCAGGTTTGCATAACAATGTGTCTGAAAATATTTTGAAAAGAGATCAATTCATAAGTGCTATTTCTCACAGTGTAACTGCGTTTTAAAGAGCAGCCCTTTCTCCATTGAACATAGCCAAAAATACCCATATCGGAATTATGTTTAAATATCACATCCACTCCTACCTGCAGCCTGCTGTTCCTCTGCAGTTATCTAAAACTTCAAGGTTTGTTTTTAAAAGTTCTTCTGATTTGTATAATAGTTATGATGCAACCCTGTCCACATTTATTAACATGGCTAAATGCAGTAATGCAGCCTTGGTCATGATCTACCATTTAGATATCATCACAACCAAACCGTCATATCATTACAAGTAAACCTTCATATCATAAGCAACCCTAAACTGACCATCATGTCACCTGTAGGCAGACTGAAGTATGCACCCACATTCCTCAGGCCATGTGGACCTTCTCCATGTATTTGTAAGTATCTCACAGAGCATGTCACCAAAAATTTCAGTAAAATCTGAGCAGCCTCAGTCCATCCAAGTGACAGTTAGATAAGCGGCTCTGAATGTCTCCCGCTTCTGAAGGTCTCCCAGCACGCATGTTTCATCCTGTTTTGTGGATCTGCTCTCTGTGCAGGAGCTGGTCTGGTCAGCATGAAGTCTCAGGCATGAGGTCCACGCCCACCTGAGATGTTCTCAGGCTCTGCACTGCAGCAGGAGCAGAGTGACGATGCATCGCCACTGCAAAGCGGCCTGATGTTTCTACTGGAAACTTCTCCTTGATCTCCTGGAAGTAAGAGAACCGCGAAGAACCCGGCCGCTGAGTTGCATTCCTCCTTTCTATGGTAACGCCGTTGGGGCACTGGTCAATAGGTGATGGTGAGGTACATGCATGGTCATCGTGGGAACAGCCGTTCCTATTGCTGTTCCTATTTCCTCCTGCTGCTGATCTCTGCAGTCCCCATGAGAGAGTGGAGAGTGGCTCCACTGTTCATTTTTGTTCTTCAGTGATTTGTGTGCATGAATGTACGTGTAGAAATTTTATGGATATTACTTATACAGCTGAGTTGTTAGACTTTCACACCAGTGAAAAATGATGGTGTATCCAACCAGCCCCCCCAGCATAGGAAACGCGGATTTCCCAACCGCCAATCATGCCGAGAGAGCGAAGGGCAACCTTTGCTGCCCGTGGACGTTGCCAAGTGCAGCCTGGCAACACAAAAGTAACCTCTGATTGGACGTTGTGAGAGGGGCTGTAATTATGACAGAGATGTAGGTCGTTAATGCCTTTGGGGGTGGATTTTGGTCTGGTGGTGGCATTAGCTATAAAAATCAGGAACAATCTATCACATAATTCACGTTGAATAAATTGCAGGAACACAAAGAATACCACACTGCTTTTACAGAGCTGCTATATTATCAACCGCCTGTGGATTCAAAAGAGGAGTCACAGATGCCAAAGGAGAGGCTGTCAACTGCCAATGCCTATTTGTCCTATATGTCCACCAGGGCGGCGGTATTTCAAGGAACTGAATGCACATTCTGAAAGTCCGTCCACCACTGAGGTCCCCCAGCAGCCTCTCAGATGGCTGGGTTTGCAAGACTCGTGGTCCAGCGGACCCTGGAGGTCACAGCATCTGACACAGACGCACCTTCTCCGTCTCTGAATGTGAGCTGCAGGGGCGCACAAGCTTGGTGTCTCTCTACTAATGGCGTCATTTCAGAGGGCAAAGTGGTTTGTGGGGGTCAAAGTCTTGCACCCTCGTGCACCTCCCACACTGGAGTCCAGTAATGAGACATCGATTGCATAGATGGGCTCAGACGGAGCGTCTCTGAAATGCTGCGAGAAAGTGACCTTGGACGGAGCCAGCTTCAGCGTCTCTCTGAACAAGCGGCGTGCACTCGATGGAGGGCAAGGAAGGAGAGAGAGCCCCGTGTATCTCCCAGAAGAAATCGACGGAGGGGAAGTGCTCCTGGAACATTCCGCAGACATGCCATTTGGCCACTATCTTCTGATCCCCACATCTCTGCTTGGTGGGGGATCTCCTCCATGGGTGGAGAAGCTGGTCAGGAGAACTTATGCTCTGCCCCAGCCTTCCATCCCCAAAGTGATCTAGCAGCGGCACCATCGACTCCGTTGACTCTACTGGTAACCATGACAACCAGAAAAAACAAATCAGAACAAAGAAACCGCGGCGGTAAAAAACTCGGCTTTGAAACAGCCCAGCTGCTGGCAGAGGTGACATCGGCCATGTCTCCGACTGCGAGATGGTACACGGCGTGCCGGCCTGATGGCTCAATCTATGGAATAGCGGACAGATGGAATCCGGACCGCTATTTCATCCTCGGTGACCGTACTGTTGTTTGCGTCACGTACGAGATCGACCTGCTACCCCAGCAACAAGCAGAAGCTTCATGCGACGGATCAGCGTTTGGTAAATTTGGTGCCTTAATTGTCTCTTGTTCCCCTGGGTGAGATACTAAAAGAGTCTGGGGGCGGCATCCAGAACCTCCCGTCTCCCTGACAGACGGGGTTTTAATTAGATCTGCAAGAATGTCTACCAGGAGAGCGCCCCCCCCCCACACCTACCCTCACTGTGCCCTCCCAGGGCGAGGGGGGCTTTCCTACATGTTCTCTTAGTCTGACACTGTTCTGTCAGTCATCCGTAACCGAAAAATATTTGCATAAAGCAACAGGAAGGCATTTTAATTCCGAATGTGCGCGTGGCACTTTTTGTGAGGAAGGCATGACATTTTTCCAAACTCCACAATGAGGACTGGCTAATCAGGGGGAGGGGCATGTTTGCGAGATGGGAGGGGCCTCGTGGTGGGTTCATCATTGAGCTGATATGCCCCCCCCCCCCACACATCCACTCTGAAACTGACACCAATGTGCGAGGACACTCTCCCACACTGTGTGCACCCCCCGCCCCCCCCAGGTAATCGCATAGCATACTATGCCTACCCCCAGCCGACCAGGGAAATTCTGGACAAAGCCTGGGGGGGGGGGGCATTCGCCAAACGACACCCCACGCTGCACACAGAGCCGTGTATCTGTCGCCAGCTCAGAGAACGGTGTGCTGTCCCCCCCCCCCCCCACCAGATCCCGCCAGATCCTGCCAGATCCCGCCACCGATCCCGTGGTGAATCATTAATGGATGCGAACAAATGGCGTGCACACAACAAACATGCCAGTGGGAGTGCTGTCATTGCAGGGGCCTGAGTTGAGCATCGGGGTGTCTGCACATCTGCCTGCCTAATTAAACATCAGCATTTCTCTGAAAGCTTTTTGTGTGTTCCTGTCTGATTAATCAACATTGACTCTTTTGACCTACCTTGTTGTGTCAATACAACGCTTGCAGGAAGAAAAAAGTGACAGAGACCACAACATGATTGCAGAAATGAACGTTATACTGTTAGTCTTAGGCTGAGTTTCTTGTTAGGTTGGTCTATGACCTTTTCTTTGTTTTTGGTCACATTCCCACCCCTGAGTGCGTCTGCGCTTCCGGACAGTAAGAACGCTGCTAAAGACAGCGAATGGGCTCATCTTTCCACAGCACGGTCTGTGTTGGCAGCGCAGCCGATGTTGATTTCTGTAGTGGGAAGGTTCTGTCTCTCTCTCTCTCTGAGGAGTGCAGGGAGTAGCTCTTTGGAAATGCCCTGCAGGCTGCGATAGCTGTTTATTCAAACCTGATTTATATGCTGTAATTTCCATTTCAGAACATAACCATTTAAAGGTTCATAAATCACGTCGTTTCACTTGTTTAGCTTGTCTTAATTGTTTGAATTTTCCTGCTTGTTCAATCATTTGGGATTATCAATATATTTGGTTCTGGAACCAAAAACTTGACGACTTCATCGTGTACATACGTGTGCCTTCAGTTCCCTTTGCGTGAATCTTTTTAGGCTTGGCTGCGGCGCCATTCGCCGCCTGACAGAGACGCCTGTAATTCCACACACTGTCAGCTCGTGCAGCACAATCCTCGGCCTCCTGTGTGACTCGTTTGTGTCCCGTTTAGGCGTCCGTCTCCCCGATGGAAAAATCAGTGCTTTGAAAACTGAGTCACACTGAATCATCCCAGTTTAGGATCTGGATCAGGATATGTCACGCAGTCCTGAATTTGCTGATATATAAATGCATGAACCCCGTAATTTATTCATATAAAAATCATATCAAATAAAGTAGGCCATAGGAATTCTTCCCAGCATGCATTTGCAGTGTAACGGCCGGCCGTCCATTACTAGAAAAACATACAACTGGAATTCTGTGCTGAGAATGGCTAAATGGGGCTACCTCAGTGCAGATAGCTTTTTTAACCTTGCTGTTTGTCATAGAGCCTGCAGGGGGTGCTCTCCTTACAGATGAGTTTAATGAGGTGGCTCCTGGGTCCTGCAGAGCTGGCCTCTAATTAGCAGCTGACCCAACCCTGAAACTCCAAGTCGGGCGTCCTACTGCCTGCTTACTAACTTTGCGCGAATTGGAACTGAGATGAGAGGAACTGAGCAAGACAGACTGTGCTCCTCAGGAGGTGCAGAATCAACCACCGGCGAAGTGTCACAGAAGCTTCACCTAGGAGTGGCCCCTCACTGGGTCACAACGTCCTCATGCTTTATTCACACCCCCTTACCGGAAGTTCGGTTGAACACCCTGAACCACAGGAAGGTCTCAGGCCCATCTTTTGACTGGGTCTTTCCGTAATGAGCTAATTAATTCCCACTCTAATGAAGACCTAGCGTCATCAATCCAATCCTATTTTCACCTTATCGATTAGTCAGGTCTGGCCCTATATGAGTCCTATATTTCTAAAGCAGGATGATTGAACAGCATGTCTTGGATGGTGAGTTCCAGGCTAGAAGGTACGTGTGGTTGTTCAGTCAGATTTGGACTGTGGATTCCAATCACTCAGTTGACAGAGTGACCCTGTCACTGCTGTACCCTTGAGTGAGACCGTTAATGCCACCTGCTCCAGGGTCACTGGCTGAATGCCGATCTCAGCTTTCCTCACCTGTGCGTCACTTTGGAGAGAAGCCTCCGCGTTTATGTCAGCGGGCTCTGATCCACAGCATGCCGCTCTCAGCTTGCAGGCTGTCCTTTCCATCCCACAGTGAGACACTCATCCTGCTGTTATCCAGGATCCGACCGGGTTATGTAAGACATCCTCTTCAGCTGAAGGACCTGCGATCCAGTCGCCTGCTCTCCGAGACACCCTAATTAAGGGCATGGTGTCAGGGAGGTTGAGGACGCTGACTGAGATGCCATTAAGCTTGTGGGGGGTAGAAAGTGGGCGGAGCTCGCCCTGGAAACACCATCAGCCACCGGAACACTCAGAATGCTCCGTCTCCCCTCTGACCAACCTGTATTTCCTGTTTGGCCATGAACTGAAATCCGGCTGTGGCCTCTGTCTCCCAGTTTGCGTTTCTGCCACTGACAAACTCACTCTGAGCCACTTGAAGACTCTCCCCACCAAACACAGCAACTTGGGTGCGAAAGGCCTCTTTCCTCCACCACACGCCTGGAAATCACCAGAATCCCTGTCACCCATATCTGTGGAGTTCCGGTGGCAGGGCGTGAGTGTCAGTTCTGTCGGAGACCCAGGTGGACATCAAACTCACAACCCACCGGGCACAGAGCCAGCTCGAGTGCAGGGTTATGGGGAGGGGAGTGGAGCCTGTCCCAGGGCAGGGGTACAGCCTGGACAGGGTCACTGTAGGATCTATTAATAGGGAAGTGTACAGCTGATTTCTTTTTATACAGTGGAAACTGCTTATAGTGATCACATCTGTCTGGGTGAAATTAATCATTATAAGCGGATGATCATTATAACCAATTATTTTCTACTTATTATATCTCAGGCAGATTACTGTGTAATTGACACAGTGGCTTGTTTTTGGCGGTTTATCATAAGCTTTTACAAGTCTATATTCCTCATGGAGAGAATTTCCTTACATGTAGCATTAGCCTCAGGTAGCTAGCCAGAAGCAGACGGGTTACCGCAAGGCAAAGAGAGTGATCAAAGTTATAAAAAAAGCAGTTTTAATTTGTTCCATATGTTGTCATGTTTAAAAATAACAAAAATGAATACTGTAAGTGGACTTCTTGATTATTTTAACAGTATTTGTACAGGTATGATTCTACACCAAGCTTTTTGATCCATATAAGCAGTTAATCACTATAACTAGGATCACAATGAGTAGTTTCTACTGTATTTACTTGGACTGTGGATTCTGTTTAAGCCCCCCTCCCAGCAGGGCGACTCACTCACTGTGCCCCAGCTGGCCCCCTAATCATCGAATTAGGCCACAATCGGCATCGGTCGTTCATAACAGCTGTGCTGCGGAAACAGTTACAGATAGCATCAGAGCAAAGGAACACTGGCCTCAATCACTTCCCGTGACTGGTCCCCAGGGGGCAGCGGTGAGGCACACAGTGGTGAGGTGTCCGTGAAGCCCACATACTGGTGTACTGAACCGTATAAAGACAAATATATAATTTGAAATCGAATATGGAGCCCGGCAGACTCAGATCCATTGTGCTTGTGGATGGGGACAGGAAATGCAGATGCAGACCAAAATATCCCCTGTCACCATAACTCCAGAACCCCAACCATGACCCCCAATCCTAGTCCAGCCAACAAGCCAATGGCTCAGTGACAGAGGACGTCTAACCCCGTGGCTCTGTGCGTGACACTACTTCATGTCACCCCTGCTCAGCTCCTGCAGGAGGCGTCCTCCTGCCTTACTACCCACCATGAGCTTAAAGGGACCCTGATCTTCAGCTCCGCGACGGACAGGAAGTTTCTACCTATGGCCCGCATCCCCCATCATCTCCATGGAAACTGCCATGCTCGAGCAAACCACGTGATGTCTAATAATATAAACAAGTGGCGTGTGCTGTCCGAGACGCCCTTCTACCGGGAATCTGCTCCTCCGAGCCACATGCTGATCCCCATCTAAGAGCAGAATTGCTCTTAGACGATACATACCTGCGTGGTTCTACACGCTGCCGTTTCCATGGAGATCGCATGCAACTCGCTTGCACTCGTTCTGCGAGCCCAAGTGAGGGTTCTGCGTGGCTTCGCCTTGGAGATTCACCCACCCAAGCCAGAACCCACTGCGTGTGGCTAAACGGTCATGTTGCACACTCACACTGCAGGTAGAGTACTGGGGTGCGGCACTGATGAACTGCACCATGCATGGCTGCTGGATGTCATATGTGATTTACAATTTTGCATAATCAAACATGGTTTTGTGGTGTGTCTTTAATGTCACCTGATTACGCTTTAGTCACATGCTTCAAGTCACCAAAGCCCACTGAACAGGAAACACACAAAAGGAAAGGCATTCTTTATCAATCAAATACATTAAGATTTACCGCCTGGTGACCATATCGCGAAATATTACTCGGCCCTGGGTCAGGCTAGGGGGTAAATAAAGGTTCATCAGGTTCTGCCGTGTGGATTGATCAGCAACATCTAGCAGTTCACATTTCAACCGAACATGATAAATATGTAAATTTACTCCTCTTGCAATGTGATCATGCTCCAGAATGTTCCTCATCCCGGACAGGCAACCTGACAGATGATCGTAAGGGCCAGCCGGCTACTTCTGTTGACCAGCTATCTGTCTTTTAGTTTTACGAAATAGCCCTTAATGTTTCCCTTAATCCTGGTGGGATATCAACCCCCCCTCCTGTGTGCTGAGTCATATAGATCGGCGGCTGCACGCGATGGCGCCCCACGGTGGCGTCTGAACAGTGACGTATCGCGCGCATTAGTGAGACACATTCGCTGGACTCGCCACTCTTGTTTACATTATGCGACGCGTACGGCGCGAATATTTCACGCCAACCTTGATGTAGCTCTGGGTAGGACAGCCTGCCAAGAAGATTAATAAGCAGGGTGGTAATCGGTGAGCGCGGTGCGACGGATCACGCGGGCCCCCCTGCCGGCCTCGGGGATCGTCTCTGTGACGTTCGGCACTGACGGATGCGATCGCATCGAGGTCGCGTCGGACTCTAAGTATTCATGGTGTTTCGTGTGTTTGTTCGGGGGAGGGATTTCAGAGGCCCCGCTTTCTAGGTGGGGGTCCTGCCATCTCTGTTTCTCAGATACAGCCGGTTACCCTGAGCCCACCTTTGACTGGGGAGCTGGACACCGGTAAAGACGCAGGACCGTGGCAATTTCCGAACATTTCTGTCAAGCTGGAAGCTATGATCCAGCAAAACACCTCAGCAGAGTGAACCAGGGAATGTGGGAGGACTCGGCTCCTCAATCTTATTAGTTTATGTCATTTTATTTAAATTGTTGTAAATTAAACTGCTGTAAGGTGTAAATACACACTGGCTGTTTTTTCTCACTCACTAATGCTATATGCTACATGCTGCAGCGTGTCAATGATATTTTAATGGGACCTAAAGCAGCAGAAGAAGTGCTGGAAGCCTGGGAGAGCATTCCCTGGCTACGGGAAATGTGTCACAGCGCCATCCTGACACATCTGCAGTGACTTGGTGATCCGCCGGCTAAACTCTAACCCTAACGAGTCAATTTCCGCAAGATGGGGCCACGCGAATCGATACTGCAAGGGAGGACCTGCCGTACACTGACATGTGATCTGAGTGCGTCTCTATAGCAGATGCGCTGATACCCCTAACCCCGGCCTAGCTCCCCGCCTCGGCAAGTGCAAGTGGGCAGAGCCCCGAACAGGCCGTCAGCCTCCACAGTTCTCCGCGATCACCCTCCCACGCCGTCCCCGCCGGGCACCAGCCGGTGCTTGCTAACGCACTTTCTCCACGGCAACCACGAGCCAATAAAAGAAGGTGCCCAACAAGACTTGATTCGGCAGTGAGCAAGATCAGTGAATGAAAGGCCACGTGAAGACCTCTGATCACATACGGCAGTTACGCATCCTGGGTTACACCAGCACAACTGCATGAAGACCCCTGTTCACACACAGTGGTTCTGCAGCTCAGGTCACACCAAGACCAAAGAATGAAGACCCCCGACATGTTTCCGGCTGCTAGTTTTTTCTAGTTACCAGTGGCTGGCTGATTGAGCTTCTACCATTACCCTTTCCTCTTATGTCAATCAGTGCAGTGAAGGAAACATTAACCCAAACTGCCAAGTCCCTCATTTGTCTGTACAATACAAATACTTTATATGGTATTTTAGAGGTTGCAGACAGCTAGAGGCAAACAGAGATGGACAGGGCTGGGAGAGGAAGCGGAAAAAGGCTCCTCGCCTAGAGTCTCACTCCTTTGTAGGTTTACCTTCCAGGAATTGGCTGCCCATCCCCCAAGAGAGCGAGTCCCCTTTAGCGAGTCCCCTTAGTGAGTCCCCCTTAGTGAGTCCCCTTAGCTAGTCTCCTTAGCGAGTCCCCCTTAGTGAGTCCCCTTAGCGAGTCTCCTTAGCGAGTCCCCCTTAGCGAGTCCCCCTTAGCGAGTCCCCTTAGCGAGTCTCCTTAGCGAGTCCCCTTTAGCGAATCCCCTTAGTGAGTCCCCTTAGCGAGTCTCCTTAGCGAGTCCCCCTTAGTGAGTCCCCTTTAGCGAGTCCCCTTAGTGAGTCCCCTTAGCGAGTCTCCTTAGCGAGTCCCCTTTAGCGAGTCCCCCTTAGCGAGTCCCCTTTAGCGAGTCCCCTTAGCGAGTCTCCTTAGCGAGTCCCCATTAGCGAGTCCCCTTTAGCGAGTCCCCTTAGTGAGTCCCCCTTAGCGAGTCCCCTTTAGCGAGTCCCCTTAGCGAGTCCTCCTTAGCGAGTCCCCTTTAGCGAGTCCTCCTTAGCGAGTCCCCTTTAGCGAGTCCCCTTTAGCAGAGTCACCATGTCACGGAGATGAGGACACCGGACAGGAAATTTAGGTCCCTGACAGAGCCGCTCTCCGTGTACTGTGCTGTGCCAACAGGCTGTCAGCCGTACTGCCAGCACCTTCAAGCAGCCCGCAATCAGCACGAGGACTGGCGTGTACCAAGAGAGCCAGATCCATCGCAGTGAAGGGCCCCTTCCCCCCCCACACACGCGCCTCAACACACCACCAAGAACTGTGCCAAGAGGCACTTCCAGCTCCTTCCAGGCCGCTGGAATCGTGGTCTCCATGTAGATCAGGGTGTATTCACACCCGTCACTCTGTCATGCGCCAACGTGCGTGCCGAAGCCCTCAAGCTACCCGGCAGGGTGAAACTCGCACCACCCCCATGCCACCCAGCAGGGTGAAGCCTGCGCCACCTGCCACCTGCCATGGTGGAATCTGCTCCGCCCCTCACGCCGCCCCTAATGCAACCTGGCGCAGTGAAGCCCACACCGCCCCTCCCACCACCCTGTGCAGTGAACCCTGTGCAGTGAACCCTGTGCAGTGAACCCTGCGCTATTCCTCCTGCCGTCCCTTGCTGTGAAATCCGCGCCGCCCCCCCCCATCACCCAGCGTGGTAAACCCTCATCTTGCCCGCCACTGTATCGTCACCCAATGCCCTGTAATTCGCCAGGACCCATCCCAGTACCTCTCTGCCTGTTGCCTTCATAATAAACCCAGAATTTTCCAGCGAGGCCCCCCCCCCCCCCCGCCAGCTCCATTATGTAGCTTTACATGTTACAGAACTACTGTCGCTGCCACCTGGTGTTTGAAATCCCTGCTGTTATTCCTGTCCTCGTTCCACACACTCCCCCTGAATCCTGCCGTGCCCCCCCCGCACGCACGCCGCCCGTAAGCTGTCAGCGCCCTCTGGCACCATGCCAACACACATCGCACTTTCACTCCATTCCTCCAAAAGACTCTGTAGATGTGATTTTCCCCTCCCGATCTCCTACACGTGCACAGCTCAGATACGGCTCTCCATTACGCTAAAGACTGCAGACTGTACTTATGTATGTGAGTCTCTGGTAGACTGCGGAGGTCTCTGGGTTTTTGAACAAAAACACCCCGGCACGCGCTGAGCAGGAGCCCATGGGAGCAGCGCAGGCACGCCTCCCATTCCAGAGCTGCGCTCCCCGCCCCCCCAGGGCTCCAGCTTGCTCCCACAGTCAGAAAAACATGATGTTCGAGTGAAATGGTGACTCTAAGCTGCTCTTTCCACAGTCTGTGTTTCTATGTGTTTGTCTGTCTGATGATGATGAGTGTGTGTGATGGTGGTATCTGTATGTGTGTGTGTGTGTCTGATTGTGTCGGTGGGTGTGTGTGTGTGATGATGTGTATCTGTGTCTGTATATGTCTGTTTCTCTGTGTGTGTCTCTGTGTGCATCTCTCTGTGTCTCTCTGAGTGTCTCTGTGTGTGTCTCGATGTGAGTCTCTCTGTGTGTTTCTGTGTGTGTGTCTGTGTGTCTCTGTGTGCGTCTCTCTGTGTGTGTCTGTGTGTCTGTGTGTGCATCTCTGTGTGTGTCTCTATGTGCGTCTCTCTGTGTGTTTCTGTGTGTGCGTCTCTCTGTGTCTCTATGTGCGTCTCTCTGTGTGTTTCTGTGTGTGTGTCTCTGTGTGCGTCTCTGTGTGTGCGTCTCTCTGTGTCTCTATGTGCGTCTCTCTGTGTGTTTCTGTGTGTGTGTCTCTGTGTGCGTCTCTCTGTGTGTCTCTGTGTGTGTCTCTATGTGCGTCTCTCTGTGTGTTTCTGTGTGTGTATCTCTGTGTGCGTCTCTCTGTGTCTCTCTGTGTGTTTCTCTGTGTGTCTCTGTGTGTGTCCACTGCTGTATCACACTGTCACAAACCGTTTAAGCTGAATATAATCACACGGATCAGACACACTAAATGTCCCACTGATAACAAACATGGCTTCCAGTTTGCTGTCCATTGTGCTGATATCATGAGTTCAGCTTCCTTTGGAATTGTGACACTTGTCAGATGTCATGTCTGCTTTCTGTGACGTTCTGCTGAAGGACCACACTGACATCCTACAGCATTTACTTAGAACTTGCCTTCAGCATGATCACCGAGGTGAGATCCCAGGTTAATGACCAGCATAAACATGACCCTGTCTGGCCTCCCCTGTGCGATCTGCTCTGTGACTGTTCCTGTATTTATTTTTTGGCCTCTGGAGTGTGTGAGCATGCTCAAACCCATGCCTCTGGAGTGTGTGAGCGTGCTCAAACCCATGCCTCTGGAGTGTGTGAGCGTGCTCAAACCCATGCCTCTGGAGTGTGTGAGCATGCTCAAACCCATGCCTCTGGAGTGTGTAAGCGTGCTCGAACCCATGTATCTGGAGTGTGTGAGCGTGCTCGAACCCATGCCTCTGGAGTGTGTGAGCGTGCTCGAAACCATGTATCTGGAGTGTGTGAGCGTGCACGAACCCATGCATCTCGAGTGTGTGAGCGTGCCCGAACCCATGCCTCTCGAGTGTGTGAGCGTGCATGAACCCATGCCTCTGGAGTGTGTTAGCGTGCTCGAACCAATTCATCTGGAGTGTGAGTGTGTGCTAAAACCCATGCCACTGGAGTGTGTGAGCATGCTCGAACCCATGCCTCTGGAGTGTGTGAGCACACTTGGATCCCCACCACTTCCAGTGTTTGTCTCCCCTGTGGCCGAGCCAAGGCGGGCGGGGCCGGATCCCAAACCTCAACCCCCGTTCTCTTTTAATAGCTCCGGCACGTGTTGGATTTAGATCTCGAGGAGTTCATCTGGCAGTCAGTGCCAGTCGGATCGCGTGACGCCTTCAGTTAATGGAGAGTTTCAGCTCCGGGCTGTGGGCTCGCTCCACTCACTTAATTGTCTCCGGATGAGTGGCTTATTCAGGTCATTGAAGAGGCATTTCATCCGCTCATCCGTCCCCATGTCACACTTACAGGCAGCTGTGATACGTTTAATGAAGCACGTTATCGCTCAGATCTGTAGTCAATGCGCAAGGCGGGTGCCGCGGCGTTTCCGATCCATCGTGCCCTTAAGGGCTCAGCCGAACATCCAGCAACAAGCTACAAATCAGCATCATTTGGTTCCTCAAATCTCCTAATCCGCGTTACCAATCGGGGGCTGCAAACAGCACCATCGACACCGGGATGCTTTCTATTGTTGCCGTGGTATCGGCGTTAAGCCGTCCGTCGATTAACATTTCGGAAATAGGAGCAGTTGTTGCTTTCCTAATAGATTGCTGTAATCTTGTTTAATGCCGTTTTAAGGTGCTCTAACTACCCAGGCAACGCGTCATCCACATCGCTTTGCGTTGCGTCTCTCTCCGCCTTGCCCTGGAAAACTGACTGAGGTCTGTCTTAGGTATAAGCGATGTGCTCGCATCGAAGCCCGCAAAGCCCAGCGGCTCGGATAC
>JAODUD010000045.1:3670182-3681238 GCA_026784285.1 Stomatorhinus walkeri
TTTCTGTCGGTGATGCTTCCAGTAAATTCCTTTGATTTGTACACTCTACTCTCCTTGGTAAATTAGGTCACTCGGTGCACGGTTAGCTATGCAGCATGCCCCAGAGAAGCACTCTGCCATAGTGAAAATATGAAGAAAAAAAAAAAAAAGCACTTAAGACTTGGCCTCAAAGCAACCCAAACCCTTGTTATTCTTCCACATCGCTCACTTAGCTCGGGCTCCAGCCACCAGCCAATCAGGTCCCGGCTGACCAGCCTAGTTTCTCAAGTCTGGGAGATGGCACGGTGCCCCATATCGAGGGACGAGACCCAGTTCGGTGCACGCTGCTGATCGAGTTCAAATGCAAACTTTTAGTTCAACTGGTGCTGCATATAGGAGAAAAAGGAAGAAAGTCACTTACGGAAACTGTTAACGGTGACTCGCGTGTGCAGGTTCTCGTAGTGTTGCACGTGCACGCCCAGACCCTCCTCGCGCTCCATCGGCTCGGCTGGGCACGAGCCTGGCTGCCGCATGACGTTTGCGAGAGCTCTGCGGGGCATGGAGAGGGAGCGCGTGCTTAGGGTGTACTTAACCAACTTGTAACGAGCAAGGATGCATGATCGTTTCATTCTATAATGGGTGGGGGGGGGGGTGGGGCACTGCAATGCTGAATTGTGGATAATGTCAGTGCTCTAATGATCGTATGAGTTCTGTCCAAAAAAGCAAAGTTGTTCACACTTAAAGAGATTATTGACGATTGTCTTATATCTAACCGTCGGGGTAACTAAAGTTTTAATTAAACTAGAATACATTTTACAGCAAAGCAGAAGATTACGAATTACGACCATCTTGCAAAGCTCGTATAAACAGAAAGATGTTGCACCCTCTTTGGAGAAAATTACAGGCTTTCGCTGTTTCGAAGTTTTCGGGTTATGTTTGTGTCATTACAGTCGGAGTGATAACTCAAAAGAGATAAAACCGGATAAATCGCCGGAGAAATGGCAACATGCAATTAACAGCGATACAACGAGGAAAACGATTACTATGAAGAAGTGTAACAGATATTGAGACATCCTGTCGCAATGAATAATTACAGGCACGAATTGTAAGCATACATTTAAACCACAACACAGATCACTGCAATTAGATTTTTTCAATGATTTCCTTTGTTAAGCGCTTGAGACAGCCTGTTGTTCAGCTGCGTGACTGCCAAGAACAGTTTCCCCACCTGTGCGTGAAATATCTGTTATAATTGTTTAGCATCGTTTTACACAACAGAAGGGATTGTTGAAACCAGATGGAGATTAGGGAGAATTTGGTTCAATGTTATTAATTATTGTTGTTTTCTTGTAATTGTTTTAAGGTTCAAGTTTACTGAATTTCATTGACATTTCGCATACAAAACAGAATACAAAACGGTGCGGGGCAATCTTGTAAGATAATAGAAATCTCTTTTAAAAGCACGCGCACGTCTTTGATTTGCATATTTTGTGATTATTAGCATCGGTATTTCAGACAGTCTAGGTGTGTTTTTGGCAGCTTAAGAGTTGTCAGTTGCTTAGTTAATTACGCTTAGCCTGGTATTTTAATATTATGTCTGTAATATCAGCACGTTGAATATTTGAAATTAATTAGTTTCTCCAGAAAGTAGGTCTTATAACAGAAGCTCTTTAATTTTCTTGGAAATTAGAGGGTCACCATTAAATGATTTCCGGCTGACGGCTCAGAGTATCTCTTTGTGGGTTACATCACATTCTACAGTGTAACAGTAGTCACTAGTGTTCGAGAGCCAAGCCCCCCGGCCACCCTCCCCCNNNNCCGGTCCTGATTTCATTTGAACAAATTGTACCAATAACAAATGTGTTTTTAGATTCGGGTGAAGTCGAACATGATGTGTTATAAGTAAAAATCAACTACGATGCTCTATAGCGAAAACATGTAGGCTACGGAGCACATTTTTACACATTGTGATGCTTACGTGTGTAAAGTATAAGAATACACATTGTGCGAGTGCACGAATACGTAGGTTATTATGTTTTAATATAATGGTGCGTCTCTCCCCAGCCTCAATGCCACCTGTTAGACTCGCCCGCGCTTTCGCGGTGAGATGCGCGCACAAAGCGCTCACGAGCACGTCCTGTCGTTTGCATGCAATCTGAAGTGTCATTGCAGCGTCTATATGATTATGTACAAGGGAAAGAACAAGGGGGCCGTTGTCGGTGCTTTTTAAAGTGTGTTTTCGGGACCAGTAGTGAGATATTTCTGTATTTTGAGAACTGAATTGTAAAATAACAGGCGTTAAAATCCCTCACATATTATTTTTCCCCTTCGCCCCTCGCATTCGCAATAAGCACGAAGGCGCGTTTGCCACGCGACTCGACACCCACCTGGTCATGTTTTCTCTGTGGGGTCGATGCGCCTTTTCCAGTCCGAGCTTCGTGAATATCCCAACCAGCGCCATGATAGCCACTACTCCACAGACTATGTACACAATTAAGTTAGTTTTATCCTTGGTCGGGTCGTGAGTGGGGTCGTTTTTTTTGGAGGGGGGTCTGCCCGTCATCATCCACATGGGAGTGTCGTAGTTTTTGCAGGTGCTCTGATCCAAGCGCGAGCTCTTAAACGCGCAGCAGAACCTGAAGCCACAGGTCCCGCAGCAGTACAGGTAGCTGCCGGTCCTGCATACGAACGGGGGGTCCCACTGTCCCATCACGTCGTAGTAACCCCGGCAACGTTCTTCAATATGCGGGGTCTCCGTTAAGCCGTTCTCGCCGTCTCTGGAGTCGTTGGAGCCCGACATCATGACGAAGCCGCTGAGTTGGCGTCCGGGCTCGCCGGCCGCGTCGCACAGCAGCACCACAACTTTAAGCACGAAGTAACCCAGCAGCCAGGCGGCGCTTCTCATCCTGCGCTCCCCGAGGTTCGCTTTCTGCTCCGCCACAGCCAGAAGGGAGGAAAGACCGCTCAAAGACGCCCGTATTTGGTTAAAAAGCCCACACGCGTATCCCCAACAAACACGACACATCCAACCGCGGCGATTATCATCTTCATAATAATAAGACCGTATCTCAGCGCGGCTCCAAGGTTTGGGTCCGTATGATATAAAGCCGCCGTTGCAGACGCAGCACCGTCTCGGAATGAAGTGGGACTTGCACTGTATTTAAAGCGCGCCCTCCCTCCCGCTGCCGGCCACTTGTTACGAGCATCCGCGGCGCTCCGTGCGCGTCCCTGTCACGTCCCCCGCGTCGGCGCACCACTCGCTGGCAGTCAGCGGAGATGAAACTGAACAACAGATCGAGTAGTGAGTGTGAGTGAATAAGAAAATGACGAAGGAAGGGTAGGGAAACGGTGGGGGCGGGGAGAGAGAGAGGTGGAGAGAAGTGTGCGCAATCGGTATGATGCGCGCGCTGTAAGGCCAGCATGCCGCCAACAGAATATGTTCGGTTTTATTTCCCTGGAATAAGTAGGGGGGTTCACATCTACACACTGCGTTGTTCTGCTGCTCAACACTAAACTTTTGTGTGCGTGCGACTGTAATTCTAACTGCTATGGTTTTACTTTTCTTGCTTAATACACCTCAAATGCACACTTTAAAATGATGGGGGCAGATGAAGCGCAGTAATCACTGCATTCAAGTAAATGTGTAGTGCAGCGATGGCTTTTGCGCCTGCGGTCATAGATCTCACTTAACGCTTACACTTTGCCCACTCCACTTTAAGCGCTTTCACTCCATCTCTCCAAGGGTGTGATCAGACCTTCCCTTAACACCGTAATTTTCTGCTTTTTTTTTGTTTTTCACAGCGGCATCGTGGTCGATTGCAACAGAAGAGTTGAAGGCGTTATCGCCACCTCTGTTTAATCACGTCCGATTATAGCGCATTTTCTGCTCACCGGATTTTAAATAGCAATCAGAAAGCAGTCAACGTTTCACACAGATCTGCGTGCTATATATATTCGAATTGGCATGTACAGTATAAATAGCCTTTTAACGACATATTTGTAGGCTATACTACGCATATGAAATGAATAACTTGCTCCATAAATGATTGTGCATAATGTCACAACAATAACTTTTTGTATATTCCAGATTTTTTTGTGGTTGCTAATAATATACAAAGCAATTCGCTAAGCCGTGCATAGTGCATTTAAACTGTATTGTTATGCTTTAATTTTTTTATTTAGTTCAAATAATCTGTTTGTTGTGTTCATCTTTAAATGCCTGTATTGCGTATGCATGCATATACTGTGAAGTCAGATTGGTATCAGTGCCCATCGCACTGGGGCGGTTGGCTTGTCTGTCCTTTAGTCCGTTCAGTGTCCGTCGCAGGGCCGCTAAGTGGGTGACTAGCCAGCCGTTAGTCGGATTACTGAGTCCTCCACCTTGTTTATCGGTGTCCTTTTCCTCGTTTACATTTACATTTCCAAGTATTATTCTATTATTCAGAGCATTTGCTTTGCTCAGAATGTGCCCGAAATGAGACAGGCTCCGTTTGGCTATTTGTGCTCTAAGTGAAAGACGTCTTTGTTCTGCCTTCAAATAACACAAATGTGTGCACAGTAACCAAAACAGGGGGCGATTTTTCCGTCTTTGGCTCTTTCATAACCGCCATCGACTCGTCTTTTACTCCGTAACGTGATGCCTAAAACATGACGTTTTCTTGTAGTTAGTTGTTTAATATTTAGTTGTACTTATTAAAATAATAATATAGTGCTTATAGTTCTTCTGCGTTTACTCCTTCGTCATGATTCACTTGCTTCTTTCCCTGTCCGTGGTCCTGAATGGGGACAGCGCTGTCCGGCCTTTTATGCTGATTAAATGGAAGAATCTACATCCCGTCATTCTACGGGCGTTTCTAGATGCGAACTGGAATCGTTTAACTTTGCGTGTTTCTGAGTAAAGCTACTAACCTGGCGACTTCTGTAGAAAACTACTAACGCTGAATCATTTTCCTGACTTGCACATTTTACACATTGTCATTGTGAATGGCTCTGACTATGACCTAATTAAAATGACGGTGGCTGTGTTGTATATACTCCGAAATATTTATATTTTCTATCCAGAAGCTTCTCTATGCTCAATATACCCAGTGCGATAGTAGGCCTATTAATTTTGACAGCCGTATTTTGCATTTTTTAAATGATTAAATAACGGATATAATGAGATCTTTCTTATCGTCAGTATCCTGATGCATTCTGTAATGCACTTAAGTACTATTTATTTACTGGGAGGTCTTCAGTTTCCGATCTAACTACTTCATTAAGCTAATTATATTCTGGATTGAAAGCAATCAATTCCGTTTAGCCACGGACTTCGATGGTCAGCACATTTTAAAGCCCCTAACTCAATTTTAAGACAGCGGTTATGTGCGTTTCTATGTCAAGGAAACATCTATCAAACGGGAAAACGTGTTTCTAATTATACAAGAGCAACAGTGTTATCTTATTGAAAGGATAACGTCGGGTTCTGCTTTAATGTCAGGTATCACTGCTGCAGTAATATATGTTAATTCAATGTTTCTCAACACAGACTTCAAAGTGCAAAGTGATTCACTGCATTACTCTGTGTACAGTTGTACCCCTGATTATTAATTTAAATTACTAATATTATTACTAGTTAATACTAATCTATCTATGTAAGATATTTTCCAGAAGCATCCTCCACTGATGCATTAAGAGTAGATAATGTATGGTTTCCTAGTGAGAATATAGACCTATGGACAAAGTTTTTAAAGAATCACATGTGTACGACAGAAATACCACCTGTGTTCAGGATTGGGCGTGTGAGGAATTGTGTTGAAAGGGAAGTGTTTTAGCACCAAAAATAGCTCCCTTGATTTTGAAGGCATTTCTCATTTTTTTGTGTTGAAGCCCAGCTTCTGTCCAGCATTTCGCTCCCTCCTGAGCACCTCCTCTTCTTCACAAGGTTCTGCTCCAATCAGAGAGGAGCAGCGTGAAGCAGCTTTTGGGAAGAATGCCCTGCTGGGTCACATGCCCCGCCCCCTCAGCAACCTGACAACCAATAGGAAGCTGCCGGGACACTGAGCGTCTGCTAGAATTAGTGCAATTTATACTACACGTTACTGCTTATCAGTATAATTATCTTTATTCTCATGCTGTTGTCATGGATGCATTTTGTAAGCTGAAATTTGCAGATCTGATGCTCCAGTGATGCTCATTCATTATTTTCAAGCACTTCACCTTAATTCAGCACTCCATTTAAAGAAAAAATCTGACCAATGTCCTCTGATCTGGCCTTTAGTTTTCAGCTCAATGATCACATTAGATCCACATCACAGCCGCTATGGCTCTCTGCCTCTGTAAAATCAGCTGTGGGAGTATGGGCCTACGAGTCAGTTCTTTAGTTTGCCCTCCACTCTCGCATAAATGTGAGTAAGTCCATTAAGCACTGGAACTGTCATCTTTCACATGCGATGCTAATGTCGCCTGCAGTCTTCACATCCATAATTGACAGACATGTGGACAGTCCAATCAAAATATCTTAGAAAACCCCAGAGAAGCTTGGATCCGCCTCCAGACACCACGGTTGCTTGCTGGTCTCCTGGCTGACCATCCTGCCCTCACACAACACGAGACCTGTACCTGACCGATAGCACATCAATCTTAACCTTCCTGTGTCCATAATTATATGTGCCGTTCAGACTTACCTATACCCTGAATAAGACAAGCCATTCTGGAGATGGATGGATGGATGACACAGAGGGCCGGATTTGTATCTGATCCTTGTGGCTGGGCAGTGATGCCGATGGTAATATATGCTGCAATATATATGAATACTGCCCAGGCTCTCGTGGTTACATTAAGGCTGGATAAACACGGAGCCAGTGTTTGTATAACATTAGCAGAAAGCACCTGTTGAAATTATGATGATGAAAAGGGGGTCCAGCAGCGTATGTCTAAGTGTCGCTGTTCCCTGACGGGCTCTGTAATTAGCTGTGTGGGAAAAAAACGGAGGTTTTCGCTAATGTTGGGTTTACGGCATCGATTGTGTACGGTGCTCAGGCGCGTGTCATGGCGTGTTTAGTCAGCTTTGGCGCCCCAGCTGGTGTTGATGCCCGTGTGACGTCCAGAACGCCGCTTTCGGTTTGCACTATAATTAGCTTAGTAGGCAGATTCCTAGTTCATTTCTGGGTTATGACTGTCCACTGGCATAAGACCCCCATAACACGTCTGTCAGCAAACGGGGGTCTTCGCTTTTCTGACATTTCCGACATTCCCATATTTTCATTCCCATCTGTAAACCACTCTGATGTTCAGATATGGTTGGAGATTATTCCACAACAACCCATAATCATTCTGGCTGGATTTAGAGTTGTCAGGGGCAACGGGTCAATGGGACCCCTTCAATGGATGCTTGAGATTCGCCATAGCCAACATTCTGTTATTACCATGGCAGCCGTGAGCCTAAAAGAAACGTTATTTTTACATTGTAGTCCTCTTAGGAAATGCACCAATAGATCAACAGTATAAAGGAGATTAAATAAAACCAAAGAAAAGAAAGTCAAGGAGAGGTTGAGAGAAGGATAAAGAAAGACTTTTAATGCTGTCACACTACATACAAAAATGAGCAAAGGGGCTTTATTGGGGTTAACAGACAGGAGCAGCGAAACAAAACAGGGACCACAAGGAGTCAAAACGGGAAGAGTAGCTAAAGGTAGAGCACAGGCAATGGAAGGAATGAGATCAATGACTGGACTAGCAATGACGAGACACACAAGTATTTAAACACACAGACTAGTATCATGTGTGGCCCATCAGAAGGGCCGGGCAGATGTGGTGGGCCAGATGTGACCCAACATCACACACCGCAACAAAGGACAGCAGAGGGGACCAAGGGGACTAAACTAAATGGGTGCGGAACGGACAGGACACTGGACAGGACCGAGCATGGCAGGCCTGACAGGGTACACGGGTAAGACACCACAAAATGTCAGAGGAACAGAACTAGCGGACAGGATAAGACAGAGTGAGGCAGGGTGAACAGCATGATAAGGGGCATGGAGCAGGCAGGGGTCAGTCCAGGGACCGACAGGACAACAGGAGAGACCAAGGGACAAAACCACACAGACAAAACAGATCAGACACAGTACATGACCAGGGACAAACACTAAACTACCTCCAGCCATGTCTCAGCATTAACTGGGGTCCAGGTAGTAGAAGAGGCAGAGATAAAGGCAGATACGATAAAAAACAACAAGGGGCTGGGGTGTAATGAATAAAAATGGGGGGGGGGGGTCTGGGAAGTCTTCCAGACCCAGGGAAGCTGGACAAGGACCCTGGGATGTGGATCCTGCAGAGCCCATCCTCTAGCGAGGCGGAGCCAGTCCAAACCTCCAAACCACAGGGCCTGAGGGCCTCGGGGGGCCAGAAGGTGCCGAGGGGCCAGTGTTACCAGGGGGCCAAGGGGACTGCAAGACAGGAGCAGGAGGGTATCAAGGGAGCTACTGGACAGCAGAGCAAAGGTGCTGAAGTTTCTCTCCCCAAGGCTGCAGCAGGAGAGGTTTCTGGGAGGATATCACCGGGCAGACCAGGGACTGGGTGATTGGCCCAGATAGTGTGTACCTGTCTCTCCCTCCTGGAGATGGAGACTCAGCGTACCCCTCTTCTGGACCCCCCGCTTGCACTGTTGACTGCTACAGGAGTAAGATGGGTTACAGAGGCACGGTGACAGTCTCACCAGGTCTGTGGGGCTCAGGTGTGGCCCATCAGGGCAACTTGGGGGAGGAGCCAAAAGGATCAGGCAGGACACGACTAATGCAACTCCTAAAACAACAATAGCATCAATAACGATGATAATTATAATAATGGTAGTAATAATCATTCAGGACCTCACTCGATATTCAAGAATTCAGAATCGCCGAACTATTCAACAATCCCAGAGTATTTAATATTTTTTACTTCCTCCTTTCATCCAGGCAGAGATTTCGTCTCCATTGCAGAGAACAATTGAAGTTCAACATCATTATTGTGACGTTGCAAAGTGATATTTTCCAAGTCACCTTCTCTGTGCTCAGAAGAGCAAAACACAGAACGGAGACATTATTCT
Source organism: Stomatorhinus walkeri (assembly GCA_026784285.1). NCBI lineage: Eukaryota > Metazoa > Chordata > Actinopteri > Osteoglossiformes > Mormyridae > Stomatorhinus > Stomatorhinus walkeri. The sequence continues at coordinate 3,679,226 of JAODUD010000045.1, forward strand.
TAGTACTCCCACACCGAGTGTGATCGACAGGGAAGTAGGGGGTCAGTTTTTAATTCAAATATTTTACTGGGTACTAAGAATTGTGCAGTACTGTCCCTGAGCGGGGTGGGGGGGGCAATGACTTTACTATTCAGCCATGAAATAAAGCAATAAAACAACAGAGTCATTTAAAGGCCAAAGAAAATTCACTGTGTGTGAATGAGGCAATTGGACCCCAGAGCTTCATAATGTCGTCACACATCTGGCACAAACTTGATTTGCAGTTATCTGGCACCAGTATGGGTAGACCCTCCATTCACGTAACCCAAATGGTCCAATGGCACCATATGTATAACTGGTTTTCACTGGTTCTGTATCACTGGTTTTGCTGTGCGCCCTCTTCAGATGGTCTTCTGAACTGCAACAAGCTGACAGTCACAGTGCAGGGAACAGGTGTCAGTTACACTCCATCCAATGTCCTCTTCCTAACAGGTACAGAGACTCGTTAGATATCACTGCATTATTATACCTTAATAAACACAGTTCTGCTCACTTGACATTATACGGTAATAACAGCACAGCGGTTTGGCTATTGCTCAATTTGGTTTCACATAATTTGTAAGGTCTCTGTGGGGAATGGACCTTAAATGGAAATATTTACCATTCCATTGCTTAGGTCTGTCTACGGAAAGGCATTGGCCCTGGTGACCAGAGAACATCCTCGCAGGAAGTGGTGTGACTTCACTTCCTCCCAAAGGGGACATGGCCCAGGCTTCTCCCTACACTTCACTCTAATTCAGGGCCTAAGAAAGGAGCCACAGCCTGAGGTTTCGCTGCCTCTCAGGAGCCGCTACACGGATTACATAGCAAAGCTTTGATGAACGCCTCACCCCCCCCGCTGCACCGGAATATATAAACACAGTCTTTTGCTTTCCACTCACGTCCCGCTTCTGAACGCCTTGTTTCCTGTCAAATGCCACGCTTGTGTCAGTCACTTGCCACTGATTGTTTTCTTCCCGGCATTCTAAATAAGTTGTTCATCACGCTTGATTTGCTCCGCCCCTCGGTGCACGAGCCCCCCCACCCCCCCCTCGGATAATGCAAACGGTTTTCAGTAATAAAAGCAGTGTCTTGCGGCATCAGATGCCTGCAAATCGGCGCATTTGGTCAAGCAGAGACCTGACAGCCTGTTTAAAGGGCTTTGTGTTCCTTTTAGGGCAGGCTCATTACGACAGACGACCAATCAAAATGTAATACAATGTCAAAAGGCGCATTTGGTCAAGCAGAGGCCTGACGGCCTGATTGAAGGGCTTTGTGTTCCTTTTAGGGCGGGCTCATTACGACAGACGACCAATCAAAATGTAATACAATGTCAAAAGGCCGTCTGAGTGCTGAGAAGCAAGCTTGGCATAGTGCATAGCTGGAGATTTGAATCTGTAAGCTTCGCACAGCAATAGAACCCTTCAGGAGACGCAAGCCACCGCTATTTTGCCCTAAGAGCCAGTGTCCCCGTCTGCCGGCCTCTAGAAGTTTGGTGGGGCGTGTGTTTCCTGTTGGGGAGCCTCACGCCGGTGTCTCCAGCACTGCTGTCCTTGGCTTTGCTGATATACATGAAAGACGGAGCCCAGACAGCAGCAAGCTGCTCTCTGCCTTGCTGGTTACTCACAGCACAGCCCGCCGGGCCCTGTTACCGTAGAAACAAAGTCAAAATATGTACTCATTTTTATCCTTGCCCTCTGGGGTTGTGCAAAGTTTGTTTCATTTTTAATACTTCTGCCAGTGTGTGTCTGTGTGAGTGTGTGTCTGTGCCTACAGTATGTGTGTATATTTGAGTATGTATGTGTGTCTGTCTGATGTGTGTCTTTGTGTGTGTGTGTGTGTGTGTCTGTCTGTTTGCCTGAATGTGTGTATGTGTGGGTATGTGTGTATCTGACTGTGTGTGTGCGTGTGTGTCTGGCTGTGTGTGTGAGCGGGTATACCTATCCTTATGGGGACACAATGTCCCCATAGTGTGATAAATATCTGTTTTTTTTC
>JAODUD010000045.1:3690118-3705015 GCA_026784285.1 Stomatorhinus walkeri
TCTCCCCAAACGAGCTTGATGGGCCGAATGGCCTCCTCTCGTTTGTAAATTTCTTATGTTCTTATGTTCTTATGTAACTATATTGTCCAAATACTGGATGGTTATTATGTTAAACAAAGGGTTTTTAAAGGTTATTCTCCAGTAAAACTTAAAGTATGCAGGCAGGTGGGAACCTTTGTGGAGAAGCCTCATGTTGCGTTGGGGGTCAAAAAAGTGTAAGACATATGATGTGAAAGAGCAAGGGTGTTTGTGACTTGGGCTGCAATGAAATGATGCATCCTTGATATTTAGGGTGGGACAAGAGTCCGGAACATCTGGGGATTCTCACCGTCCTCTCTGCTTCTGTCCGTGAGCATTGGAACTGGTCTTCGGCCAGAATATGATGTAAAATGGGTTGATGAGAAAACAAGTATGGTCAAGTACGCATATTGAGAAACATCCCAGGCGTACCAGGTAGTGGGGGGGTCGGCAACACAGATGTGTAACCTGAAATTCACCCCCCTTTCCCCCCTCCTCCTGGAAAGCTGCTGTGCTCCCCTTGAAGGTACTTAACCTGAATGTCTCCAGGAAAACATCTCACTGCATAAATGGCTGAAATTAAAAGTCAATTTAGGTGATGGCATCAGTTCAACAACAGCATACAAGAGAAAGGTGGTAAATGCTTGTAAAAATGTCACAAATGCTTAACGATCAGTTATATGGCTACTCAGCATACGTATAAAAGCCATTAAGGGCATAGTAATGTGGCCTGATATGAACTTAATGACGAACTTTATTCCATAAATGAATCATGTGCTGTATATTAGCTGGTGTCTAATTAAGCCTTTTACGATAGATTAAATATTTAATGATTAATCAAACCCAATAAATGTCATGTAGTACGTACAATTCTTATTATCGTTAATCCTTATTGTTTTTTAAACACTCATATTTTATTTTATGATTAAAAATTCATCTTTATCAGGGAAAGCTGTGAGTTAGCAGGAGGCAGGCTGCATGGGGGAGTGTAGGAGGAGGCGCAGAGGCTGATGGCGGAGGTCTCCAGGACGACCGACATGCGCTCGGCAAATACAGACCAGTCGCACCGCAAACAGGCTAATCACTGCTCTCAAGGGGGAGTGTCCTCAGTCACCTATCAATCTGTCCCATGTTTCTTATCTATTGGCACTTGCCTCATCTAGTCTGCCCATAGTGAGCAAGCTACAGACTGCATTAAGTATTATGAGAGGCCTCCTTCAGAGTCGGAACCATATTTACTTGTGACACTCTGGGGCTCACACGACCCCACATCAGTGGGTCAGACTGGAACCATCACACCCACAGACTGGTCGCCTGCCAGCCAGCCTGGGAGCTCCGAATAGGCTCTGACAGCATTTCCATAATCCGCACCCAGCTGCCTTGAGGGGGGGATTCCTGATTTTGGGGTGATTCAGCAGCATTTATGTCAGTCAAGCATGTAGGCCTATGGTTTCTCCTCTGCTCTGATTGGTTGACATGCTCCTCCATTGCTGCCCCTTAACCAATGAGTCTCAGGCTCCAGTCACTCCCACAAGTCATGTCAGCTATAGATAATCCCCGTCCACGATCCTCAGGCTTGTGCCCCATTTACAGCTCCCAGTGTGGCTCATGTTGCCCTCACCCCCAAATCAGGTCTTCACAGAAACACGGTTAGTGCTTCTTCACTGCTGGGTATTTAATCTAAAAATAACTGATCAATGTCGCCATTGACTTCTTGTTCCTTTTTGCAGGGCTGATAAAATCTGATTTCAGCTCTGTTCTGACCTGAAAGGCATAATAGATGGTGAGTATGTTTAAACAGCGTAAAGAACAACGCGTCTGTTCTCAGTTTAGAAGGAAGTGAATAAAGCATCTCCTCGAATGAACCTGGAGGTCAGTTATCATCCTCGCTGCCATCATCAATGTCCTTGAGGCCGCTGTTATGATAAACACCGTGTGTGTGTGTGTGTGTGTGTGTGTGTGTGAGAGAGAGAGAGAGAGAGCGAGAGAGAGAGAGAGAGCGACCGCTCCACAGACAGTGTTTACAGTGATACAGCCATCTTCATAGCTTTGGTTCTTAAGCTGTAAGAAGACCGCTGCCCGTTTTCTGAGACGGAGGAGTGACGCAGTGATGACTGAGCCAAGCATTCAACTTTCCCAGGACCCAGACTGCCCCACGTTTTCCCCCCAATTTGTTTTCTGCCACCGGATCACTAAGAAGACCGTTACCACCCCGGGCGCCTAATTAGCATGAAGAGTGTAACGGCGGTGGAATGTCTCGACCGCGCCGGGCCGGGTGTGGTTAAGCGAGGACTCATTAGCTTTAAATTTAGCTGAAGGGTGATGGGGGAGCAGCCCCAGGTGCGATCACCGCGGCCTGAGGATGAGTGGCGCCACGGTGCCCGCCTCGCCCGCTTGGTGGGGGTCGCCATGGATCACAGGATCCTGCGGGCCGTCTGAAGCACGTCCTAGGAGTCAGATCACAGCAGCCCCTGACTTTGACATCCATCTTTCTTTTGTTTTTTTATTTTCTCAGCTTCTTATCTTGCCTCGCGCCCCCTGGAGAGAGAAGAACAGTAATGAGCTCGAGGGGGAATAAAAGTTGATTTAGCACATTTTTTTAAATATTCACTCTCTCAGTGTGTCTCTTAGACCTCAGAAATATTACAGAGAAAGTTCCCGCCTTACCAGAGGTGTGACTGCCTTCACCTGGCCATAACATGGTGTTCTCCTGATGTTCACATGATCTGATCTAAATTGTTTTAGCATATCTTTTCATGCCGTGCAGTCCAGGGTGTGACCCCAGCCTAACCCTAACCCTAACCTCCTGCAGCCCTCACCAGCATAAAATCCATCCATCCTAACCATCCATATCTGGCAGTTTTACTCTTCTTTAATGTAAAACAGCAGTTCTACTTCTGGGATCTAGCTGGGCTAGCATTTTAGCCACACCGCCACCAGATGGCAGCAGACTGAGCAGCGGGGCTGTGACGCTGGGTGCAGCTTGCACAGGCTTCCCGCTGGATGGTTGTCCCTCTCGGGACGGGATGCCGGCCGGGCAGAGAGCCAGGGAGGTACACAGTCCCCTGGGGGTGAAAGGCGATCAGACGTGGCTGCATCAGGTTCAGTTGACTCCCCGGGCCGAACGTGGTGTCCTGTAGAGCCCCCTTTCACCCCAGCCGTATCCTGCCTCGCCGTTTCTCCAGCATCCCGCCCCAAAGTTCATCTTTCTGAAGAATCTGGGACACACTGGCACTGGTGAAAGGCGCAGTTTAAAGGCCAAGGACGTGCCCGGCATTTGGGGGGCCCGTGGGTGAAGGATGAGGGAGCTCGAACCCACAGCACACACACACAGCCCCCTGTTGGATTAATAGCTAGCTGGGTCATAAACGAATCAGATTCACAACCCCCCCCCCCAACCCTGGAGCTCCACCTGCCCCAACCCATGTCATGCAAATTATCCCAATTATTAGCTGCATCCAGGTCACTAAGGCCCCCCCCAGCGGCAGAGCCGCCTGTCCATTTTATGCCACATGTGTGTGTGTGTGTGTGTCTATGTATATGTATGTTATGCGTCTTTTTTGTGTGTGTGTGTGTTTGTGTGTGTGTATGCGTCTGTTTGTGTCTGTGTATGCGTCTGTTTGTGTGTGTGTGTGTGTGTGTGTTTGTGTCTGTGTATGCGTCTGTTTGTGTGTGTGTCTGTGTCTGTGTGTTTGTGTGTGTGTGTGTGTTTGTGTCTGTGTCTATGTGTGTGTGCGTCTTCTTGTGCTGATGAACACATGCATAGGATTTATGGGGTCAAATTTTTAGAAAATGTTTTCAAGAGGATATGGATTTTTTCTACATTACATAAATTTATTAAGTGTTTATTTGTGTCTGTTCTGGGGGAATTTACCCCAAGGTCACCCATGGAGGTAGACAGCACCCCAGTGTGAGGAAACTACAACATTTGTGTTTCATCTGAATAAAAAGGCAAAAGTGTTTTTAGCAAAGCAGAGAGTGGGCGGTATCCCCCGTGACGCATCCGGGGCTCCTGGCGAGGTTGGCGAGGTGGGGGGCCCCGGCTGTGCATCCCCTGGGTGAGGCTGAGCGGCCCCCACTAATCTGCCCCAGGGGCTGAGACTTAATCTCAGCAGCTCGGGACTCACGTTCCGCCATGACACTACACAAATGCACCATGGACACAGGTGAAGCTCTGACTCTCTACACAAAGACATGTGGGCGCCATGGAAGGGGTGGTGGGAGGCCTTTCTAGGGCCTGACTGAATCACAGAGCGCTGGGGGGAGGGGGGACGGCCCTGGCACTGAATGGGAGCGTTGTCCCCACCCAGGCCAGACCCAGATCAGAAGTGAACCATAACCAAGCCAAACTAAACCCAACCCAGGTCGACGCCAGTATGGAACAAGGCTGAAAATGAACCAAACCAAAGTCAGATCCAGGCCAAACCTGTACTAAAAATTTTAAAGATTACATTCCACACCAGTAACTCACACCAGTATTTCTCTAGTTTAGGTTCTTGAACAGAATGACAAGCAGCTTCAATGGAGGCTTCTTCATCGGTATGCTCTTGTGATCCACTTCTCCAAATTGTGTCTGGGCCTTATGACAATCCATGGCCACAAGAGAACATCTCACGGTGGTTGTATCTCCACATGACCTGGCCTGGAGAAAATCTCAAGGTAGCTCTATCTCCACACGGTGGACGGCTGGCCAGGAGAACATCTCACCGCGGCTCTATCTCCACACGGTGGTTAGCTGCCCAGCAGCACATGTCACAGTGGATTAACCGGAGTCTGTCAGCTGCGGCGGGGGGGCTGATGCTGTAACACTAAGGGAATTGCATAACCCAAATAATTTTGTAGCGCAGATCCAGCTATGTGGGTGAGATGCCAACTTGCTGGATCGGATCCCTGTGGATAAAACCTTCTCCGAAATATCTGTGTGATTTGCTGCAGAGCTCCTGGACTGAGGCATCACATGAGCGGCGTAGGCCCTGCCCTGCTCCGGTTTCCGTGCTGAGCCATCTGGCCGGCCGTTCTAGGGGGCCCCGCCGCGTAGGGGGAGCCTCTCCAGCAGCTGCCACGTTCTTCAGGGGTGACGTGCCATGGCGGTATTAAACCAACTCATCACGCTCAATTAGAAGCCCAAGCTACAGGTTGTAGGACTATCTGTCTGTCGTGTTATTAAAAGTGGAAATGGGGAAATCCCCACCGGAATCAGTGTACGTTCTCAGCATTGACTCCAACTCCTGACTGCCACAAGCATGCAGCATACATTCTGACGCCACAAATTCAGCAAAGAATAAATACAGATAGAATTCAGGATGGCTTACAGACTAATCAGCTAACAGGCTAACAGGCCACATAGCGGCGCTGGAGGCTCCTAAGGCCAGCTGGGTGGATACGGCTCGCATCTCGAGCCAGCCTGGGGTGGAGGGGGAAGCAAAACGGGAGGAGACAGCTGCCGGTGTAGCCATTAGCCATGTTATCAGTGACCCATTCTACGCAGCAATAGGTACCTCCGAGATCCTTCCCCATCTTGTCACAGCAGGCTTTGGCCTGGAACAGATGTGGTTGGCATCTCCACTGGAACGCATTTCCCTTCGGGCCCTGTGCCAGCTTCGAATACGGTCTTCTGCCCTCACAAGACAGCCAGTCATGAGCTCTGCCAGAGACTACCTCTATGAACTGACTCTGTTTTTTTTTTTTTTTTTTTATTCAAATCCCCCAAAAATTCCCACTAAACATTTGGATGCTCTCTGGATAGCCTGATAGCACCTGCTAGCGAGTAGCCAGCATCCTTGGTTTATGTCATCATTATTGTGCGTGGCCCAGTGTGTTAGGATGCTGTCATGGTGATCAGAAAGTTGCTGGTTCCAATCCCAGAGTCAGAAGAGTGTTATCACTGTTGAGCCCCTGAACAGGACTCTTAACTGCCAGTTCCTCCAGAATTAGCTAACCCTGTTTTATCAGTGATATTTTCCTTTTTAATGAGTCCAGCAAATAATAATCCATCCATCCATTAATTTCTGCTTATCCAAGGTCTGGTCGTGGGGGTAGCAGTCTCAGCAGGGAAACCCAGACTTCCCTCTCCCCGGCCACTTCATCCAGCTCCTCTGGGGGAATCCCGAGGCGTTTCCAGGCCAGCTGAGAGACATAGTCCCTCCGGCGTGTCCTGGGTATTCCCCGGGGTCTCCCAGTGGGACATGCCCAAGCCACCTCATCTGGCTCCTCTCAGTGTGGAGGAGCAGAGGCTCTAGTCTGAGTCCCTCCCGAATGACCGAGCTCCTCTCCCTATCTCTAAAGTAGAGCCCAGCCACTCTGCAGAGAAAATTCATTTCGGCCGCTTGCTCTCGGCGTTCTCATTCTTTTGATCACTACCCACAGTTCATGACCATAGGTGAGGGTAGGAACGTAGATCAATTGGTAAATCGAGAGCTTTGCCTTTAGGCTCAGCTCTTTCTTCACCATTACAGACAGATGCAGTGCCTGCATCACTGCTGACACCGCACTGATCCGCCTGTCGATCTCCCGCTCCAACAGAATGACAACAGAACCACATCATCTGCAAAAAGCAGAGACCTAATCCTGAGGTCACCAAACCGGACACCCTCAATGTCCTGGCTGCACCTAGAAATTCTGTCCATAAAGGTTTTGAACAGAATCTGTGATAAAGGGCAGCCCTGGCGGAGTCCAACCCTCACCAGCAACGAGTCCGACTTACTGCCGACAATGCGGACCAAGCTCTGACACTGGTTGTACAGGGACCGAACAGCCCTTATAAGGCAGTCTGGCACCCCATACTTCCGGACCACTCCCCACAGGACTCCCTGAGGGACGCGGTCGAATGCCTTCTCCAAGTCCACAAAGCACATGTAGACTGGTTGGGCAAAATCCCATGAACCCTCCAGAGAGTATAGAGCTGGTTCACTGCTCCACAGCCAGGGCGAAAACCACACTGCTTCTCCTGAATCCGAGGTTCAACTATCCAAAGGACCAGTGCTCCAAAAGAAGTGGGTATTCTGAACTGCCATTTGGCACATAAGCACAAACAATAGTCAGGACCCATCCCCCCACCCAAAGGCGAAGGGAGGCGACCCTCTCGTCCACCGCGGTAAACCCCAATGTACAGGCGCCCAGCCAGGGGGCAGTAAGTATACCCACCCCAGCTCGGCGCCTCTCCCCGTGAGCAACTCCAGAGTGGAATTGGGTCCAACCCCCTTTGAGGAGACTGGTTCCAGAGCCCAAGCCATGCGTTGAGGTGAGCCCCACTACATCTAGTCAGAACCTCACAGCTCAGGCTCCTTCCCCACCAGAGAGGTGACATTCCATGTCCCTAGAGCTAGCTTAGTGAGCCCATTGGAGGGGGGACCCACGTACCTTGTTCGGGCTGTGCCCGGGTGAAGGCCTGGCCACCAGGCACTCGCCATCGAGCACCACCCCCAGGGCAAATAATGCTGTTATTCCGAAGCTTTGCAAGTGTTTTTGTCCAAACTGGTTCAGGTAAAGTTCCCTTCAATCCACAGCATCATGGCCGCCTCTGGAACCTGAAGCGACGCCTCAGATGACAGTCCACCCCCCTGTGCCCTGCCCCGCAGTGTCCGCCCCCAGTGCTCCGTCCACAGCACCCTCCTCCTCTCCCTTTTCATTATACAACAACCTGCTGCACCTTTTAATTATTCTTTTAAAGCAAATAACCGACAGAACTCTGCCAGCTGGAGCCCACTGGCGCCCCCTCCTGGGCAGGCCTGCCCATCATCTGCCTTCACGCAAGTCTTTCTTACGTAACACGCAGATGGGGGATCTGCCTCCGGCACTACCGACGTCGTTAAGTTCTCCGTCTGCCCATAATGCGGATTCTCTAACGAACCCAGCATGCCAGCTAAGCCAGGCGGAGGTTTCGCTCATCCACTAACCGTCATCTGCGGAATCCGGGGCCCCTCCCTCCCTCCTCTGGGGTTAGCACCTCACGTCTGTGGTCATGGTGAGCTCTGGCTATGCTCATTACAGAAGGGGCACTCCCTGCCCCCTAGAGGCAGAGATGAGATTTGCTTCCTGTATGTTTCCTTTTAGATTCCAGACACGCTAAACGGCCTCTGCTTTCTCAGAGCTGTCATACCTTCAGAAACGATTCACTGTCATGTAGCATCTAATCACTTTTGGATTTCATGACACAGAAGAGTGAACTTATTGAGCTTCGTAGGTCCACAAGTTAACAGCAACACACACACGCACCCTTTCTTAGCACCTCCTGCTCTTCAGGTTCTCAAACGAGTGGAACACAGAGAGATGCCAACTGAATAACAGAGAGAATGAAGGGGAGGAAGCAGTTTCTCCAGGCCAAAGGAAAGAAGGAAGGCTTTGAAGGCATCTACAGCACGTCAAACATTTCACCTCAGCTTTCATCCAATCAGGATTCATTATGGATTATTCTTGGATGAAAGTTGATCAGCTAAACAAGCCAAAGGTCCCTCTGAATGGTTCTGAAATCACTGGGTTGTCAACATCAAGGGTCGACATTTGTATGATTTCACAGACCAAAAGGAATGGCGGAGGATGAATACTTTCAATGCCTGCCATTTTTACAGTTCTTTACCTTTGTCTCTCTTGCAAGGCATCATGCTTTTCTCAGAAGCATCTCCGGACTTGGTGGAAGAGAGAGCTCACAGTTCACAGGTCCTACATCCCTCCCCTGCTTTTTGGTTCACCCTCTCAGCTGGAGATGGCCTTCTTCTGTGAGCTCAGCTCCCATCCCGAATGTCATTTTTTCAGGCCAGAGGCCGAGCTTTCGGGTTTGGGTCTGAGAGTGGCATGTCAGATGCTTATGTGTACACCAGAGAGTAAAAATCCAGAACAATATTTTGTTTCAACCAGCCATTTGAGTATAAAGAGTCACGGTCGATTGGGTGATTGAAACAAAATGTTAGTCTGGACTTTTACTCTCTGGGCCTGAACTGCTCCCCTTTGGTGGTGGAGGGGATGTCACGGCGCCTCATTTACACACTGAGTGATCTGAGCACTTACCGCTGCCGTGTTGACGCCCAAGGGTCTGTGAGCCCAGGCAAGGCTTCAGTGGAGGATCGATCAAGCAGCTCACACGTAACCAGATACATGCTACCATTTTTATCCTCCCCGTTGTTTTGGAAAAGGTGAGGGGGCCAGCAGGTCAATTATCAGGAGAAATACCTACATGTGGATCAAGCCTTCGGCCACCACTTCGGCCGAGTGACAGACTAAGGTCTCGCTACTCTCTTCTCAACTTGCGCCAGGAAGCTGCTGAAGCTTCCGTCACCCTGGAATGCCATCTCAGTGGCCTCATCACGCGCCATTATAACGGCGTGCGCTGCATATTATGATTGCTTCCGGAATCTTCCATCTCGCCTTGAGCTCCCTGAAGCTGAACGCAGCACCTGATCACATCGTAAGACTCGCAAGATGCTCATTCTCTGCTGCTAAGCAGGAACGGATGCTTTCAAATGCGTGAAGGCACATTTCAGCGCCTGCTCAGGGAGCAGCGGCTTCAGCCCCAGCCAGGGGGAAGCAGCACTTTCACATTAATGCCTGAGGTGCCCTCTTTGAGAGCCTGGTCTCAGCATCCGCAGCTGTTTGCCGCTGAAGCACCGGCTCCTCTCCCTGCAGACAGCCGTATTGATTACCCATCTGCTCGCCTTCCTGCTCTCCAACTTCCCAGAAAAGCTGACAGCCCCGGGGCCTGTTTTAATGCCACGCTCACACCCCCCCCGCTCCACGCTGGACCCTTGGCCACCCGTTTGTCCACACGGCACGTGGGCCAGTGGTGGGCAGCGAAGGCAGAGAGGGGGTCCGGTAACCGGGTAACGAGCAGTGCCCACGGGGACTACCTGCAGGCGGCACGCCGGCCAAGCCTCAGACTGACTCACTCCTCAGCGCTACTCAGCATGCCGTGCAGCACAGACCTAATTGGGCCGGTTTTACCATCATCTGAATAAGACCTGTGATGGTGGGCACGTCTGTACTGGGACAGTCACATAAAGATGCCTTCAATGACTGCAGCAGTACCTCCATCACCCAACCCTCTATAGACACCACGCCTCCTGCTGTCCATTTCTGCCACAATAGATTTCGCCTTTTCTTAGAGAGACTAGGATCACAAAGTCGGCGATGTCTGAGGCCTTGACAGCACAGACATAAAAATCAGGAATCAGTCTTTTTGCAGAGGAGACACCTTGAAAACGACTGAAACTCAGTCAGAGGTACCAAGGCTCAGGTTCACATTTACACCATGGTAACGGGTTAAAAAAAAAAATGAACAAAGTCACAAAGACTTTACACAAGAGTCAACAAGAGAGGACTTTACTTTGAAAGCGCTTTGGCGTCTCCAGGAGATGAGGGGAGTTCAGAGAGCCGTGGAGTTATTTTCATCTGTGCTGCTATCTGTCCTGCCACACAGATGGCATGTCAGCATGCTGCGATTATATCTCCCACGAAGGGGGGGGGTTGCCGCGTCCAGGCTCGGAGTACAGAGCAAATTAGTATTTTGCCCGTGGCTATAAACCTTCTACGAATGCATGACACATTCTAAACGGTGGTATCTGTAGCGTAGTCTGGAATAAAATAATAAACATTTACTTTGATATCATCGTTGTGTGTTTGCGATGAACAATGACGCTTGCATTCCAATTGGCTTACTGGCCATGTCCATCATCACCTGGCGTCTGAGGACCTGCCCACTCATTTTCTGCATATATGCTGGCTAACTTAGTTAATATGATTAGCTGCTATCAGCTGATGACCAAATAGACGGCGTTCCTCCACTACATTCTGTCTTCATGTCTTCAGGCTTCCCAGCAATTGCTTCCTGTGACGATTATCTCCCCTTGTTGTTGCCGGCTGTCCAAACATTATGATCTTTTTTCTTAATATGATCAAAATATGACAGTTTCCACCTAGCCAGCCTTGATCTAATCAGGAATCAGTTTGTTTGTCTTCCTTGCAGTGGGATGCTCCTGTCCTGCGTTTTCATCATACATCTTTCACATCCTTCAAGAGGGACCAAATCTGGTCTTTCATTTTAGTAAAACACCTTAAACAATGTGTCTTTTGAGGATTTTTCCCTCAGTCCGTCCACACAGCCCTGCCAGGCGCCAGCTTGCACTGTGTATCTGAGCTGCCAACTCCTTCTCTGCTCTTGATTGTTCTGAGGAGTTAGTGGCTCTGCATGACTTCTTGGTCCATGTTCACTACCATCAGCTGCCGATGCTGTTTTCATTACCTCTGTTTTCTTCACGTTTATCTGCACTCACATCTTTCCACTTCTTCTGTAACCTTCTTTTACGAATCTGCACGTCTTCATTTTCTGCTATAAGTGTAGGGTCTTCTGCATATTGCAAGTTCTCGATGTTTCTCTGCCTAATCTTTGGTCCATGGCTGTCTAGTTCTAATCCAGTTCTTCGTCATATCTGTTCTGCGAGTTGGTGGTTATAAGCATTTCCATATAGCTCCTAGTACATCTACACGCTGGATCCATGCATTCTCCATATTCAATCGCGGCTGACTCCTCATCCATTGTAAAAATCCTTAATAAGGAAAGTCAGGTCTGAAACACCCATTTTTCTCCCACAGTTTGACATGACCCACGGCATCAAAGGCTTTCCTGTAATCAATAAAGCACATGTTGACCTCCCTCTGATCCTCTGTAGTGTTTTTCGATTATCCATCTAGATTCGGCAGTGACGTCTCTCGGACGGTGATGTGCCTTTGTAACTTGTGCATGTTCTCTTTGTTGGGCTCTAATCTGCATTGAATGATGTTTAGCATAGACCTGTGACACAAGCGGAACAGTATAATAATTTGCACACTGTGTCAGGTCCGCTTCCTTCAGCATTGAAAGGTAAATAATCTTGTCACTAACTTTGATATTTTTTTTTTTTGCTCTTTCATTTCGACCACATCTTTTCCCATTCCGTCCAATTCCCAATCAGGTGGGTCTAATCTGGTTAGACGCCCGTTCTCCTCTCTCCTGAAATGTGCTCTCGCCGAGGCCATCCTCTGCGCCGAGCTCCGGCTTTGCCTGGTAGATTCTTCCCGGCCCCTTAATGAGCGGATGATGCCACCGCCTCCCGGGAACGTGAATCGCCTGTCCGCGCCTGACGGCTCCTTGAAACCCCCCCTCTTCCAGCAGCCTCCCAGGCTCACGAAATACCCCAGCGGCACATCAATTTTTTATCGGCTGCTGAATGCCTGGCGGGCCCCCCCCACTCGCCGTCCGGCAAATTCCACACCGTGCCCCCGCTTCCTTGTGCGTAGCCAGCCCTTTTTGTCACCCTTCCAAAGCCAGACTCTTTTCTGGATTGAATGCGACGGTCAGAGACCCCGGCTCTCCGCACAGAGACCACCGATTCGCCCTCCCTCTCTCCCCCTCCCCGTCGCACTGAATATCCTGGCACCGCGCATCCAACACACCGCTGTCGAGGACGCGGACAGCGGCGTGCCGAGTCATTGGAATCGGACGTGGCTGAAGTAGGGAATTACAAAGGGCTCCGTATTGTTCCCGGATCCCTTTCGATGTGTGAGATTTCAGCACGTTCCGGGACGGATGGTCACAATTCATCTGGCTCCGATCCTGGTGTCCCTCGTGACTTAGGGTAGGCAGAGCAGACCCAGAACAATCCATGTGACATATAACTCTGTCTCCCCTGACCTCGCCCGCCCAAACCAGGCTATAACACACATGTAGCTGCCCTGTAATCTGACTGGCTCCTCGTTATTTTCTATACACTTAGTGATGGCATGTGACAGGCCTCTTGGGTCTCACTGTGCGTGGCCTCATCTTGCTAGTTTTGTCTGAGATTAGTGATGGTTCTGTATGCTCCGCCTGTCTGTCCCACTGTGAGGTGTTTAAATATTTCATATTTGGTATAAATGCTTGTTGTTTTTAAGCCCTCCGGCCTGTTCGCATAATTAATTAATAACTTCCCACACACTCATGGAACAGGATGATCACAGGAGCAGGAACAGGAAGTGGTGCGGTGTGATGCTTTAAATCCTCATCTCCTGGGGGCTTTCTGGGAGACAAACCCAACTTGGCAACCCGCCGACAGCGGCAGTAAATAAGCTTTCACAACTCACCCAAACCAGAAGAAGAAGACAAGCTAAGCTGCTACGTTCAGATTACAAACTGTCTGCTAGCCCCGGGGAACTCTAACGCTAACACAAATGTGCATCAAATCAAACAGTGAAGTCACCATTGAGTGCGTAAAACCTGACATAAAATAGAACAGTAGGGGGTGCTGTGTAAAGCTCCTGCTGTCCTGAACCCAGATCCCGCCAAGAGCAATGCAGGAAGGCAGCCGCTCTTCAGCCGGGCCATCAAGGTTCCTCGTAAACTTTTGCACGTCCATGTATGAGAGGAGCCACCAGCACGTAGCCTGAGTCTGAGATGAAAGCCACGGGGCGTGGCCACTGGCCCTCCCTTTGTGCACGTTTGGGCAAAGCGTCACTGTTCGGCAGAGAGCCCTGTGATTAGCTCTCTGTGGCGATGTCCACCTGGGCCCCTTCTGTGAGACCCTGGGGTTCGGCGTCGGCTCAGTGAGACGGGGCATCAGGTCAGGCCACGCAGATGCACACAGTGGCTGCTATAAGTGGCCCTTAATAACACACTACCACTCCCGCCAATAGCCCTGATTCAGGAAGCTGCCTTCGATAAATGCAGCCCTCCTCCACCCATGTGATGCTCAGTAGGCCAATCCAGAGGCAACCCCTGGCCAAGGTGACCAATCACATGAAGATATCTCTCAGTCACACCCAGGGACAACCAATCACACAGAGACCCCTCCCTGCCATGCACAGGTGTATAATGAGGAACAGGAGCTGGTCCATTCTCACACCTTACTTTGCCATTTGGTTGCTAAATGTGCACAACTATCGCAATGGCAACCACCTCTGTGATCTTCTTTCCTGATTGGTTGGTGTCATTAATTCGGTGACAGGGGCAGCTGCAGTAACCCTGTAGGTCCGTCTGCATGTAACTGGCGCATGCGATGTCTCACACCCGGAGTCCTGTCCCCAAGAGACCCCAGAGCCAAGCCAAGGTTGGATTCCACTGTATTTTTAGTGGAAGATACGGAATTAATTTGGGGCTTAATCTTTTATTCAGTGCAATCTTGTGATTAGCAGCTTGAATTCACATAAGTGAGACGCATGCACAGGCCTGGAGGGGGCGCCACTGGGACGCAGCATCCAGTCGCCTGTGTTCACGGCTGACACGACCACAGGACCGGCAGGGCATCAGCACAGGAAGGCCAAGCTGTTGCCCACTCCTCACAAATGACCCACTTTTCATCTTCTGGTTGAATTTAACAGAACAACACATCAAGTCTAATTTTATAACGTGCCCCAAATAAAGCATCTGTCTGAAATGGGTCTTCCTGCGCTGCTGAATCGCCGCTGCATTGATCTACTGCCCCCTAGTGTCCGATCGCTGGAAGTACGCCCTATCAGCCTGCACCACAGGCAGCGGCGTTTTACACAAGCATTTTGCTGGAGGTGCCTAAATGGAGAGCAGGGCCACAGAAGCGTACCGCTTACTGCTGATTGGGCAAAATGCAGCCTTATAAAGCAGCTCAATGGCTATTTGCACTGGCTGCTCGCATGTTTGGATAGCCGCTGTAAGCCTGAACAATACCTGTGACATACGGTGCTTTCCGACATACTGCAAAGGGAGCGTGTTGCGAAGGCAGCGAGAGACTCTCATGCGAGCGGCTTTGGCGGCAGTGGGAGGACAGCGTGACCGTCGCTTGTGTGACACCAGCTACTCTCAGTTCAGCTCGTGTTGTTTAACCAGGCCACAGACAGACAGACAGACAGACAGACAGACAGACAGACAGACAGACAGACAGACAGACAGACAGACAGACAGACAG
>JAODUD010000045.1:3735420-3750126 GCA_026784285.1 Stomatorhinus walkeri
GCTAATTTCTGTGACCGGTAGCCACGTGTTTGAAAAGCTATGTGGTTTTTATAATTGCAAAGAAAATACGCTTGTTTCCTACCGAACCTCAAATACCAGTTACACCTCGAAGCTGCGAAGTGCCGTGTGAGTGAGCGGCTGGATCGACAAGGTCCTACCTTACTTGTGTTTTCGGTGCGACTATTTGCAAGACAATATGCTCCTGTTTTGTCCCACGTGTGGAAATGTGCTGATTGTAGAGGAAGGTCAGAAATGCTACCGATTCGCCTGCAGCACTTGTCCATACGTGCATAACATTACCAGGAAGGTGAGTGTAAATCACATTAATGTGTTAAAAAAAAAAACATAACTATTTTAATACCCCCGTTTTTTATTTTGAAGCAGCTGTTAGCTTCTTTATTTTCCTTCGTTCCGTGTGGATTTCTCCTAACAGCTATAAAGCTGTGTTGACCTTACGAATAAATTTCAAATGTGACTCTTCTGAATAATAGAATGCACGGGGGAAAATATACATAAAAAATAGCCATTTTAGCAAGAAGACTTTATTGCCCCTTTACAGTTAGACATTTTGTCATCCGTCCATTAGGTGAATAACAGAAAGTATCCGAAGCTGAAGGAGGTGGACGATGTGCTGGGCGGAGCGGCTGCCTGGGAGAACGTGGACTCCACGGCCGGTGAGTGTCATCCTGGACCGGAGGGAGATGCCTGTCCTCGTCCGCAGACTATATAGACCCCTCCTTACGGCTGTGCGTTTGTTTGCGTGTCCTGCAGAAAAATGCCCGAAGTGCGAGCACCCACGGGCGTACTTCATGCAGCTCCAGACCCGATCCGCGGACGAGCCCATGACCACCTTTTACAAGTGCTGCAACCAACAATGCGGCCACCGTTGGAGGGACTGAACTGTAGACCGGGGTCGGAGCCGTCAGCCAGACTCCAGAGAACCGCCCCTTTGTGTCTGCGTATCAGAACTGAAATACAGACCGCCGATGTATTGGCGTATGTGGGTCATGAACATCTGCGGACTTCGCACTTTAATATGAAGTAGGCTAAAAAAAATTATCGAATTTAGTGTTTCGTAGTAACCAAAGCAGTGCTTATGTGCAGCGTTTTCGCCGATAAGGCTGAACAGGGGATTTTTCAGTTTTTATTTGGTTTGCTAGACCAATTGATTTTTATAAAGGACTGCTCTGGGGAAAAGCGCACCTTGGCTTACAGGGAAAGAAGCGATTTCTTACGTACTCTAATCACTAACTTTATTAAAGAGAGAGAAAAATATATACTTATTTCTTTTGTTCTTTTGTTAGACGCATCATTTTTGCGTAATTTTCACGTTGACACTGATAGAGCGTCGGGCACACCAGAGGTAAATTCGTAGCTATTGCTTCTCTTTGGCTTACCGTTAATTTGGATGCTGCACACTAGTCACACAGAGTGTTTCTCAATACCACGAACGCGAAGATCGTACTTGTCGTCTTGGCAGGACAAGAACGACATCCGGGGATTTTTATTGTCCTCCATACTTCTGGTCTTGAGTATTGGAACAGTAGTGAAATATGATGTAAAACGGGTACACTAGCACACAAGTATGGTCAAGTACGCATATTGAGAAAACCCCATAGACAGTTCTAGAATCTTTACATCATAGCTCCCCCGCCTGCATTATCAGGGGGAGTTGGCAGCTACAGTAATCAGGGGCATTCCACCTTTCTAGGGCAAGTGTTTACCAGCACAGATCCATGTGGACATACCAGTTTTATGGTGAGATCCATTAATACCATGAATGCTAAGGTGACATCACCAGATATGAAGACTTTGAGAAGCAGCTCTTCAGAAACACTGGCGAGTTTCAGGCTTTTGCAGTGTTGGTGATTCAGCACTTTGTCAATAGTTTGAATCCTGCAGTTTTAACTGAACTGGGATCAGATATACCACAACACGGAGTCCCGATTCCCATTCATAACCAATGATGTGACACAGAACTCGCCGATGTTTCACTGCGCATCATGGAGATCTGTCACACCTCATGAGGACAGTGATGACTAGAAGAAGTGTTTCTGAGGCAGGTTCAACATCCAACACGTTTACTGGTGTCTGAGAAATGTTTGTGTTTGAGCTGGACCTGTGGCCTGTACTACAAAGCAGGGTTACTAGCTTATCGGGGTAACTTGTCAGACTTAAGGTACCACAGTTCAAATGGACTTCATATTTGCTCACTTACATTTTTGCCAGACTACCTTAAATCCGACAAGTTACCCCGATAAGACAGTAATCCCACTTCATAGTACAGGCCACAGAAGTAAAGTCAGGCTAACAAGTTAAATGTTTGAATGTTTTATTTACCAGCTTCCCAAATATGCTCTTGAATTAAAAGTCACATAACGAACATCACCACAGACATCAGCAGAGGATGCAGGTATGGGGACTCGTAGAAGTGAAACATTCTTTTGCATACTGTTGGAAAGGGATTTTCTGGGTAATCAGAATTTCTGCCCTGTTAACAATGACAGCTGTATGTCAGTGAATCCTGACCCAAAATGAGCAGGTATTAGTGGCACCTGTAGGGCATGGTGAATGGGGCAAAGCAGGTCCCTCAGACAGAACCCAAGCCCTGCTTGCTTTGACTCCCATCTATTAAAATAACTTAGTCATGTGTTAAATAAATGTCCATCAAAGTTTCACTGGCGCTGCCTCAGACTTTGGTTTGGACTGTGATGCTAAGCTCGCCAGGGGTACCTACCTACTATCATATTCATGGTCTCCACCTCACTTCACTACCGCAGTTTTCATACAGAATATCGACGAAAGAATATCAGCTGTACAATCTGAGAATATTGACGTAAGACCAGATGTGTGATCTGAGAATATCAAAGACCAGCTGTGCAATCTGAGAATAGTGACGTAAAACCAGCTGCGTGATCTGACTTCAGCTCCGCCTCTTTTGCACACCGCCTTAAAGGGGTCACTCTCATTCTCACAGAATACCAGACGCAGCGATCCCAGTACAGGAGCGTGTGAGTATGGACATGGTTCAATGGGGGAAACGTGCATCCATTAGAGCCTACGGCAGCTGGCAGAGCAAGGGAGGCGGCTGCTGGGTGACAGGCTAACGTGCCCTCGTTAGCACATGCGCTTGTATGTGTAGATGTAGCCCTTGCAGTAGGGACAGGTATGCGTCACATCTTTGAGGTCGTTGATCAGGCAAGGGAGCAGACAGCAGCCAAAGTCGCACCTGCCAGAGAAGAGGCCATGGGTGAGTATCAGTACATTTCATTTACCTTTATTTAAATTTAATATACGTTTTGTAAAGAAGTCACTCTGTCATCATTTCCTGTATGTTTGCTTTCAAATTGTGATTCTTTTTGTCTGCAGTCTATACATGCAGTTAATGTAAAATGCTCCTCAATAGTGTCTTTAGTTTAGCTAGCAGTGACCCATGAGTGTCTCCAGATTAGCAGAGTGCAGTGAGGGATAAGTGTCTGCAGGCTGGCAGAGTGCAGTGAGGGATGAGTGGCTGTAGGTTAGCAAACTGCAGTGAGGGATAAGTGTCTGCAGCCTGGAAAAGTGTGGTGAGGAATGAATGTCTGTATGTTAGCATAGGGTAGTGAGGAATCCGTGTGCAGGATAGGAAGGTGCAGTGAGGGATGAGTGTCTGTAGGTTATCAAGGTGCAGTGAGAGATGAGTGTCTGCAGGTTAGAAAGATGCAGTGAAGGATGAGTGTCTGCAGGTTAGAAAGGTGCAGTGAAGGATGAGTGTCTGCAGGATAGCAAGGTGCAGTGAAGGATGAGTGTCTGCAGGATAGGAAGGTGCAGTCAGGGATGAGTGTCTGCAGGTTAGAAAGGTGCAGTGAAGGATGAGTGTCTGCAGGTTAGAAAGATGCAGTGAAGGATGAGTGTCTGCAGGTTAGAAAGGTGCAGTGAAGGATGAGTGTCTGCAGGATAGCAAGGTGCAGTGAGAGATGAGTGTCTGCAGGTTAGCAAGGTGCAGTGAGGGATAAGTGCCTAAGAGCAAAGGGGTGACTATTTATGGGTGTTCTCCATGACTGGATGCTGACACACACACACACACTCTCTTACCCCACAAAGCAGCAGAAGAGGCAGAAAAGTGTGTTCAAGAGGCCAATCTCGTAGGAGATGGATGTGATGATGGTCTGCTGGCAGTGTGGACACACTGTCTGCACTGGTGCCGACTGGAACATCTCGCCCTGCAGCACCGTCACCATGGTGGTGGCTCCCAGGGGGGACAGCACTGTGGTGGGCCGGCCTGGCTGGGCAGGGTAGCAACCAGGGGTGGGCTGTCCCACTACAAAGTTACACAGAGTGGTTTATGTGAGTGGGGACACACCTGACGCTGAGTGTGCAATGCTATGGTATCTCACATAGGAGCTTGGTGACCTTGACACCAGTGCAGTTTTTCTTACTGATGCACTGTCTCCTTGTGGATTATGAAAACTCCATAATTTTCAAAGCCTATGGATTGCTCCCTTATGAATGATTGTGACAGATTATGGATGCCATGCCGCTTGGCTCCTTGTATTACAGTGGTAAACCACATAATGTGCTCTAAGCCCTGAAATTGACCTCATTCTCTAACAGCTTCACGTTACAGCCTACTTCCGGTCATGTGACAAGCCTGGAAGGGATGCTTACCATAGGGGTGTGGCATGGGCATGGACATGGGGGGCCCCTCTCCTGGAACATGCGGGGGCACAAAGCCCATGTGGGCACTGGGCTCATAGGGTGGTGGTCCGTACTCTGGTGGGAGTGGTGGTCCCTGTGGAGGTCCCGTCATCACTGGGGCAGTGGCTGAAGGACAGAGACAGGATGTTCCGTCGTACAGTCAGATCTCTGCAGCACAGCACTGTTATCGTAGGCTACCAATCAAAACAAGCCCTTCCCAGCCTGCATGGCATCATGGGTAATCTCCACCTTTGTCACCAACCTCGTGCCCTAGATCAGTGCTTCCCATTCTGGTCCTTGTGGACCTGCAGACAGTCCATGCTTATTGCACAGAGCTGGAAGGGAGCAAAAATGTGGGCTGTCTGTGGATCCCCAAGGACTGTGCTGGGAAACACCGCCTTATATAACTACTATAAGTCTCAGCGTGCCCACCAGTCACAGATAACACACATAATGCTTCTGTAAACTACCTCCAGCAGTCATGGGATGATGGGGGAGGGGGCTGTTCAATTAAACCAGTCTCAACCTCTGTCGGGGGGGGGGGCAGATCAGGATAAACGCCTTGCTTTTGGAGCTCCAGACTCAGACATACCTGCATACCTCTAACTAACCCCCCAAGCAAATACACTATCGGAGTATTCAAAGGGCAATGTGCGGGGCACTGATGTGCGGGTCAGAGCAGGCCGCACCGAGCGGGTACCTGTGACGGCTGGCTGGCCGTTCTTCTCCTCGATGAGGGGGGCGCTGGGACCCCCGGGGTACGGAGGGGGGGGGTCGTTGGACATCCTTCCTGGATCAGTAGGGCAGAACACTGGGAAACTTCCAGTTGGCCTTGTTTCTCTGTATCATGGAGACCAAACTGCTGTGAGAACGCCCCCCCAAGCATTTATCGACCAATGGCTGGTCTCCAGGATCCAAACTCCACACTCCTGTGGCTTCTATTTAGACACACAATGAAATGCCTGTGTGTGCCTGTCTGTCTGCACGTCTGATTGTACCTCTGTGTGTGTGTGTGTGTGCGCGCGCGCGTTTGTGTGCTTATTTCACTGGCTTAAGGGGCCAGGCTTGATTGCTGTAGCAAAAGTCTAGAATCACTAAAGGATAAAAGAAGCCATAAACACTTCTTTCAGATTCAGAGCAACTGCTGAACAATGGCAGTAAGGGAGCACAAATGGTCTGCAGGACAGCAACTTCTGAAAGCAGACTCTCAAACACAAACCTATTCAAAAAGCTTCTAGTTTCACTCTTTGCCCACAGTTGGCTTCTACTCAGGAGATAATGAGCATCAGTACACCCCACCCCACCCCCACCCATGCAAGAGTAGAACGGAGCTTTCCATTTGGGAATTGGCCCTGTGGGCCATCTCCATATACTGAAATGTTTGCTACCAGCCTGCCTGTAGCCATGGGGATGAGGTCATTGCCTGGTGATGTCAGCAAGTGGGAGGAGTCAGTGGCCACACCCACCAGCCCAAGGCTCATGTACACACTATCTCAGGTGACCAGCCCCAGGCTCATGTACATATTATCTCAGGTAACTTCTAGAAACAGGGAGAGGAGATGGAGGCTGCTGCTCGCTGATGCTCCTGAGCAGCTGACGATAATCCCGGCCTCGTAATATCCCTTAAAACCAATTCATTAAAAATATGTTTAATTAAAAAACAGACAGCAAAGATGCTTCGGTACAAAATATAAAAGAAACAACATCTCGTACATTTGCAGGAGGGATAGCATACAACTCTTATTACGGGAAAGAGAACGTAACACATTTCCTTCCAGCTGACTAACCAATCCCGTGTGTCGGTGGCCAAAAATAACCCTGCCCCCCAGCCTGTGGCTTAGCAGAGAGGAAGGGGTTAATGACGGCATGGTGGAGGTCACAGGAGCTGCCAGGAAGTAGGTCAGAGCTGCACATGCCAGTCGTGAGAACCGCTGACACAGAGGCCTGCAACTATAATGGGCTCCTAGAGGGTTCTTCATCTCTGAGCGAGACCTGACTACCGTCTAAGCTCACCACCTGGAAATCTCAAAGCCAGCGGAAACTGCGCCGTGTCCCGTTTCTGACCAAATCTTTACGAACCGCCTCTTTAGTGCGGGCGATCTCTGTGGTCAGTGCGGACATATGTTCACAGCGTGCGATAAGAGGCTGGCGCAAGCTTTCAAAATAAAAATAACTGCAAAGTACCAGTAAACAGTAGAGTAAAAATAATGTCCTTAAGACTCAGACAGAGAGTGATTTAAATAGTCTAAAGAATATCATACGGCGTAATTCATCCATCATCCAGGCAGTTATCCGGAACAGCATTGTGGAGGATCTGGAGTTTATCCCACACCGAACAGGGGCACAGCCTGTATAGGATGCCAGTCCATCACAGGGCACACAGATACACAGACTACGGGCAATCTATATATATGCCAGTTGGCATAATCAGTATGTTTTAAAGTATTATCCAGAAAAAAAAATTAAATTCCTCAACAACACAATTCCAAGCACTCATCAGAAAAATATTATCTATATTTACATTAAATAGGCCTACCTGTAAAATGTATACCTATATTAAAAGCAGAAACGTCAAGCATACATATCAACATTTCTTATAATCACATAATATTCACTTTATATATCTATAAAATATATGCATACACTAAAATCCCAAACATCCAGCACACAAGACATTGCATACATTAATGTTACATACCTGTGTAACATATACCTAAACTAAAATCTCGATTAGTGGGCAGATCAGTTAAAATGTTTTTGCACCGAGTGAAGTTCTGGTGGATGTGAAAGGTCAGCTCTCTCCTATATCGGGTTGCCTATGTGGTTTGTTCCACTTTTCTGATGATCTTCCCTTCATGCCGATCTACAAAGCACTGGGCAGCTTATCCCAGCGCCTTCTGCATAATACATCATCCCAAAATGACTGTGAGAAGGGGATCAGCTGTCCGGTAAATCCATCTTTTTCTCGTTCCCGGGTGCCATATTTCTTCGTTACTTCAAAAATAAGGTGCATGTTTATAAATACACCAGCAAGCAGCCACATCATCGGAGGCGATCGCTCCCGAGTACGCCCGCTCTCTCGTCCAGCCCGCAAAGGGACGCTCAATCTCGGGCTTGGCGTGTCCTGCTGTGCAAGCAGATCGTCCCCAAACAGACGCTGGATTGCGCCCGTAACACATAAAAAATGTCGTATATACTCCAATATTTAACGAAATGTGCGCCTGTTTTTCAAATAAAAAGCGGGGTGTTCCCGTATGCCACTGTAAACAACCCGGCGTCTGCTTATGTAAGCCGCAGCGACCTACATGGCTGTTAAATCGCACAAATGAAATGTTACCACTGAACAGATAAATGTAATATTACCGAAGAATTAGCATCGTTTCCAGTTTGCTACAATTAATATGCAGCCCGTTAAGTAAAACATCAAGCTAGACAGGCGGCATACACAGCAAACCCAAATAGATTAATTTTTTAAATCTATGCAAAAGTGTTACCTGATCTTGTAGGTCTCTATGTCCCACGATTTCTTTTCTCCCTGTACGGTACGTATGACACTATGTGTAATATAGTAACGCGCGATGAAATAGCGGACTGAGGCCAAGACTCGTAGTGCAGTTGATCCGCTGCCGGGGGTTTGACGTAGGAAACAAAAGAGGAGCGTCTCAGTAAATCAGCTTTTACATCAGCGCATCGGTACCGTGAATGCGCTTCGGTAAACCCGTTTTAACATCGTCAATCTACACGGAATGCGTTTCGGGAACCCGGTTTTACATTATTAAATCGGTACTGGTAGTGCGCCTCGGTGAACCCGCTTTTACATTATTATATCGGTACAGGGAGCGCGCCTCGGTGAACCCGCGTTTACATTATTACATCGGTACAGGGAGCGCGCCTCGGTGAACTCGCTTTTACGTTGTGATGTATGTATGTATGTATGTATGTATGTATGTATGTATGTATGGATGGATGGATGGATAGATAGATAGATAGATACTTTATTTTATGCCTACTTTATTATGATTAGGGAAATTTCTCTTGAACTCTACAAAGCTGGACCCGCCAAGACACACACACATCACTTCATACAAAAGACATCAGACGGATTTTTTTTTTAAGAAAGAAATAATCCAAAATGCCCATTGCTACTTTTGCTATATTAGGCTACTGTTACAAATACTGAAAGATAAAGGAACGGAAGAGTTCTTGAAATGGTTGTCTGCACTGATGGACTCTATACCTTCTGCTCGATGGTAATAGCTTATACTGGGAGAACAGAATATGGGATGGATCACTGAGGATTCTCTGTACCTGTTTTAATGCACATTGTTCAAAAATAGAAGAAATGCAAAATAAATTCTCTGAAGGCGACGAGAACAACCCCAGCCAACATGAACAGTCCAGTGCCATCAATATGGACACCAAAATAACTGAACTCATATGACTGCCTGGTTCTGTATGATCACTGGACTATGATCGCCCACTTTATATGGTCAAATATGAATATGAATCCTCAGTTTTTTTTTAACTTTTAGGAGAAGGTGATTTGTCTCACACCAATAAACAAATTCCCTTACTTCTGAATGATATATGTTGGTACCTTCATGCCTGTAGAGTAGAGTTGACATGGCAGAATCATCGGAATATTTTAAAATATAATTCTGTGAGCACTCATTGGTATACAGAGTAAAATGTAACACTTTGCTTGACGGGGCACAAATAATATAATATTACACTATTAGTTATGTATTAATTAGCCACAAACTAAGTCTTATAGTTACACACTGATCTCATGTTAATTCATCATTAATGGATTGTGAGGCATGGTTTATTTCAAGTAGCGACTATATATGTTCATAGATTTGTAGTTCAGTAGTAACTGAGTTATTACTTAGGGCTGTCACTATTAAAAAAATCAAAATCTACCGATGAATCAGACGATTCATCGAGTAATCGTTTATATATAATATAATATAATATAATATAATATAATATAATATAATATAATATAATATAATATAATGAATTAGCACGAGGCAGGAATCAACCAACCACTGCAGGGTGCGCACTGAGTGACACATACGGTCAGTTTAAGCACATTAGTTTATTCAAGTTGCATGCTTTTAGATAGTGGAAGGAAACCAGAGGATCTGCTGAAAAGTTCCCACCCAGGGTGAACATGCCAACGCCACACACACACAAAGCGGCAGTGTGCGGCGACACCGCGACCCACCGCGTCATTCTGCCACACTGGCAGCCTTGCATGATGTGCGATGTTAATATCAACATTGATGCACGTGCAACTGTCACATGTCAAGGGCCATGATAGTCTGCTGGGTTCAAAATTCAATAAGTTGGGTTATTTTTATTTTATTTACAAGTGCATTTTTACAGACAATAATCCAAATATTTATGTTCTGATTATTTTTGTGCTCTTTATTTATGTCAGCTTTCAACATGGACACCACACATTTCTCCAGGCATTTCATAACTAAAGTAAGTGCCACTTATCTAAAGTCACTGTTTTCAGCTGGGTGGGCTTTTTTGAGGATTGGAATGAATACAGAACTTTTCGGGGAGATGGAGCCTTGTGAGTATCTAAAGACTGTTGAATGAGTATCTAAAGACTAATTAAAGTATCTAAAGTATCTACTGATCTAAAGTACTGATTAAAGGGTCTAAAGACTGTTGAATGAACCTTGTGAGTATCTAAAGACTGTTGGAATGAATACAGAACTTTTCAGGGAGATGGAACCTTGTGAGTATCTAAAGACTGTTGAAAGATGGGCCACCATGTGGGTGTTCATTCTTCTGCACAAGTTTTTAAAAGGAAAGGTGAAATCTCATCTGGTCCTGCAGCTTTCTTTAAGGGAACATGCTTAAAAAAATAAGGGATATATTGTGGATCAGTCCACGGCTTGTCCAGCAGTTGTTAAAGTATTTGCACTGGGAGACACATGAGGTGCACAGAGCATAGCATCTTCAAACTCTCTGGGCAGATGAGGGTCTTAGGGATAAGCAAAGAAGTTCAATGTCAGGGTTGCACACCATCACTCTTACTCTAACCTATCAGCACAATTTGTTGTTGATGCAGTTACCTCAGTTTGCTGGTTTGAATGCCCGGGTGAGGGGAAAAGCCTTCTAGATCCACCCAGGAGGCATCCTAGATAGATGCTCAAACCACCTCAACTGGTTCCTTGCAATGTAAAGGAGCAGCGGGTCTATGTTGAGTCCATCATGAATGTCCAAGCTCCTCACCCTGTCTCTAAGGCTGAGCGAAGAACCCTGTAGAGGAAACTCATTTCTGCTGATTGAATCCGCAATCTTATTCTTGCAGTCACTTCCCAGAGTTCATGACCATAGGTGAGTGTAGTAGCGCAGATCGACTAATAAGTTGAAACCTTCGCTTTCCGGTTCAGCTCCCACTTTACCACAACAGAATGGTACAGTGTCCACATTTCTGCCAACACTGTACAGATCCATCTCCTGCTCCCTTGTTCCCTCTCTCATGAACAAGACACCGAGATAATTAAACTCCTCCACTTGAGGCAGTAACTCATCCACTACCAGAAGAGGGCAATCCACCTTTTTCTAGTCAAGAACCATCACACTTGGAGGTGTTGATCCTCACCCAGGCCACTTCAGACTCAGCTACAAACCACCCCAGTACATGCTGCAGGCCACCACCCAGTGACAGCGACACGACCACATCATCTGCAAAAAGCAAAGTTGTGATCCTGAGGCTCCCCCCGTCCCTCGGCTCCGCCTATAAATTCTGCCCATAAAAGGCATGAATGGAATCGGTGAAAAGGGGCCAGCCCTGGCAGAGTCCAGCACCTACGACAAATTACGACAAATTTCATCCACTCCCAGAGCTTTACCACTGAAGAGTTTATTGACTACTTCAGTGACCTCAGCGCTAGAGATGGGTAAGTCCGCCTCTGAGTCTCCCAGCTCTACTTCCTCCAAGGAAAGTGTATCATCGAGATTCAAGAGATCCTCAAATTATTCCTTCCGCCGCCTGACCATATCCCCATTTGAGATTCTCCATCCCTGCTGCAAACACCATTAATAAATTCTTTCTTCCCCCTGCTGAGTCGCCTGATGGTTTGCCAGAAGCTTTTCCAGGCCAAATGAAAGTCCATTTCCA
Organism: Stomatorhinus walkeri; assembly: GCA_026784285.1. Taxonomy (NCBI): domain Eukaryota; kingdom Metazoa; phylum Chordata; class Actinopteri; order Osteoglossiformes; family Mormyridae; genus Stomatorhinus; species Stomatorhinus walkeri. The sequence goes on from JAODUD010000045.1 coordinate 3,747,245, forward strand.
CAGCCTTACCGAACTCCTCCCAAACCCGATTTTTTTGCTTCAGCAACTGCTTCAGCCACTTTCCATTTAGCCTGCCGGTACCTATCAGCTGCTTCTGAAGTCCCTCCAACTAAACAAGCTTGGAAAGCCTCCTTCTTCAGCCTGACAGCTCCCTTTATCTCAGGTGTCCACCACCTGGTTTGGGGATTGCCACCTTGACAGGTGCCAACAACAGGATCTGCAATGCCACCTCAATGCCACCTCAGCAGTGGAGTCCCGGAACATGGCCCATTCAGGCACAATGTCCCCTGAACAACTCAGGATGTAAGAGAAGTTCTGCCAGAGGTGTAAATTAAAGACCTCCCACACATGGGTCTCCACCACATGCTCCCAGCATACCTTCACTCTACATCTGGCTCTACAAAAGTCCATCTGCAATCATCACCTGCCATCGGATCCAACTCACCACCAGGTGGTGATAAATTGACAGCTCAGCTCCTCTCTTCACCCAAGAGACCAAAAAAATGCAGACAAAAGTCAGACAATACAATTACTAAATTGAACATTGAGCACCTTGGGTGCTCTGGTGCCAGGTGCACTTATGAACACCCCTATGTTCAAACATGGTGTTCAGTAAATGTGGTTAGTAGAGAAGTCCAGTAACTGATCATCACTCAGATTCTGATTGGGCATGCTATTCCTCCCAGTCACATCCTTCCAGGTTTCACTGTCATTATCCACATGACCATTAAAGTCCACCAGGAAAACAATGTGTGTCAAAGGGAGGCGACCATCTCCTTCATCACAATGCACTCCAACAGACTGGCACTCAACCATGGGGCTATAAATAGACCCATCCCTGCCTGGCACATCTCACCCTGGGAAACTCCAAAGTGGAATAGAATCCAACCCCTCTCCTGGGGTTTGGCTCCAGAGTCCAAGCCGTGCGTTGTGGTTAGCTCAACTATGTCTAGTCGGTATCTCTCTACCTCCAGCTCATGTTCCTTTCCCACCAGAGAGGTTACATTCCATGTGCCAAGATTCAGTTTTGGTAGCCAGTGACTGGTCTGTCGAGGTCCCTGCTTTTCACTGCAACCTGATCTACTTGCACTCGACCCCCACAGCTCCCCCCGTAGGTGGTGGGTGCACAGGAGGGCAGACCCACATTCCCCTTCAGGCTATGTCCAGTTGAGCCCCACAGTTGGAGGCCAAGCCACCAGCCAAATGCCTTCAATTTTCTCTCCTCGGGCCTGGTTCCAGGGTGAGGCCCTGCTCTCCCCAGTCTGGGCGGGGTCACCTGGTCTTCTGAGTCTCACTCAGTCTGGCTGCTCACCTAGGAGTAATTTGCCATAGGAGACCCTACGTAGGGCAATTGCCCCCAACAACGATGTTCCTAAGATCACAGAGGCACACAAACCCCTCCACCTTGAAAAGGTATAGATTCATGGATGGGCCTTGGTAAACCCACTTTTACATTATTACATTGGTGGAAGGAGCACACCTTGGTAATGGTTGTACCTTTGGGAAGAAAACTGTACCAGGGCTGTACCCTTACTTCTGACGTCAAGGCGCGGCATTGTTCAGGCAGGAAAAAGGTGACTATCTACTATACTATACTGTTTTGTTATACTACGGTTTGGTATACTTCAGTGCCATATGCACTGTAGCGGGGCACACCACATAATATTGTTTTGGTATACTACGGTTTGGTATACTTTATGTGCGATTTGCACTGAAGTATCAGTGAAGAAAGGAACAGCTCGGCAGCCAGATGTTTCGCCTGTCATCTGAAGCCACGGTGATCATCATTGTGCATGTGTGATATTGAAATGAATGCAATGCTGTGCACCGTCAAGTGGAAGTCAATCTGCCCATGACTGCTGGGCAGGTGGGGGGGGGACAGGGTCTGTAGTGCCCCATCATTAATTTCCAATACACCCTTAGTGATCATGTTCTAGACTCTGCATTGTCAGTAAACAGGCTTTTTCATCATTACATCGGTATAGGAAATGCACACTTGTAACCTCGCTTTACACTATTACATTGCAATTACATTTCACATCTTGCATCATTACTTCGGGATAGGGAATGCCCTGCTTTAACCCCACCCTTACAGGAAATGCTCTCCAGTAAAGCTTCTTTCCCATTTCATATCTTTACTTAGGGACAGGGAATGCCCTTCATTAACCCCGCTTTTACATCATTACATCAGTACAGAAAATGCTCCCTGGTAAAGTTGTTCTCACAGTTCACCTCAATTACTTAGGGACAGGGAATGCCCTTCAGTGAACTCGCTGTTACATCATTACACTGGTACAGGAAATGCGCCTCAGTAAAGCTGCATTTGCACGTTACACCATTGCTTAGGGACAGGGAATGCCCTTCCTTCAGTAAGCCCTCTTGTTTTACTGTCCCCGGAGTGTTAAACCGTCCCATGCCCAAGTCTGCCTGCGGGAAGCTGCAACCCCCAGCCCCAGCATCCTTGCCAGTGTAAGTAGGTAGAGGATGGATGGACGCTGGATTGCCCTTTTGATCACATTTTAACCCAGTAAGAAATGTTGTTGCTGAGTTTAAGTGCACAATGCATATTGTGTCATTAGTCATAAAACTACACGCCCTTAACTGCTACCCTACCTTCTGATTAATATTAAACTACAATATTGTTGGGTTGTTTCTTCAGCTCAGTTCATTTTTATGAACTGATTTTGTGATAAACAAAATAGAAATGGTGACACAAACACTTCAAATGTCTATGATTGTCTCACCCTACCTGCCTATTCCTCTCCTTCTCTCCCGCCCCTCTCCTTCTCTCCCGCCCCTCTCCTTCTCTCCTGCCCCTCTCCTTTTCTCCCGCCCCTCTCCTTATCTCCCGCCCCTCTAGTTCTCTCCCACCCCTCTCCTTC
>JAODUD010000045.1:3750226-3760656 GCA_026784285.1 Stomatorhinus walkeri
CCCTACCTGCCTGCCCCTCTCCTTCTCTCCCGCCCCTCATGTTTTGTGTTACCTCTCATTTCAGCCCTCATGTAGATCACTCCAGCTGCCTCTCCTTTGCCTCTCATCAGTGGTATTATAAAGTGCCCTCCCAGTCATGTGCTCCCCAGTCCAGTCATTGACGTTGCTCCCTACTTGTGCTTCAGAGTTTGTCTTGTGCTTTAACATAGTCTGATCTCTGTCTTCCCATTTTTTTGTTTGCTCTGTTTCTGTTTTGCCCCCCCCCCCCAGAAAATCCCTTTTTTCTTCTTCCCTGGGCTTGCCCTTGCCGTCTTCCTCACCCTGACGTGACAATGATCATGTATCATCTGAAATGGTATTTTTTAGTAATTCATTAATTATTAATACACAAATACTATAATTACTATGTAATTGTTCTAGATGTTTTCTCATTGATTTTTCAATTATAGGGCAATAATGTATTGATAAACCTTACATACTGGACCCATTCAGTGTAAGAACTGAACAAATCACTGAATGGTTCTGACTGAATCATGTTGTAGGATGAACTGGAGAGAATCGACTCACTGTGCCACATGGTGACCTCACTGCATCACTCAAAGCCACTGCAGTGACTCACACAGGTTTACTGGTAGAGTGTGAACCAGGCTTGCACTGGCCATCTGGCAGTGCTGCCCCTCCCCTTTGGCAGAATTTACCATGGATATGTATGTGTTAACAGTTGCTGATTTGCAGATGATAGAAGTGAGATAAAATACAACTAGGTTTGTTACACATATTATATTCTGAGGTTTTCATTAGATATTGATACTTTTAGCTGAACCCTACATTGTAAACTGAAATATGTTTTGAATATACGAGCTATTTAAATTACTTTATAACATTGTGTTAGTACTACAAATAGTAGCCATCATTTTAATTCACGTGTAATATTTTAAGGTGTTTCTGTAAATTGTTTTTATATGGTAAGTGGCGGCGCTATGTGTATGTGTGTTGTGTTGTGTGTGTGTGTGTGTGTGGGGGGGGCAGTTCCAAAATTCCAAGCCTTAATTATGTTGGTCTGCGATGGGGGCCCAGTATGATGTGCATTAATGGGGCCCAAAAATGGATAGTGGTGCCCTTGATTGTAACTAGGTGTACTGGAAAATAATGCAACGCAAAATTTGCAGGTTTAACTTTTTGATTGCAATATGCAAATCCATTAAAAGTACAGTGGTACCTCAGTTCTCAAACTCATTAGAACTCGACTTTCGAACCAACCAGTTTGAAAAAAACATTACCTAGCGCTCGATCTGAATCTCAGAAGTCAAACCGTGAACGCCGACCTAAGATAACTTGTACCCGCGGGGAAATGGGTCAGGCGCATATCTCTCACCAGAAACAAAGGGTAACGCTTCAGTCTCAGCCTCGCGTTTGCTGTGATAGCATCGTGCATGTTTACACTAGCTGAATACATATATTTAGACAGTAAAAATACATTTACATAATGATAGACAGTAACAGCGATTATCATTATATAATAAAATACATTTTAAAATAAAGATTTCTTATTCATTATTTTAATATTAATAATTAATAACTATTAATACGTGTCATAATAATAATAATAATAATAATAATAATAATAATAATAATATTGTTGTTGTGCCGAGCAGGGACGGAACGGAGACAAATGCGCAGACGTCAGGGTATTGGGGAATACGGGATTTAATTACAGGTAAGGCAGGCAAAATGCAGACGGACAATACAAGGACAGGACTAGGGAAACAAAATGAAACGCGGAGGACATACAGAGGACAAATGACAACAACCAGAAACAGCTGATCACATGTGCACGGGGATTCCACACAGGGTTAACGAGGGGGTGTGGCACACGGAAGGAGCGGACGATCGGGGCAGGACACATTGTTTGGATACATTTACTTTCTTACTTCTTACTTTACAAATTACTGTTTTGATAAATGTGCTTAGATGTGTTTAGTACCGTTTATGCTCTTCTTGTTTTCTCCGGTTCATTTTGTGTTTAAATGCTATAGCCTATATATCCATGGATATTTTTTACCATATTTCCTCAGTGAAAACTCTCATATCACAAAATAATAGGTTGCGGCTCCTCCCTCTATCCGTATAAATAGAACCCAGAAGTGCTCTTGTTAATGGGAGCTTCACGTAATTTCTTCACCAATCTTGGAATTATCGCATCGTTATCATATGAATAGCACTATTAACAAATGGGTGGGTGATCAGGTTTGCTTGAGTTTTTTAATCGATCCAGCGATTCCATACGATTTATTTTATTTTATCGATTTAAATTCACTCTGCCTTTGGTGACTTGTCTTCTAATGGTAGATGTATGTCTCTGTCTTGTTCAAAACAGACTAGCTTTTTCAGTGTAACTTTTTCATGAAATCAAAAGGTGGAGCTTAATCTATTCAATTAAAGTCTGTGTAGTGTAATTTGAAATTCTACCACTAGATGTCAGAATGACACTCCCCACTTTGCTGAGAGGCAGCACCGCGGTCAGCCGAACAACTTAACTAAGAATTCTCCCGAAAGAGCAAATTCGAGAAATTGAACATTCACCAAGACCACACCAAATATCAATGCCTTCTATTTAAATCACAGTTTGCTCTTTGTCGTTCAGTAGTGAGGTGGGGCCAGGCAAATGGGGAAGTTGTCCTGGACCCAGGAATTCTGAACGGCAGTCCTGGTGGTGCTGTTATACAGTATAATAGGTTACAATCACAACCACACTATGTACAAGGATCCTGTGAGGGAAATTTGAACAGCTTGCCGTTTTAGCAACGGCTGCTGTGTCACTCGCTGATTGCCACATTTGCCCCCCCCCCCTCCCCCCCATCTGACAAGGTGGGTTAGGGAGGTGGGTGGGGGTGCTGCTCTATTTCTTTCAGCCATTCCCCTTAAAAATATTTGTGTATGGAGAGAGGTGGCTTTCCTGTGTTTTACGGGTCCTGTCTCAGAAAATGGCCAGCTGCGAACCTACGCCCCCCTCCCGCCCGGAAAAAAAAAACAGGTTGAAAGAGCACAATGGTGTGCCAGCACCCCCACGGCCTGCTGGGAGTTGGCAGGTTCTCAACAGCCTGTCCTTAAATGACCTCAGTCTGCTCCCTGGGTCTAAGGTAGCATTTCCACACCAGTAAATCCCATATCGTTAAGAGAGCCAAGATGTTACCCAACCCAGTGAATATTGCCGGTGACTAATGGGATAAATCAGCTTCCTGGCACATTGCTTTCAATGTCGGGTTGCCATAACAAGCCTGGTACTTTCCCTGGCACTCGCTGTCGGATAGCTACAGGCTACACCATACAGACGCAGCTCAGATAAGCAATATACTCCTTCAGATGGGGTGACACTTGTCCCTTAGGAACAGTCCAGATTATCTCTCACCTCGATATCTATTATCATGGAAGGTTTGCACTCTAAATGCTAATTAGCATGAGCGCCATTAGCACAGAATGAGAGTGGCTCGGCAGAGTGGGGGTCAGACCCTGTCTTGCACGTGTTTGGTACAAAAGTCTCCTGTGATCCTGTCAGTCCTATTAACTGGCCCCTTTGTTCCCGTTTCTTCTGTGGTACGTCCCACTTTGCAGGGAGCTCTCGAAACATAACAGGAAATGGGGAATCTGGTGCAGAGGCTCTATTAGCGTCCTGGAGGAGCCAAGGACCCAGCGATCAGGACAGAGAGAGGAGGGAGTAGAACCGCAGGCGGTAACACTGCGCGGGACAGCCAGTGAAGTGGGGCTTATGGTCGGTGGCCCTCCTAAAGGAGTGGAGCTCATCCTTCTGTGAGCTACAAGCTACTGCTAACACAGCTGTGTAAAACCCATGCCCGCGTCACGCCGGCTGCTCAGATGTTTCCGAGAGGCTCGGAGCACTCTTTGCAAGATGGCTGGGTCCCCGCCTCCCCCACACATGCTAGCCTGCTACATGAACCGCTACCTGAAGTTTACAAGGCTTAGCCTAGTGGCCCCAATGACAGCGACCTCATTTAAATGGCCACTCTGTAGTTGCACCTCTCCAGAAACTGCATTGTTAGCATTAGCCGTGTTAGCTGTCACCACAGCTGCATGCCCTGTGTTTAGAGATCTGTGTGTTAGCATTAGCCAAAATGTTCTGCATCCCATCAGGGACAACCGGGGCGGGGATGCTTTTCTGAAAATAGCGTACCCTATCAAATTTCATTTGGAAATACCGTAATAACGTAAAATTTGTCGGGTGTGTGGGACAGGGTTGCTGCAGTAAAGCTTCGTCTTCTACTGCTGATGAATAGTGGAACGATTTTTCTGAGACATTGTGCATCATCCTTGGGTATCAGGAAGCTGCTGTCAATTTGCAGGAGAGGCAGGACGCCTCATATTAGTGCTCATCCTGTCAGTTGTGGCCACGGCTGTGTATTGGGGCCCTGGGCCTCAGATGGCCACTTGCACCAGGGTGGTATAAATGATGGTGAAAGGCAGTCAGTATTGAGTTCACCCTCCCTGGGGAGGCCATGGTGTGACAGTCTCATCTATGCATCAGCAGGGGGAGATGGACTGTTAATATGACTCATCTCCCCGTTCTGCAGGATTAAAACTCACACCCCATTTTCCCTGGAAAGCTGTGATTTTTCTTCAAGGAGGGTGGGGGGGGGCTCTTGGCACTTCCTCACATTGAAACTGGGACGAGGTGAATGTTTGCCAATGCGGGTGTTTGTAAACAGGGCCTGTGCTGCCTGCAGTGTGTGTTTGCTCAGTCGTCTTTGTATGTATCAAACAGAGCAGCATGTACTGTAGTATTTAGCCTATGTCACGTGTGGGGGCGGGGGGGGGTGGGTCTCCCTATGACCCAATGTTCTTTAGGCTTAACAGCTGTTTTATTTTCCCTGGCAGAACCTAGTCCATTTGGCCCCAGCCTCCCCTCCCAACCTGGCTCCACCTTCTCTGTCTGGCTCCGCCTTCCCCTGCCCACCTGGATCCACCTTCTCTGTCTGGCTCCGCCTTCCCCTGCCCACCTGGCTCCACCTTCTCTGTCTGGCTCCGCCTTCCCCTGCACACCTGGCTCCACCTTCTCTGTCTGGCTGCGCCTTCCCCTGCCCAACTAGCCCACCCTCTCTGTCTGACCCCACCTTCCCCTCTCCACCTAGCCCCACCTTCTCTGTCTGGTGCCGCCTTTACCTCCCCGCTTAGCTCCGCCTTCCCCTCCCCACCTGGCCTGGCTCCGCCTTCTCCGTCCAGAGCCGCCTCTGCCTGACCCCAACATTCCCTGGTTGCATTCGTCCCATTCCTCACCCACCCTGCCATCTGAACCACTGACAGGTCGTACTTTTATTTCTCCCAATAGCACTAATCTCACATAAATGCAGCCTGTTTGGGGGACAGCACATGAACTGGCATTAAGCACCAACCGGACACTGAACTGCAGATGGCACAGTGTGTAGGTTACCGTTAAAGGGTCATTGTTACCACTGTAGTACTGCTCACTGACACCCCCTGCTTGGTTGGGTGGTGTTGGAGTGCAGAACACAAAACAAGCAGAAGGCTGTGACATAATGCCGACCTGCTGGAGCCAGGGACGCCGTGGCCTTAGCGATGAATGGTGGGATGTTGCAGGGCTGACAATGCCTTAGAGCGGCACAGGAAGTCCCCCTCCACTGCCGCAGGAAACTGCATCAGAGCCACCGTCTCACTGCGTCGCCAGCCGGCTTCCCGCTCCCTCACCACACCCTCTCTAGAAGTTTAATCCTGCACCTTCAAACCATCACCCACGTTCTCATCTCTGGGGCGATTCGGACGCAAGACGGGCTTCAGCCAATTACCACCGAATTCCCAGCCACCCTCAGGCTCACGTGCCAAGCGGAGTCCTCTTCAGGGGGCAACAGCTTGGGAACGTTCCGGCAATGCTCCGCCAGCATGCCACGCCTGTGCCTGGCTGCTGCGGGGGGAGGGGGGGGGGGGGTGCTGCCTTTGGCAAGCTCAGAAACACAGTGTTCAAGTCATGTCCCGGAAAAACAGAGAAGCGCACACCCACGCCTGGACCGGGGGGGTCAGCCTGTGAGGTGGCAGGGCGAGGAAGGAGGGCGCGGTCAGCCTACAGAACACAGGTACCGACCAGCTGCCGGTGCTGCTGTTTGTTTGGACTGTGGAGCGAGCATGGTGCATTGTGGGTACAGCCTCTGTTTATGTTTATATAGGTCTGTGCTGTATAAGTGTGAGGCCAGACTGACTCACCAATTACACACACACACACACACACAGGCCTGCTCTAATCACACACAGACAAAACGACTTCTGCAGTAGACAAAACTACTGTGATTCATTCCACTGAAAAGAGGGCAGATGATGTGACGCATTCTGCTCTTTGGGTCTCCATGTCAGACAAACATATCCCTGGGTTTGGGTTTGGCAGCCAGGCCTTCCAGTCACGGTTAGTTGGGTCTCGGTCAGTTAGGTGTGTGGAGAAACACAGCATTTTTGTAATTGTTAACATTGTGGGGACCAGATTTTCTCACAATGTGTTAAAAAGAATCTGTCACCTTTTACCTTGTGGGGACAATTTAATAAAAAAAAAAATCTGTGAATGCAATCAGAAAAGCAAAAATTGCCAAATGTCTTGTATAATTTTTTTTGGCTACTTATGGTTAAGGTTGTCAGTGTTGGGATTAGAGTGATGCCCATAGAAATGAATGGAGAATCACCAAAAACATATGAAAACATGGATTGTGTATTCCTGTGTTTGCACATGATACTGAGGCGTGTTCAGGCTCTGGAGCGCCTCGCGCAGGTTACCATTGAGGACTGAGTCCCTCACCAGGGGTAGGGCACTTAGTGAAGGGGGCGCTGGTTAATGTTCTGCTCTGGTCATACTTTAACAACCCTGCCGATGTTATTGCTGGTCAAACATTAACTAGGAGGCAGGCTGGTGTTGGGCTGGGCATCCGCAGCAGAACACGGCGGTGGGTATTAATAGCTCACAGGGTGCTTTTGTGTTCTGATGAATCCAACCAGAATTTGTGTGTCTTGGCCTGAGAGTCAGGGACAGATTAACACACAGGACAGAAGAGGGTGGGAGGAAGAGGTGTAGAGGTCAAAGGTCATTGAGCACCGCCCCCCCCCCCTGTAAATAGTAAGGTGCTGGACCCAGTACTGTTCAGTCACTTGTCCTCAGGGGCTGGCCCCTATGTCCCCCTATTGAAGTAATTTTGTGGGTAACAAGAGGCCCCCAAACCTTGAGTGGGGGTAAAGGTCACCTCAGTCTGTCCTCTGGGGTGGTGGGTTATGGCGGCGACCCACATCTCTTCCTCCTCTGCCTCCTAACGGCTTTTGCTGGAGGAGAGTGAAGATGGATCCCCTCATCTGCCTGGGGATCCCTCCCAGACCGTGCTCTTTAGTGACCCCAGAACGGAAAGCATACAAAACAATCTGGCACACAATATTTATTTAAAACACATCAAACGATAGGTTAATTACCAAATAGTCCACAAATATTGTGGGAGCGGCATCAACACAGTCATTCAAAAGGGGAAAGACATTTAAGAGGAAATATTTAGGAACAGGTGAGCCTAGTACTTTCTGCTGAGAGAAGGAGAAAAAGGGAAGACATAAAAGGTGTTTATTCATCAGATAACAAAGGGGTTATATCACACATTACAGCTCTGAGTAAACACTCATTCTGTTCTGGAATACATTAAACATAGGCATCTCTCCGCCATTTTGATTCCCACACTTGACATTTTAAATATCCAGAAGTTAAAGAGGACAGCACCATTCCTGAATCTCCCCAGAGCAAAGCAGCCTTTCCCTGCGAGTAGCCGAGGAGAAGAAAATCCAACCAAATACAGAAAAAAATGGACATTTCTAGAGGAATATGACCCTTACACGGCTATCCTCCAGTAGCTACATCGCCCCCCCTGTGGGTTCATGCGGTCGGTACTCATAAAATAATGTCACAATTCCTGACACACCATGCAGGGTGAAAAGGCCATCAAATGTCTAACTTGCAAATAGTAGTCTGCAGAGCCACCCTCCCCCGAGAATTAAAAATCCACCCCCAAAATAATACAAAAACATGCAGTTTACATATCATCATCTTTGACCTCAGACAAAAAAATGCATCTTAAGTGTCGCATGAACAGAGCCAACAACAGCATGTATAACCCAGTGTGATACAATGTTGACAACTGGTGATCCCTGATTGGCCAGAAAGGAATAGTCAGGTGACTGCTGAGGTAAGTAGTTTCCCACCATCCCCAGGCAGCGAGAGGTGGCCTCTTATCACACAGAGCAAACTCTGATACACAGAGACACCAGATCCAGGAAAAACATACATATACACACATCCGCACGGAGACACGGCGTGTTCACGCTTTAGGGCTGCGTTGGTCTTCTGCAGCTGTGGTGTAACACGAGTCACTTTTCCGTTGTAGTATTTTTCATATGATTTGTGTGCATGTCGCTCTTGCCTCGAATTACACGCAGCGGTCCTCGCTGTTACCTCCGGGCCGCCTGGGCTCTCATCTCTCGGCCTCCATTGCCACACTGGCTTTTTGGTCAGAGGACGAGCCAGCGGGTGCCATCTGCATGTTTGCTTGCCCGGTAGTCCACAGTCCCTGCTGTCCCGGTGGCCCCGGCGGGCCGAACGCCCAACCGACCTGGGGGGGAGGAGAGGCGGGAGTGGAGGCGAGGGGGCTGCTGGCGGAGATGCCGTCGGAGGCCTTCAGGCGGGAGAACATGGTGAGTGTGTCGGGGAAGTTGGGTGGCGTGGCCGGCGTGTTGGCGGGGGTGCACATCTACGGGAGACGGTGTGGGGGGGGGGGGGGTCTTAGCGGAAATACAGTCATACACAGCCTGGGAACAGGGAGTAGCCTTGGTACATGTTGCTTTAGTAACTTCTGTTTTTAAAGTAATGGATAAAGGGAAGGGGATCGGATAGAGAGCCATAGCAGGCAGGGCAGCAATGAGCCCCCAGGCTGATGCTCCCCTGGGGGGTTTCAGGACCCCTTCCTAGACCCCCCAATGCTCAAGACATGTGATGCTCTCACAGTTATGGATGTGCAGAGATAGCTGCATACACACACACTGCATATACACACACTGCACACACACACACTGCATACACATACACTGCATATACACACACTGCACACACACACACTGCATACACATACACTGCATATACACACACTGTGCACACAGGCACACTGTATACACACACACTGCATACACACACACTGCATACACACACACACTGTATATACACACACTGCACACACACAAAAACTCATCTCTTCCCATTACTCTGCAGTCAAGCCTAGAGAATGTTACACATGAATGCCCCCCCCTCCAACCCAGGCTGAGGACCCTGTGCCCCCCCAAGGTCTGGTGGAGTTTATGATTAATGTTCATTTCTTGATGAACTCATTCGCCTGTGGGGTATCTCTTGAACAACGTGCTTTAAGGCCCTCCCATGTGACGCCCTAGGGGATAGTGAGACGGCCTGGAGGACACAGAGATGCCCCAGGGACACTGACATGCCACTGGGACACAACACAACCAGGGGGACACAGAGATGCCCTAGGCAGAGTGAGATGCTCTGGGGACACAACATCTCTAAACTGGCAGCTCATAGGTTCAGGACAGAGCTGAAGCTCAACTGCCCTCTCCAGAGACTGGGAGAAATCCGACACCTGTCACTAAGCTGCAGTACCAGCCCCCACCACCAGGCAGGGATAGGCTTCATTCTTTTATAGCCTCAGAAGAATTCTTTACTCCTGACTGCTGTCCACTTATCTGTGAGAACAAGCCCACTTCCTGATCTCCCTCTGGGAAAAGTAAGTCCGTGAGAAAATACGGAAATGAAGTAATGTGAAAGAAGCAGGGAAAATAGACAAGTCCTGATGGACACCCGCTTGGCAGTGCTGTATAATGTACAGTATCACACAATGCTACCTTTTATAGTATTAGTATTACAATTTGTGCTACAGTGTCATTGTTTTATACTGCTGTTAGTACTAGTGTTTATGTTATATTTATGTTATGGTATGATTGATTGATGAATGGATGGATGGATGGATGGATGAAAGTCCTTCACAGTGTTCTAAGCATACTCAGTCTGTATATATTACAGTATATATTACATTGTGGGAATAAATGTCCCCACAGTGTGATAAAACTCAATTTTGTAAATATTTTATACATATTATAAATATAAAAATCTATAACTGCAATCAAAAAACTAAAAATCTTATATTTTGTTTGATTATCTATTGTAACGGTTAGGGCTGGGTAGGGTTTAAGGTTGTCATAATTGGGAATGTAAAATAAATTAAGTCCCCACATATATATAGACACCTAATCTGTGTTTGTGTGAGCGGGTATACCTATCCTTATGGGGACACAATGTCCCCATAGTGTGATAAATATCTGTTTTTTTT
>JAODUD010000045.1:3761733-3773918 GCA_026784285.1 Stomatorhinus walkeri
CCCCCCCCCCCCCCCCCCCCCCCCCCCCCCCCCCCCCCCCCCCCCCCCCTCACATCAGTCTGGTTACATATAGCTAGCCCCATGCTAATGTCCAAGCCTCTACTTCTACACTCTCGATCGCACCTCCCCCACCACAGGCAGTCATGCCCAGACAGTGAACCTCCGCAGCAGAATGTGGGGCCCTTTCAAAAAGGTACCATGGTATCATCGTGTCAGTATGGTTGTTCTGGATTCTACTTTAATTGTTTTTCTCATTTGTGCATGGTACATTTATGGTATTATGATACACACATGGTATATGATCCTAGTATGTGAACAGTATTTTATTTAATACTCTGGTACTCAGTTCTGATACCATAGTATTCTGTCATGTTTCATAGCATTCATTTCCAATGTACATTGGTACTATGAGAACTGTAGTAACTGTATTATAAACATTGGACTGCGATCATTTCAGTTGTAATGGATTTGGTGATGAAGTCAGAATTTCCCCTAGTGAACATGCAGAAATCAATAATTATTATGCATTTTGTTTTTGTCATTTCAAATACAGACACAATTTAAAATATTTAATTTCTGTTTTTTTGAACGTGGTTTGATTTAAAAAAAAGTTTCAATATTTGCCAATGAAACTATGGTGAACATTAAATAAAATACTATTGAAAATAAGCTAATATTACTATTGTATCGCATATTTAAAAACACACCATAGTACAATACAAAAAGCTTAAGTGATTACCACTGTGTTTTAACTGAAAATATATTGTAATACTATGTAGTATAGTATACCATGGTATATACAGTAGGTAGCTCAATTACAAAGATTTTACCATAGTGGTACTACTATACTATTTCTTTGATTATAATACTTTTTGTAAGGGGTGACAAACGACAGTAAGTGAAACTTCATACTGTTCTAGTCACCGAAGTCGATTCCCAGTAAGATACTGGATGTAAAATGGACAGAGAGTTGGCATCAGTGTGTACTGGGGGCTCGCAGGAACACTTACGTCACCAATAAACTGAGCCTGCAGTCTAACTCTTTGTATCAGTGAACAGTAAACCCCAAATACTGTTTCTAAAAGTGGCTCAAAATCAAATCTGTCAACACATCCTATTTATACCCCCTGCCCCCCGTAGCAGTATCCTAATGAAACTAACACAACAGAGATCCGCCTCCAGCCGGCGCGCACTCGCACACACACGCGCGCAAACACTCACACAGCATGGCAAACCCCGCTGTTGGCCAACAGAAAGAGACAGGAAATCGCAGGGCGGCTTATTCACAGCACAAGTGTTAGTTTGTAGCTATATCGGGCTATGGGTGTGGAGTCTTTGACCGAGGGCAATGAGGATGAAGAGGAAAAGAAAGAAAGAAAATAATAAGTTTTCTGATGGCAGGAAATCTCTACCGTGAAGTCACACGTCAGGGACGTGACCATATGAAACAGTGAGCACACAGCCAGGCCCCCCTTAAAATCGTGTCACTTCGTGGGACGGGGTTTTCATAACTTTTGGCTACAAACACAGAGGAGCGAATAAAATTATGTAACCGACATATTCACGGAACGATGTTTCAAAAATGGGTCATGAACTGGATCACAGTAAGCTCGCTTCAACAAACCCCACGGGCAATTCGTGTTATAATGTACTCGCGATGACAAACGCATAGTAAACCCGCCCTTACCAGGCATTACTGGTGTCTGATTCATTTCTTCCTGCAATGCTATACTTTGACCCCGTAATCTAAAGGCCCGGTCTGTAATTATCGTCAATCCTTATCTGCATACCTCACACGTGAATATATGCCAAACTCTAATCGCGAACAAACTGCGCTCAGACGTCCGCAATACTGATTATGCATGCCAGTGACGAAATAAAGTCATTCCGATTCTGAAAATGCCAGTGACAATTTAGTAGTGGTATTTTTTTTTTCTTAAATACATTCAAATTATCACATGGACGGGATCCGGCGCTCCGGCGTTTTAAATTTGGGGTGAGGGTGTAGGGTGTACAAACTGCACTTTCAAAATGATGTACACACTTTTCCTGGAACTACCCTCATTCTCTCTCGTAAGACATACGAACCACAAAGGGAAACACAAAAAAGTAGAGCGTGTGCCGCTAAAGGCGTGGTGAGCTTGCACACGTACTCTTCGTGAGATGTTATATACTGTGCAAGACGAAGATACCGTCAGCACGCTATGTTTATTTTTGTCAGCTCCGGAACTGCACAACATGGCGGGCAGTAGTACTATTACTAGAGGTAGTAATAGTGAATAATAATAATAATAATAATAATAATAATAATAATAACAATAATTATAAAAATAATTAAAATAAATAAATAAAATGATCATAATGATAAATTAATAAATAAAACAACAATAACAATGATAATAATAATAATAATAATAATAATAATAATAATAATAATAATAGGGACCACGATAACAGCATAGCGTACATAACTTTTATTTGAGATACTTACCATTTGATGGTGATGATTGTACGGGATATTACTTTCTTGAAAAAAGGCACTGAGTGCAGTCTAGAAAAGAGCAGAAAATGACAATTGACTTGGTGACAAAAGCCGTTATTTTAATTCACCCTGTTAACATCGGGGAGCATAACTGTAACATCCCCCGGCCGGCTCCCAAACATGCGGGTCTCTGTCGAAAGGCACGAATAAGTGGCATTATATGTCACCTTCCGCACAATTATATGGGCTTTATTCTTTAAATGCCAATAAATTTCACACAATCTCTTGCGAGGCAGCGTGCACCACCGTGAAAGCGCACTGAATGTAAAAATACACATTAACGCGATACGTTTCATGTATAACAGCATTACTGGTATGAGAAACAATGAGGAAAGATCTACTACAGAAAAAAAGCATACAAACCGGCGTGACGGTGTACTTGGTTCACCACCTCATTATGTATTACATTTATAAAAAGCAGCTAATTTAAGAAAGCATTCAGAATACACATTCAAGACTTTAGAAAACCTGTATAACAAGTTGTTTTAATGACCCAGATGCACACTGCAAGCGCATAAACCCCGCATTGAGGCGCCCACCTCGAACTGCCAGTGCGCCGCTTGTAAGAGCTGCTTCGCCTGATCCGCCGCACATCCAGCTGTCAATACGAACTGGTTGATCATCACTTGGTGCTTCAGTTCATCCATTTTATTCCGTTTGCAAATTACAGCGCACAGCCCCCGGATTGCAGTCCTTTGAATACCTTTATTTTCTCTCTCTCTCCCCCCTCTTTCTCATTTGCTCTCTCGGTCGTCCACCATTATGAGTAGCCGGTGTGCAAACACAAATATTTACTGTAAGAGCACCAGTGCCACTGTGCGTCCCTTGACTTACAGATAACAAGCGTTGAGAGGGAGGGACGTGGGGACGGTGGGAGATGTAGGCAAAAAGCTTTCAAATGGTGCTTGTCAATTTCAGGAACACGCGTTTTCTCTCTTTTTTAAAGCAATTTTTGTTTATGGCAGGAAACGCAAAATTATAATGCAAGAATTGTTTGTTTTTAAAAATTTTAAATTAAGTTCTTATGTGTGTTTTTATAAATGTCTTACAATTAGAAGACATTATCTGCCGTTTACATAGCAATAAGATAGTATAAGTTACACACATAAAGTATTTTCAGGTCTGATTTAGGGTCATATATCTTTTAAAACATTAAACATTCATCATTAAATAAATATATGTATATGTACATATTCATATGGCTGCACACCGTTATTGTATTCCTATATTTCAATTTATTTGAAGCAGTTGCTTGGGACTGCAAATCCCGACATGACATGTTTTGTTTGGAAAACGCCACAAAACAAAATTTGTGAATGACGGTCGTGGTTGGCCAATACACAAACACTCTATGTTACTGTCTTACCAAATAAGGTAACCAAACCTTCAAGGACCAATAAAAACCGAACACAGGCGGGGACTTAGAACTCGGTAGCACGTTGCGGCACGTTAAACGTGAAGGCTGCACTGCGGGATCTAATAATGGAAGAATATCAAATTAATTAGAAGGTCGTATAAATTATCTATTATTTAAAATGTATGTGACGCACTGTAACATTTTAATTGAAATGTAATGTTTTCTCATTGTTCTTCTTTTGCATATTTGTTACCCTGCGAGCTCAAAACAAAACAACGGAAACGAGGTCCTGAGTGTTTAAGCTACAGTGTCGTACATTATTTAACTATGCTTTGGGCATAGAATAATATACCTCTGGACACCACAGTTCTACACAGCTTGTTTTCAATAGGCTTCCTTTCTTGCGAGTGATGCATTTTCAACAATATATGTATGATAACTGTATTGCCATGTCTCTAGGTAGTGAGAAACAGGTGATAAACTTTTAATCCCCGAGTTGAAATTAAGTTTCAAACAGTAGAAACAGTAAAAGTCCAACAGTGGGCTTACGAGAGGAAAGGCAGTAATACCAGGTGAGAAAAGAATTAAATAACTATTAATTAATATGGCAGTATTTTTCATCTTACTATATTATATTAATTTTATATATATGTGCTTTATTACACAGTTTGCCTGCAGTCTGTGCTGTGTTTTCAATGTGGATAAGCCGGGTATTGGATACTGGTTGTAACTGGATACATTATATATATAGTGACGTGCGGTGTCAGTTTCGTCACAGTATATACCTAAAATACTACTCGTCAGCCTTTTTGTGCGTAATCCAGCTCCGCAAATTATTACAGTTACTTTGCTGTCCATGATTTCTGAAGCAATCACAATAAACCGCTACAAAAACAAAACCCCTACATGAGTACAAGTACTACATTTCCCAATTGTCTCCTCGGCACGTCCAGAGACGCAATCACAGCTACGGACTCGAAGTTGCGCAAGCACAGGTCGGCCCCTAGATATGAATATGCTACGCATAAAACGGCATAATTCAGATTGACGGGCGAGAGTCCATCCAGTTTTCTTTGAGAGGAACCCTCTGTACAGTCAGTGCGCATGCGCGGTATGACGGCCTCGGGGTCACGTGTCCCGTGATCGCCCTGCTGTTTTGTTCAGCAGCCCCAGGCGCTGGACGGACTCAGCTGGCAGGAGGGACGTGGTGTTCGGTGCTGTGCTTCGTCCAGTTGGGCTTAACGGCTGAGCTCGGTAAATCCTTCAAGAAGCAAGGATATGTGAAGTAAGGGGAATAAAAACAAACTAGCAGTCATTGTTAATAAACAGAAGACAGCAGGTGACAGATTGGCTTACCCCCTCTGTCCCCCTGAGCGTCACCGCACGGTCAGTCCGTTATCCGGATCAGCAGTCCTTATAAATGGGAATTTAAATGCCGTGTTGGTGTGTCTGAGTCTCCAGTGTTTAAAAATGGGCTCGATACTCAGCCGCAGAATCGCTGGGGTGGAAGATGTAGATATCCAGGCTAATTCAGCCTACAGATACCCGCCTAAATCTGGTAAGTGATGCATTATTGCCATTATGCTTAAATCTTGTTAAATATGCGAAAATAAAAGCAGCTTAGCGGCACCGACAATTATTGTTGCACTGGAGGGTTAATAGATGCGCAGGTCTGTCCTGACAAGTCGCCCTCTTAAAATATGCGGTAACCTGGCGTGAACCTCCGTGATTATTTGCACATCCTCACCCCCGTTGCATCACCTATTTATTGCTGTTTTTTGCTCTCATGTTTTTATATGTTCTTGTCTTGCCTTTCATTTTACTGCCGTTTGCCCTGCATTGCGCTGCAGTTTGTCCTATTGTCCCTTGCACCTGTCCCCTCCCTTGCATCTGTGCCGTAACAATTTCACTGTACTCCTCCACACACGTGACAATAAAAACCTGAAACTTAAACACCATTCACAGACCATTCAGTATCAGGCCGATCACCTCCACTTCTACTCTTATTTAGCTGATGGTTTTTTATTCTGATTTCTCAGGATGCTGTTGTATATCAAACCACTCATTACGGTGGTAACATCTTAACTACCACACCAATTAAACGTTGGCCTTTTTTTATTAGGGTACCATATAAATATTCCTTCTGTTGATTGACAAGAATACTGTGTGCATGTTTTCTCAAGGAAAACATTTCGTTACAGACTTTATTCATGTTTATTAACTGATGATTTAAATGTGCGATCTACTGGCATACATATACCTTTACACAGCACAGGTTAGTACCCAAGATTAATACTGTCTCAGCGAATGCAGTGGACTTATTAGTCTCAGAATACATCCTATGCTTTATTCATCAAATGGGCATTAGCTCATTCTTAATCCACTCTTATGTGTCAAGAGTTGATGTGATGTATTTGCACTGTACCCAAAGTGTCATGGAATGGCTAGACAAAACAATACAGACAGGCTCACTCTGGTGGTTTTTAGTTAAAGGTCTGGTATTTTTTAAAGGTCTGCCTTGTTAATGCCTTTCACATTGTCACGCACAGCATGAACTTGCAAATTACATCCTCCTGAATTTCCTGAAAGAGACCACAGTTCACACGGCCACTAAATTGTTCCAATAAAGCAACATTTTGCAGATTCATGCAACATTGGACAGCAATTGTGTCTGTGAATGGTCTAACTGTATAAGAACTTCAGGTTCAAGAATTATCCTTGGGGGGAATCGGACACTATTATGGCCTCGATAGTTTAGCGTACCAGTGCTGGGTCAGTCGATGGTGCTTGTGGAACGGGACCCACTCACCGGGATTCATGAGCTTATTTCTCGTTTCTTCTCAAGGACACTATTTTGCCAGTCATTTCTTTATGGGGGGCGAGAAGTTTGACACGCCCCACCCAGAAGGATATCTCTTCGGGGAGAACATGGACCTTAACTTCCTGGGAAACAGGCCAGTGCAGGTATATTTAAAGCACCCACGCTTGCATGCGGTCACTGTACTCACTGCCATGCAGTGAGCTGTCATCCGGCTGCTGTGTATTTAATGACTGAGGTAATGTTGCTCCCTGAGCTGGACAAGTGATCATTAGGGTTGTCAACGTTGATGTGTGAATCCTATGAGTAAAACGAGCATTATGATTGGACCTCTGGGTCTGCTCAGTGGCTGGCTCCTCCCACCTTGTCCGGGATAGATGTTCTCCACGAATCGCATGCTCCTCCCATGTGATGCAGTGGCCAAGCAGCCGCGTGATCGGACAGCAGCCCGTCTTGTGTTAGAGGTTGTGTTTCTTAAACAGCAAGTGAGTCGGTTAGTTGTGCTCTGTTCCGCTGCAGTGCGTCGTTTGAACTCGAGTGTGCATTTGCAGGGGGGACACTGTGTATTGCTCTCTGTGACACCCCCCCCATCTGTGTGCTCAGTTTCCATACGTGACCCCTGCCCCCCACGAACCTGTGAAAACCCTGAGGAGTCTGGTGAACATCCGGAAGGACTCCCTGCGCCTGGTCAGGTGGGGGTCGCGTCTGCGTGGCTCACAGTCATGCTGCTGGGCCCATGCCCTTGACCACAGGAATGGGAACTGAGAGAGGGAGGGAAGGAGGGAGGGAGAGAGTGAGCGAGGGAAGGAAGTATTTCTGCTTCCTGTTTGACTTTTTGTTCAGTGTTGCCGCAACGAAAATCCCTCCAGCTTGGCAGCTGTTTGCAGTAACCTGTAGGTGGTGTGCCAGTTAAGAGCACCAGGTTAGAGATTGACTGACAGTGGTTTAGTTCTGGCCCCATAGGTACAAAGAGGATGCAGAGGCCCCCCCTGAGGACGGCGCTCAGCCCCGGGTGCAGTACTGCGTGGAGTTCACCTTCGACGCTGATGCCCGTGTGGCCATCACCATTTACTGCCAGGCGCACGAGGAGTTCTCCAACGGCACGGCCATGTGAGACCCCCACGGGGAGATGGGGCGGGGATGTGGCTGGGGGGCGGAGTGTGGTTGGGGGTGGAGCCTGTGGAATTTTGCAGTGTGGAATGCAGTGTCGGCCATTCCCTGGAGCAGTTGGGGTTGAGGGTCATGTTCAGGAACCGACCCTGGGATTTGAAGTGTCGACTTTCTGATTATGGACACGGCGTCCTAACCCGCCATGTTCCATGTTCCGCTCAGCCTCAGACTGTTAGACAGAGAAGAACAAGCTAGCAACGCTAAAGACTCCAGAGTAACTGTCTGTGATATTTGTGGCGTTTTAAAATTAGCCTGGATTTGTCACCGGGCTCCGTCATGACGAAATCTTTTGAGGCACTACATCCCAGAATCGTGTTCTGTTCAGGAAACGTAGCTGCCGCCTTGGTAACAGTCTCCATGGATACTGTGGCAGTAGGGATGTACTGTGTGGTAGATGCAGGGCTCTCGATAAGGAGACGTGCTAAGTTGCAGCAGTTTCTGTTTTTTGGCGGCGAAGATGGTAACGTGAGAAGCTTTTGCTTGTTAGCTAATTGTGTAAAGGCTAGGCAGCGTTCGTAGCAGCCCCGGGGCTGTGGGGTCTGCGCCTACGCCTCCTGAAGCCCTTCTTTGCCTCTTAAGCGGGATGGTAACTCTGCCAGACCAGCAGGGAGGTGACGGATGGGTGGATGGATGGTTGGAGCAGAGCTTCAGGCTGAAGGTGTTTTCAGCAGGATGGCAAGCTGCCTGTGTCGAGTACTCTGGCTCTCTTCCTAAATCCCGTGAATCCAGTTGAGCGAATTGATCTTCCCGTTGCCCGTGACCATGTTCAGGTGTGTAGTCCTCCCCCTTAGCGGCGACTCCGTGTCCCCCGTGCACCAATGGTGTCTACATTTTTTTCCCCCGCCAGTTACACCCCGAGGTGTCCCACCATGCTCTCTGAGACGGTTCACTACAAGCGGGGTGTCAGCCAGCAGTTCTCCCTGCCATCCTTCAAGATCGACTTCTCGGAGTGGAGCGAAGATGAGGTGGGTGGTCCTCGGGGGCCTGTCAATCAAATGTGAAGGAGCCAATCATCTGTCCCGTCTCCATGGATTCAAAGTGCCATTGGCTGTCAGTGCCATCCCGTCCCGCCCCATGGAAGAGAAGGTGCTAAATGCCTAAACAGTAGAATAAAGCAGTTGTGTGTATGGTGGCGCCGTGCCGATGATGTCATTGTGTGTTGTGTGGTGGCCTTGGGTCCCCCTGCAGGCTGGGGACAGTGTCACTGTGTGACAGGGACAGGCCAGCCCACTTTTATAATCACTCTTTGTCAGATGTTTTCCAAGAGCTCTACTTTCCAGAGAGACTCAACGTAAAAACAAGCTCTGTTTTCTTTATTTGAAGATGCTTAACTCCCCCGATAACATGGCCTATGAACGGTGCCATTTCACTGGAGAAGCTGCCTCCTCAGAGGTAGCTGAGAGATTACAGTTAGTCATACAGGAAGTGGGTGATGAGGAGACAATAGGCAGGCAGGTGGATCAGGCAGGTGGATCAGGCAGGGTTCTCATCCGAGCGATGAGTCAGACCATCTGCATGCAGGACACCAACGACCTTCCACATTCCAAGCCTAGGGAAGTAGGAAGAGCCTGGCAGATGTCGTCCGCGGGTGCAAATTCAAGTTACCCTCATTCCTCAGAAGAGCTCCTTATCAGAGTGGCTGCTTGTTTGATGGAGGGGCAGTGTATGGGCAGGGATCTGGGCCAGAAGACCCGGAGCACAGATCTGATGTCCTTCAACACTGTGGTCTGAGCTGCTGTTGTTGCTGAATTTGAGGCCGCACGCTCATCAAGGTCCTTCTCGTCTCCAGCTGAACTTCGACCTTGACAGGGGTGTCTTTCCCATGGTGATCCACGCCGTCGTGGATGAAGGAGACGGTAGGTTTTCTAGAATGTCCTCGCTGATCGCTGGGTGGGCGTCATGTTTTCTTCTGCCGTGTAAATGAGCCATTTAATTTTGTAGTGAGACACCCCCCCCCCAAAACTCGTTAACCGTGTCCCATTTTAATGAACCTCTCCCCCCTCACAGATGGCCTGGGGCATTCGCACGTTCTGCTGGCCGCTTTCGAGAGAGTAAGTCCTCCTTTGGGTGTTCACGCCCCCTGCCCTTCAGCAGGCCACGACGCCCTTTTCGCCATTCCTCTAAATCACACCTCTGAGCAGGATAATTGGCTGTGGGAACGGGCTGCGGATCTGAATCTGTTCCTCCGCTCTCTTGCCAGCATGTCGACGGAAGTTTCTCAGTGAAGCCTTTGAAGCAGAAGCAAATTGTGAGTAATCCCGCCATGTGCCCTGTCCGCTGTTCCGCATACTGCCACTAGGGGGCCTTTCCTTCCCCGCCCCATTTGCCTGTCTGTGGCCTTCTGTTCCCTCTCATCATCGTGTGCATGTGTACAGGGAAGGGGTGATTTTTTTCCATTAGGCCCCCTTGTTCCCCGGGCCAGAAACGATGTGGGTGGAGCCTTGGTTAAACATCAGCGGAGCTCTGCATTGGTTTATGGCTCCTGGTGAAAATGGATGACGAACATTAGATGGAGTGAGAGGTGTTTACAGGAGGCTGCCGTCGAGTGCAAACCTCAGCGTGTCGAAAGCGCTTTTTAACCCCCTGCGCCACTGTTTCAGGTGGACCGGGTCAGCTACCTGCTGCAGGAGATCTACGGGATTGAGAACAAGAACAACCAGGAAACTAAGGTGGGCGGAGTCACTGTGGCACAGTGTAACAATACAGTGTAACGATGCAGTGTAATAACACAGTGTAACAATGCAGTGTAATAACAGTGTAACAATGCAGTGTAATAACACAGTGTAACAATGCAGGCCGCTGAAATGCATCCCACCCATGTGTGTGCGTGCATGCATGCATGCATGTGTCCGTCTGTCTGTCTCTGTCTATGCTTGTGTCTGATTGTGCATGTGTCTGTGTCTCTGTGCGTGACTGTGTCTGTCTGTGTCTCTGTGCGTGACTGGCAGCCATCGGACGACGAGAACAGCGACAACAGTAACGAGTGTGTGGTGTGCCTGTCGGACCTGCGCGACACCCTCATCCTGCCCTGCAGACACCTCTGCCTCTGCAACTCCTGCGCAGACACGCTGCGTTACCAGGCGAACAACTGCCCCATCTGCCGGCTGCGTGAGTCACGGCTGCGCCGCAGTCGCCGAGCTTAACGGAGGAGCCCTACGTCCAGCTGCTGATGATTAGGAGTAGGATTAGTGGCGAGACAGGGACCCCTGCTGGTGGAGAGGCATCTTTAAAAAGCACCCTGAATGGCTATGAGGCCCACTGAATTCTGGGAAACGTTTAACATGGCTTGATGTTTCCAAGGCTACTTGGAGCTGTGTATTTAATAGATTAATAGTGATTGAAAGGGTCCTGGTTAGAAGTCAGCTGCTGTTGTTGGCCTCCGTAGCATTCCGGGCCCTGCTGCAGATCCGCGCCGTGAAGAAGAAACCGGGGAGCCTCTCGCCCGTGTCCTTCAGCCCCGTGCTGGCACAGTCCATGGAGCACGACGACCACTCGGTGGGTGCTGCGGGAGGGAGGCTGCGGCCGTCACGTGACCTGGGGGAGCACCGTGCGATCTCCTCTCCATCTCTCCCACAGAGCTCGGAGAGCGTGCCCCCGGGCTTTGAACCCATCTCCCTACTGGAGGCGCTCAACGGGCTGCGAGCCGTGTCCCCCGCCGTGCCGTCAGCCCCCCTGTATGATGAGCTGGGATTCTCCGGCGGACTGGGGGTGGAGCGCTCGCTCAGCTCCCCGGAGCACATCGGCGAGAGTGACAGCCCGCACAAGAACAAGGCCAGCAAGTCTCCCGACAGGTGGGGGGCGGGCCTTAGAGTCTACCCTGTCTGCTTCCTGTTTGCCACAGATTTTTGTTTTACAGGGTGGTTTGGGGGAGCTCATTAATATTCATGAGAGAGGCACTACCTGATTGGCTAGTGAATTCCTTAGGCAGGATGCCTAAGAAACCGTAAGTCAGAATACTGTTAGCTAAGGACAGGGAAAATGGAATTTACTGCAACTGGGTTCAAATACTTAAAGTTGCTTCGCTGAATATTAATGAGTTTTCCCAAACCACCCTCTAAAAAGGTTTGCCCTTCCACTTCCTGTGTGGCTGCACCCTAAATGCTTATGGGGGGGGGGGGCAGCTCTGAGCATGTCACGCCTCTTCACACCCCCCAGTGGCACGCTGAGGTCACCGTCATCCCCAATCTGCGAGGAGGGTGAGGAGAAGCTGGCAGAGCAGGCGGAAGGCCAGCCTGACACACTGCGCTCCGGCAGCCCGGCCCCCCCGGAGGTGAGCCCCCCACCCCCCCCCCACCACT
>JAODUD010000045.1:3806919-3818895 GCA_026784285.1 Stomatorhinus walkeri
GATAAGCAGCCCAGTCACAGCTCCCCCTCACCCACTTCCTCGTTCACAAAGCTACTACCAGCGATTTCAGTTTCACAGACGATTCAGCCCGAAACCGCGCGGCGTGACCCTCCCCCGCCGCCCCTCCCCAGGTCCGGAAAGGCAGAAGGTCCGTTTGGGCTTCCGGAAGGATCTTCACTGTCTAGGGGCTGACAGCTTTAAGCTGTCCATCAGGACTCCACCCCAAGCAGCATGGTGTGACCTCAGCTAGTGGCTGCAGACAGGGGGGCACCCAGACCACGAGTTTGACATGGGTCACTTCCTCATGGGTAACACCAGCAAACACAGCACCTACCCCACCCCCACCCGCCACACACAAACGGCTGGGGCCATATAGGACCGTACTACTGAGGTGAAGACCACAAAATACCCCTCACGATTTTGATGGAAACTTATCAGCTCCTAGGGCACAGAGCCAACACACCGCAGGGCCCGGAATTCAGGGCCTGACCCCCCAGCAGGGAGAGTGAGTTTCACTTCACACAAGGCTTTCTTGTTGATATGAGTGACTTAGTGAGAGCAGGGAGCGCTCAGAAGATAGAGGAGGTGACTGCCTGGTATGGACAGTGTCCTGGGGGTGTTCAGGAATATACACTGCACTGGACACCAACAGGCCCCTACTGCAGGTGGAATCCCTCTGCTGCCTACTGCCCCATACACCGTCTGTATAAAGATTCCCCAGCAGGGGGCGATGTCCTTCCGTCCACGTGCTGCCAACAGAGGAGATGGGTGACCATCCCACACTTCACACGCGAAACATTCACAAAGGAGACCTTTCTGAGTAGCGAACACAGCTGCGAGCCTTTCTCCTGCTGCCGCACAGGTCGGCATGCCCTGTGAACGCGGGTGGGAACGCAGGAGGAGGTGCCGCGGCAGACGGGAAGGCGTTTAACGCCCACGCCCAGCCAGCCAGCGTCTCCTCCAGGCTGTAGCTTTGGAGCCGAGTGATCCTGATTTCCCGACCCGGGGGCCTCTCTCTCGAGGCTCCAGACGGCTCCAGAGACTGGCTGCTGTTTTTAATTCACACCATAAAAAGCAAAAAGCTTGTCTGTCTTCCAGCAGCATTCCCCGGCAGCGCAGGACAGCATTCCATGGAAATCAGGGCTGTAAAATGGAAACTAGCGGCAGCCAAGCAGCAAGCGGAGTCACCAGAGGCCCAGTGGACCCCCGCCCGCTTCTTCTGGCCACCATCGGGGTCACGCGGCCCCATTTCCAACTGAGCTAACCCCAATTGACCCAGGAGATTGTGGAAGGTCACGCGGCCACCTGCATCCTAGCGACATGCCATTCCCACGGCCTGCCCAGCTGAGCAGTCATCAGGACACCGCTGGGCACCGGAGATGATGCAGGAGTTGGACAGATCCGAGCAAACTGGGAAAAAGAAACGTCCACGAGGGGAAGGACGGCAGGAGAGGCAGGCACAGTGCCAGATCATGCAGCATGAGGCATCCCAGAATGCATCACTGCACCCCCCCACCCTCTCCCCATAAGTGCAAAAAATGTGGGAGCACGACAGTCACATGGCTGGCTCAGAAATGGAGCAGAGACAGGGCAATGGGGTGCAGGCCAGATTTGGGGGGGCGGCTTTCCCAGCAACGGAAATGCCACACATACTCCCAGAGTGCGGATGAGGGGGGTGGCTGAACGCTAACAGACATACAGATGCACACACCAACACAGACACACAGAGAAAAGTCTTATTACTTTTGCTGTCTTGATGTTCCGCTCATGCAATGGAAGGAGTAGCTAAAGAAATGAGCGGTTTCATAGCGGGGAAAACCAGCTTGTTACAGGTTCCATACCCTGTGTGTGAATCTCCTCACAGGCTGTATGCTGCATCACAGAGAGGGAGGGGAGAGAGCACCCCCACCCCCAGTAGGGTCGGCCCCCATCCCTTATAATATGGGACGATCCCATACTGGAACATGCTTTGTCCTGAATTATGCAAGATAATGGTGGCAACCCTAACAGAGAGGGAGGGGGGTGGGCAACCCCACATCCATGTGTGGACACGGGTTCGATCACCAGGCTCCCAATCATCACCAAGCATCAGCCAGCAGCAGGTCCAGCCAAGGTTGAGACCCTGTACAGGTGTACCGGGCCGACTGGCCCTGTTATGGTGGGGAAACAGAGACACAGCCTGTCTGTTGTCCTCCCCCGTTCTCTCATAAGTGAATTCACTTTACAAAACAACTTAAAGGTTTGGAGCATCCACTAAAGCATGGAGGCGATGGGGAGAAACGCAGCACTGACAGCACGCTTCAGGACTGACAGGTCCCACAGCAAGGGCCACCGGCAGGAGGCCGGGTTTGACAGCAGGAGCCCACAGTGGGCTTTGGCAACGGTGCCCCGAAAGGCTGGCACAGGGACCGGAGCGAGCGCCAGCACACTGCGAGAATGGTGCTGCTGCTGGAGACTTCAGCGGGGGGTTTCAGACAGGCAAGCAAGTCCTCCAAAGGTGGAGAAGGCACGGAGGACTCCACCAGAGGGCCATTCAGACATACCTTCCCACTTCCAACTGACGCATCAGGAAGTCAGCAGGAAGTCAACAGGAAGCTGAGTCTCTCCCACTGAGCTGCAACGCTGTTGCACACGATCCCCATTTAAATATCCCAGGATGATATCAGCTTGCATCTGGCTCTCAGAAAACCTCGTAGTGCATGTGCCCAACACGCCCCAGGTGGGACTCTAGGTCCGGTGCTGAGGCCAGATCTGCCTTCTATCCATCTGGGTGAAGGGAGAACCCAGGCCAAGGGACTAGCGGCCCCGCCAGAGCCTGAGGGAAACATCAGCGATGAAAAAACAAAATGCTTTAGTGCGGGAAGGACACGACAAGGGACATCACAGACTCAAAAGATCTCGGAGTGGAACCAAGCAGCTTTAGAACCCCCCCGAGGATGGAAACCCACCCAGGCCTAGCCCTCAGCTCCAGGGCCAGGCGCTCTTAACTCATCCTAGGAGGCCTGGAAACCCCCTCATGCTCCCCAGCACCGCCTCAGAACGGCCCCCGCCCACCTTCCTGCTCCTCCCTGCCAAGCTCACAATGACACCAGGGGTCAGACACTGGTCTGTTTTCAGGATGATGAGGCTCAGAAGGAGGGAAAATACAGTCTGGGCAGGAAACAGCCAACAGGGCGGCCATCTCACAGGAAGTGGCTCTCACCACGGCAGTAGCCCTTCAGGGAACAGTGACAAACACTCAGAATCTCCCCTAAGTAAAGGGGGGGGGTTGAGGAACAACAGTACTGGGCTTCAAAACATGAGCGGCCCTGACCCCGAGGCCTCGCTTGGGTCACTGGCAGCAGCCACTGTTGGGGAACGGGACATCACTCCTTGGGACCATTCGAACCATAAAGAGACTCCTAACTCCCCAAAGAGCTGAGATTATTACTGGAGGTTAAATATGGATTATGACTCTGCAATGGCTCCCAAAGCCAGCATTGGGTTCAAGGGGCTAACTCTGCAGCCAGAACCCAGCGACCGGCGACTGGGACACGACCGGACCAGAGTCGCTCCGGATGCCAGTTGGCTTCGCATGCCCAGACACAGCTTGCTACTCTCACAGCGTGGATGCAGAAGTGGATGCCTTTAATCCCCGAAAAGGTGACTTCATCAGTGAGCCCAGAGGCCGTTAACAGTGTATTCTGTCAATTTGCTATGTTTGAGTGATTTAAAATGCACCGATGAAACATACAGCAGATACGTGGTGAGGAGCGAACACCGGGCCTTACGCCACAGCAGAAGCAGCAGCCAACGCCCGTGAAAGGGTCACTGACACAGTGGCACAGGAGTGGTAAAAAAACAGCACGGCTGCCATGGAAACACAAGCCACATGACAGCCACATCACATGCTGGTGGTCTGACCATAAGCATTTGCAGAGCAATCACACAAGATGCTTCCACTAAGTATTTAAGAAATTCTGGTTATTCAGGAGTAGAACTGAAATCTTTATCCTATCCCAATTCCTTTGCATTTTTCTCAAATTCTGTTTAATTTTTTCCAATTCTGTTTTTTTTCAGATTTATGTTGGATCTGCTTCAGATTTTAAGTTTTTATAAGCTGCCGAACTGAAAAAATAAGCTTTTATGGAGATAAAAGTCTTGTAATTTTCAGAGTATGACTTGTTGCGCAGTCTCTTTTACCTGTTTCCACTTTTATCTGCTTAAAGTAGAGCTGCACGATTCTGAAAAAATGCGAATCACGATTTTTTTTTGTTAGAATTTAGATCGGAATTCGCTGTAACGATTTTTTCCCCTGAAATTTAAACGTTTATTACATTCATTAAACTGCAAAAAGAAACGCAGCAAAACATGATTTTGCCAAACATATGACTGATCCAGAACCAGTATATCAACTTAACAACATAAAGTGAACACTCAATTAGCCATACCGAAAGATCCAATACTGAAAGTGCCATTGGGATACACTTTCTTTGTCCATCCGTTATACAAATTCCCTGCCTCTGGAATGCAATTCAACTGCCGTCTTGAAAACACTTGAGAAAACAATTATAAAAATAATGATAATAATAATAATAATAATAATAATAATAATAATAATAACAAGGCATGCTTGGAGAAATGAAGTGACCGAATCTTTAACTGCGATCTGGTCGAAAGAAGAAGAAATCAATATAGCATATACAGTGGTACCAAGTTCGAGTTGTGATCGAATTTTCCCCATAAGAAATAATGGAAAACCAATTAATTTGTTCCCGGCCCCCAAAAATTACACCTAAATATGTTTTTTAGCATCTAAACACAAAATGAACCGGATAAAACAAGAAGAGCATATACTGTACTAAATACATCTAAGCACATTTATCAAAACAGTAATTTGAAAAGTAAGAAAATAAATGTATCCAAACAATGTGTCCTGCCCCAATTGTCCGCTCCATCTGTGTGCCACGCCTCCTCGTTAACCCCGTGTGGAATCCCAGTGTGATAAGCTGTTTCAGGTTGTTGTCATCAGCCCTCTGTATTTCGTCTGCGTTTCAGTTTGTTTCCCCAGTCCAGTCACTGTATTGTCCGTCTGAGTTTTGCCTACCTTACCTGTAATTAAACCCCATATTCCCCGATACCCTGACGTCTGCACCTTTGTCTCCATTCCGTCCCACTCAGCACAACAATATTATCATAATTAAACTTATTAATGGTTTATTATTAATATTAAAATAATGAATAAGAAATATTTATTTTTAAATGTATTTTATTATATAATAATAATTACGGTTACTGTCTATCATTGTCTAAATGTATTTTACTGTCTAAATATATGTATTCAGTTAGTGTAAACATGCCATCACATCTAATGCAAGACTGAGACTGAAGCGTTACCCTTTGTTTCCGCTTAGAGACGTGCCACGTGACTCATTTCCCTGCACATAAAAGTTATGTTAGGTCAGCTTCACGGTTTGACTTATGAGATTCAGATCGAGCTCTAGGTATTTTTTCAAACTGCTTGGTTCGACTTTTAAGAAGTTCGAGTTCTAATGAGTTCGAGAACTGAGGTATCACTGTAAAGGAATGAAATACGGTATTTTGTATATACTATACTATATACTAGGACAGCACAGCATTCGAAATTTTGTAAGTATCGCAGTGTGTTTTTGTTGTAATGGATATTGGGGTATTTATAAAACAAAAAAGGACTTCAACATAAATTTCTCAAAAACCCGCCTAGGAGTGATCTGCAAGGATGAAAATGAGTATGACTTTCTCAGAGAACACATGCAGCGCTCTTGCAAAAGCAGCGGAGATAAACAAACTGATTTTAAACATATATGAGAAAGTCTTGAAAATGAATAATAATTAAAATTGCAAAACACGATCATTTTTTATGACATTTTAGAGAAACCTAAACTCCCTGCTCTATAATGTCTGTACCGATAGAATTGATGGTAAGAAAAAGCCTGATCTTAATCTAGCTGACTAGCGATGTATGAATTGGATGTACATAATACGCGATGTTGGTATTAAAATCGCATCATCCAGCCATATAATGTACAGCTGTGGCCAGAAGTCCACAGTCTGCTGCCTCAGTTTTTATGATGGTGACTTGCATAAAATCCAGGTTGTTATAAAGATTGATCAGATGAGTCCCTCTTTGCCATGAAAATGACCTTAATCCCAAAAACCCATTTCCACCTTAATCAACCATTTATCCGATCATCGCGAACTTCAAAGAGAGGATCAATTGTGAAGAAGGCTTCAGGGCGCCCAAGAAAGTCCAGCAAGCGCCAGGACCGTGTCCTAAAGTTAATTCAGCTGTGTGATTGGGGCACCACTAAGTTGCTCAGGAATAGCAGCAGGCAGGTGTGAGTGCATCTACATGCACAGTGAGGTGAAGACTTTTGGAGGATGGTCTGGTGTCAAGAAGAGCAGAATACTACTGAAACTTCGGAAACGGACTTTAAATGGCTATAACACAATGGGAGTATTTCCGGAGGACACTTTAAGTTCACGTGCTTGTAATAATGTTTGTAACGTAAATGTTAAAACTTTGCTATTAACCTGGCAAACTGCATGGTTTTAAGTTACAGTTAATCGGTGGCAGCTGTGTTCATGATTAACCTGTGTAGCTCCCTGAGGAATTATAAGATATAGTGCAGA
This sequence comes from Stomatorhinus walkeri, assembly GCA_026784285.1. NCBI lineage: Eukaryota > Metazoa > Chordata > Actinopteri > Osteoglossiformes > Mormyridae > Stomatorhinus > Stomatorhinus walkeri. Next base: position 3,813,571 of record JAODUD010000045.1, read on the forward strand.
AGCTACCAGTCACATCTACTCTACCATTTACCACACAGCTTCTTGATTATTTGATTCTTCTAGCAATCCGTTCAAATAGAAGATACAGTGGAAACTGCTTATAGTGATCACATCTGTGTGGGTGAAATTGATCCCTAGAAGCGGATGATCATTATAGCCGATTTTTTTCTTCTTTATGTCTCAGGCAGATTACCATCTAAATGACATTTGTATTTTTATTAGACCGACATGAATATAAGGTAATAAAATGGACAGCGTTGATATTTAGCCTCCTCAATTTTGATTTCAAAATACAGTACAACTGTTTCAAATGCTTTTCAAATTACAGTACTGTACAAATTAAAACACTAAACTGAGTATAATTAAAATACGCTATAATACAGTACAGGTATGGCATGTGTCATTTTGAGGAAAGTGATTTCTGATTACTCTTTGTGAAGCGTCTATGACTTTTCAGTGTGTTTGCACGTGTTATGAACTTAATATATTTTGTTCCTTTGCAGTGCTTTTTTTTATTAGACGTGCATTTATTTTGAATTAAATTGGGCTTTCTCCATTTTATTCTGAATTGCATTGGGCTTTCTCGACCACCATACCCATTTTTCAGATTCAGTACAAACTATCCCGCTTCGTTTTGTGATGTCAATCAGTGCCAGTCCCAGTTTTTTTACGCAAGTGGAAAAACACATTTGAAGGAGCAAAAGTGAGGTACCTGCTGTGATGGAAAAGCGCCCTTTACAGAGAATGCAGAATTATGGGATGCTTGAGACTCTCTGAGGAAAAGCGGGAGTGCTTGTTTTGATCCAGCCGACGTAATACAATGCAGAAGAACCACTGAAATTTAGAAATGAGATCACATAGAGGTGTGATTCGAGATCGAGGTATTTTTACAATGAATTGTGTAGCCCGAACCTAAAGGCTTTTTCAGTTTGGCAGCACATAAACTCAGTTCTGCGTTCTTTCCCATATTGAAAGTATTAGGTCTGTTTCAGTCTTTCTGTTAGCAGACGAAAGTGATGCGGAGATGCAAATACAAAGTCGATGCAGAACGATGAGGCATACGAAGCATGTAATATAATTTAAGCATAAAGTGGGTATGGGCATTATTTTGTCTTTATTAATATTGCAGTCGGGTTAAATAAAATCATCGGGTGAGTTCTGGTATCTCGTGAATGAAACTGTGCATTGCTGGTTCCTGCACCACAATGGAGACACAGAAGGTTGATTAGGGGGCCGTTCCTGTAAACGTCTGAGCTACCTGGGAAGGGCCCTGAGTTCCTGCAGTAGAGCCTTATGGTTACTAGGCAACATCCCTGCACTCATTTGGCCAGATCTGGCTACAGCGGAGTCCTTGCTGTTAAAAAGTCTCTGGCTATGCCCACTGTGAGGGCATTTTACACTATCTGGACAACTGCAAAATGTGGAGAAATTCACATGTTTGAATTTTAAGTGGAATATCTGCAAATTCCACATACTTCTGTGTTTATGAGTAAATACTGTTTTCATGCTTTGATTTCCTGTTTCTGTCCAAGTTTTCTGCATCCTGAAAATTATAGGGCCTTCGTACCCCCCCCCCCCCGAAAACCCAAACCTGGTTCCTTTGACCGACACCCCCACAGAACCCCAAACCCAGTTCTTTTGACTGACACCTCCCATTGAAACCCAAACCCGGTTCCTTTGACCGACAACCTCCGCTGAATTCCAAACCCGGTTCTTTTGACCGACCCCCCCACAGAAACCCAAACCCAGTTCATTTGACCAACACCCCTCATCGAAATCCAAACCTGGTTCCTTTGACCGACATCCCCCACTGAAATCCAAACCCGGTTCCTTTGACCAACAACCTCCACTGAAATCCAAACCCGGTTCCTTTGACCGACACCCTCCAGTGAAACCCAAACTTAGTTCCTCTGACCGGCTGCCCCTGCCGAAACCCTAACCCGGTTCCTTTAATGGCGCCCCCACTGAAACCACAATGCTGCCGACCGAGCCGCCAGATCTCCAAATCACGTGCCTTAATGTCTGAGTCCACAGGATCCCCCCATCTGCAGCTCTATTAATAAACTCACAATACACACATTCAGTACGAGAAGCAGCCCCGCCCAACAGCATGCTGGGAAAAAAAGCACATAGCCGGCTGTTCCAAATGTAAATGTTTCTACTTAGACCTCAGTCTGCCCAAGCTAGTCTTCGGGCTTACAGTTCACGAAACCTGTCAATATTTGGGTATTCTGGTGAATCTTGCCAGGTAATCACATACCTCTGATCGTATCTTGCCTAGAAATGTCATACTAACAGCTGTGTTAACTTGCTAATTCCACCAAAAGTTGTCAGCTTGCCTCGTTCATCCACGATGCTTTTTTATTACACACCATTTCTCTTCATCGCCTAGAACACAAAATCCATTAATAATTAAATTAACGGATCCCTAAGAAAATAAAATCACTTATGGTTGTCAGTTATGAGAATACTAAATTTTTTGTCTTTAAAAAGGGTTCGGAGATGATCCGACTGCATTCCGTTATTCATCTTCGGAAGCCAGCAAACTGCACGCTGACCAAAACCAAAGTCGACACTGAAACTGAAATGTTAGCAGGGCCGGGTTTGCAGGACTTGCACTGAACTCCCAGCCTGACCCTCCGGCAACAGAGAGTGCAATCTGTGGCCAGGGGAAGGCCAACCCCTTGGGGGTCACACCAAAAAGGAGCCAAAATGCTTATGAGCTCACAAGCACCCCTTCTGGTCGTCACCTAAACACGCACGCTGTGCAAAGGCCAAAATGAGTCTGCAGAGAATGAGACAGAAGGCTCTGATGTGCCATGTGTGATTTATTTACAGTTTGCCTGTTGTATTAAGTTCATATTTCCCCGTGCCGCTGGAGCTGGAAGACGCCAAAGCACACATACCCGCCAGCTGACACTCTGCACTGCATAAGGTTTAAAAAAAAAACACGCAAATTTAAACACAGATTCTGGGTTACCCCACAGACGAAAGACAGAAGGCCACTGTCCAGGTGGAATATATCCACAAATAAACACACAGCTATTTCTGGACAGCAAGGATCACAGTGTTTAAAATCACAAACCAGTCTTGCAGCATCAAAACATTGTGCTGGATGAAAGGGTCGCAAGTCTCTGGGGATTCAAGTCCCGGCTGAAGTCTGACCACGAGCACGTCTGCAAGGCACAACACACTGTAACACACCCCTCCCCCCCTCCGTGACCCACGAGTCCCCAGGGCGGCTGCTGGGCCAAAGATAGCATGAGAATGGCTGGCTGCCCTATTTAAGGTGGTGACCCGATCCCCTCGGCCGGCCCTGGGTATTATATCACCCACCCTGTCCCGCGGCTCGGCCCGTGAGTGCGCGTGTCCTCTGGGAGCTCGGGGGCGCTGGAGCAGCCTGGCTGAGGAAGACTAACGCTAATGCTAAAGCTAATGCTACATTGTCTGGAACCATAAAGAGGAAGCAAGCAACTGGGGCTGGAATGCCACTCCCACTCCCAGTGTTTAAACTGGACTATGCAACAACAACGCAACAGTAGCCCCCAGTAGCCTGTTACGTGCTCAGTTGCACACAGTCTAAGACATAGATGCTAGGTGAGTAGCCACAGACCCAGCTGCGTGTGGCTGACCTCCACGGGAAGCCCCATGTCCTGAGACAGTGACAATGGCCTTCCTGCTAATGCGTGGACTTCCAGGAGCTCAGCCTTCACCCCGAACGATCACAAGGACACCCGAACTGCCAAGAAATTCCCATCTTCAGGCACAAATCAGCAGCTGTCCCCTTCCCCGCTGTACAGAGCCAATTATTCAGCCTGCTGGATGTGCAGTCACTCCGCACGCCTTCCCAGAAGTCCATGCAGACACACAATAGGGACACACGGGAAGAACTAGAGGGGGTGGGCATGTGTGCGACCCAAAATAGACTAGCTGGATTATGTCATGTCTGATACACTTATGAAGGCAGGTCTAGGCCTGCCCTCATGGGGGGGTCAGCACATGGAAGGGATGGGGTGGGGGGGGGTAACTGTAATCGGACTGCAGAGGCCGAAAGAGGTGAGGATGTGAATGCTGAGCCTGTACCCAGCAGTGGTGTTTACCACCACTCAAGTCATGCATTTGCGTTGGGCCCCTGAGGTTTTGGGTCCCCCTGTTGGCCACAAACAGTCGCTACAATAAACACTAAATACACAGGTTCTTTATTTAGGAGACGCTGAGGCAACATGTTCTGCTAACCAGCCAGCTACAATCTCCTCACTCTACTTGGCAACTATACATTTCAATTTTTTTACACTTGGAGAGTGACTTGGGGCCTCAGAAAAATGACCCCCTGACTACAGCTCATGTCCCTGTATACTGAGATGGCTGCTTTAAAGTCCCCCCCACACCTCAAGAGGACTTTCCCCAGGAAAGCATTTAATCATTCCCTTTGTGGAGACAATGCAGGGAAACAGAGAAAAACACACGACATCCGTGCTGCAAGACAGGCCACTTTACTCTCGGACCCGTGACATGGCATGAGCGACGGGCGTCCAGCATGCAGACGAGAAACAGGGACCGGTACGGATCACAGCTTCAGGCAAGACAGCTCCGCCCCCACCACACCAGCCCACCAATAACGACCAATCACACGTCAGAATACCTGACCTGCTCCTACCAAAAGTGTCTGAGTGCCACAGCAGAGACAGAAGCGACATTATCAGCAATGCTGTCAGACAGGTTTGGACTTCATGGAAATACCTGCAGACTCAACTGCAAAGGGCGCCGCAGGCCAGCTCACCACAGCTAGGAAATAACGTGAGCGCATCTGCGTAGTATTTAGCTTCTCACTGGCCTGGCTGCAGGAAAAGAAAAGCCTTCGTTAACAGCCGTTAAATACAGCCAGCTTAACGGAGTGTGACTCAGCTAAGAAAAAAACGCGTGTTTACGCTGTGAGTCCAGCCACTACAGGGAATCCGTGTGATAGCAGGCAGACCCAGTGTCTGCCCCACCCCCATCCTTCCAGGACTGAATTGGGGAAAAAAATCCCGTCAGGGACAAATGGAAAAGCAGATCCTCAGAAGGTATCAGACTGTTCCAGCCCACAGAGTATTTTCATTTTTCCATAAAATTAAGCAAGGTTAGGATCACTCTGCGGTGATCCGGTGTGTCCCTGTGGGAGCGTGTCTCTTACCAATAGGGTGTGGTGCCTGTGGGGGCGTGTCTCTTACCAATAGTGTGTGGTGCCTGTGTGGGCGTGTCTCTTACCAATAGGGTGTGGTGCCTGTGGGGGTGTGTCTCTTACCAATAGTGTGTGGTGCCTGTGGGGGCGTGTCTCTTACCAAT
>JAODUD010000045.1:3847327-3860707 GCA_026784285.1 Stomatorhinus walkeri
GATAATCAGCCGGAATCTGGGTCTGGCTCTTGCACACCAAAATATTTGGTATAACCATGGATATCTGCAGTGGTCAGTATCAGCCAGATGATCACCTGACATAATGGGTCAAATGGTGAAGGACCAGCCCCCAACAATGGACCTTAATATGAATTTCTCTGGTGAACTCCCCCCCCCCCCCCCACTGGTAGCATAAATAAAACCATGTTTCTGATGTTCGTTCTTCAAAACTGAGATTATTACTGGTTGGGGAGTGGGATGGGCTGTGATTGGATCTACGTGTAGAAGGTCATACAAAACGCATCTCAAGCGAAACCCTTCAGTTCAACGTGTGAATTTTCTTCCCAAACGTCTGCAGATTAGATCAGTTTAGCAGCATGAGTTTTTGCCGGTACTGCCTTCATTTTGAGGCTTCTGGGCTCCCATAGCAAGCACGAGCCAGCCAAACCAACACTTGGTCCGAGATCTGTAAAGGCGCCTCATTCTCTCAGCGTCAGAGGAAACCCCTCGGGTGTCTCGAATCAGATCCACAGGTGCACTCTGCGGAGTTGGAGAGTCCTGACCAGCCAGCGGCTCTTAGTCAAGGGGTGACTGAAAGAGGGAGACGACCGGGTCCTCGTGGTTGGTGACCACCAGGACGCTTCGGAATTTGTCAAAGAGTGTTTTGAGCTGGGAGCGCCGCATGTTCTCGTTGTACATGATCTCCTCCAGGTGATGGTGGCCCCGGAAGTAGTGGAGCAGCCTGAGAGAGACGGACACAACACAGCAGCTGAGGTGAAAAAGGCGGGACGACGTGATCGTGGACCAGGTGTCCGCCGTCCTCACGCCCCGCGGCTCTCAGTGCGGAGAAACGTCCCTGATGGCTGGGCGCCAATCAATCACTTCATCCAGTTCTTCCCCTCCCTTTGCCATGATTTATCATCTAATGCGACAGCTGCTGTAAATCTCCTAACAAAAGAGCTGGTCAACATCAGGATGACAGACTGACTGATGAGGTCCAGTGGTGCGGAGACAAGCCAAGACACAAGCCAAGCTAATCAGCTAGAGCTAGTTGGCCGATAAAACAGTCAAAAGCCACGTCCAACAGCGAGTGGTCCACACGGCCAGCCCTGCCCTCAAACTCAAGTTTGGATTTAGCCAGCTCAGCTACATTCATTTATAACGAGGCTCTATGTCATACATAAATCAAATTTTAGTTCATACCAATAACTGAGAGGCTGCAGAAACCACTGATCTGGCCTTGAGAACCTTCTACTTCTACAAAAGAGTAGCTGAACACCATGGAGATGGTGGGAGGCGGGTGTCCGTGGTCCCGGTGGCGTACCTAGCGAACATGCGCAGGTCCTCTGGGTTCTGGGCGGCCGGCACGCTGAGGATGGCCTGCCGCTCGTGCTCCATCAGGCTGGCGAGCAGCGTCTCCGTCACGCGCCGGTTCAGCGGAGAGTCGCTGCCGGGAAGCAGCTCGGCGCTTGAGTTGTCCATGCTGGGGCTGGTCAGGGTCATGTCGTCGCTGCTAGCTGGGGGGGGGGAGGGGGGAGGCACCCTGATCTTTCACCTTCCATCTCCTCATTATGTCTCTCAGTCACTGATAGCACGGGGCAGCCCCCCCAGCTCTCCAGCACTTACTGGGGGAGCCGAAGCTCAAGGCGCTGGGCGTGCTGAGGCTGCGCCCCCCGACGCGCGTCGCCAGCGGCGGCTCCTCATCCCAGGACCCGGGGTCCTCTTCGCTCGGCGGCGCCAGCAGACAGACGTAGGTGTGCAACTGGATGAGGAGGCGCCTCTGCAGGAGCCAGACCACCGTCTGGATCAGCTGGGCCTGCGGCAGGATCGGGGTTAGCGTTAGGCCATCTGCTGCTAACCATAACCCTCTGCGGCCAATGGGGGCAAAGTACCGACCTCCTGCATGGGGGCGTCCAGGGGGTTCCGAAACTCTGACAGCGAGACGGGCAAGGAGAACTTGGCCAGCGTGGAGGGGAGGTCGTGGCCCGGAAACTGCTGGGAGAACTGCTCAGCCAGGGGGGAGTACCTGGGGGCGGAAGCAGGTGCAGGAAGGAGCTTGGAAGGAGCAGTGCTTGGTATGGCCTGCGGGGGGTGCTCACGTACCAACTACTGCCTTACTCCTTGGGTTTATACCCATATCAGATAAGATATACTTATCTGAGCCCGAGAACTCTGAATGGGTCACTTCGTTCACGGCATGGATCGGACCCCAAGCCCACACTCACAGGCAGATGTTGGCGTGCGGCGACAGCATGTAGACGTTGTTCTCACACAGAGGGTAGATGATGATGGCCTTACCCCAGTAAACCAAATGTGCAGAAATCTGAAAGATCTGTGAAAAAAAGCAGAGAAAGTTTTGCATCCACAATTCCAAGTGATCATTCTCACACAAGAGGCAACCAATCCAAACGAAGTGATGCTATGTGGTGATACAGCCACTAGAGGGCAGCATGGACCACAAAACAGTCAGAGCAGCTATCCGCATGGGGAGATAAGGCCCCAGTTTCACTAACTAACCCAATGCTACAGATACGATACTCGCCTGCAGCAGGGCCAGGTCTGCATCCTGCGCTAGCTGCTGCAGGTTCTTCACGGCTGAGCAGGTCTTGATGAGCCGCACTAGCGCGGGAGAGCAGTCCAGGGGCAGCTGGGCCAGCAGGGACTTCTCACTGTCCAACAGGAGCAGCGCATGGTATGGCCTGCGGGGGGCGCCCACACACCCACTGCCTTAATCCCTGGGTTTGTACATTCTTTTTTTTTTTTTTTAAAAAACTATTTTTTTTTACTTTGAACAGGAATCAAGTGTCATGGCGGCGTTTGAAAACAAAAAAATGCATTATATAACATTTTCAGAAACGAGTTCCATATTCTCCTGGGCCAGATAATTGGTCAATTTCCACTAAAGTTTCTGTACTTTTCCTTGTTGTGGTCAAAGCAAAAGTTTTGCTTTTCATATGATGGCCATCTTAAACTCAAATCTCTTTATCGAAGTGGTACTGTCTTATACCCTAAAACCAAGTTCTAAGGATAAAATTAATCCTTGGATTTTGCATATTAAACACCTCTTCTGCGGACCGTCGGCTCCCCAAGACCCACTGCAGATCATTATCAATTAGAACTCTGCCTCCTTCCATCTTGATTCCAACCCCATGTTACACCAGCAGACCAGGAGCCTCAGCTGAGTAGCGTTAAAATAACGTTTAAGACGCAGCGGGGCCACACCACCCCTCCTTAGGGATCTGTGAAGCTGAGAATCACATTGTAGGTCTCTTTCCCCTCCATTCTGTAAATTGTTTTAATGGCTCTTCTGTCGGCGGCGACGAACGGATGCAAGTCCAGAAACCCCATTCATTTTGTGTCAATCCTGTTAACTAAAATCAAATGGATTTCAGAATAAAGTCACAATAAATTTTCTTAGTGAGTGGTATATAAATCATATAGTCTGGAAATATTACAGTGCAGGTTCACTCCAAGATAATGTGTAATATACTTCAAATGGCAATTATGTTTGTAGCGACGTTTTGAATCACAGGCAGGTGCCTGCTGGGTCAGAGATGCACGGCCTCAGCGCCGGAGAACTCACCGGATGGCCTTCAGGCTGCGTTCCAGGGCCTCGGGGGGAATGTGGCTGCCCCCCACCCGGTGGATCTTGTGGGGGAGGCAGAAGCTGACCTCCAGCCAGTTGTTAATGTGGAGTCGCACCACGCCGGTCGTGCAGAGGCTGAGAGAGAAACCATAAGCCGCATGCTGAACACAAGGGGGCGCTGGACCGGGGACCGGCACACGCTGGGGATCAGGCTGCTCTGTGCCGCCCACCTGTCATACGCCTCCTTCAGGTCCTGAGCCAGCTTGCACTTGGGGAGAATCTGCCGGAAAGGCGATTGGGGGCCGCCATCAGCTGCTGACAGAAAGACGGGGGAGGCGTGGTGTGAGGTGCAGTGTGAGGCCCAGGAGCACCTCCCTGCACGCTAAGCCCCACACTGCACCTCCTTGCACGCTGAGCCCCACACGCCAGCACCTCCCTGCACGCTGAGCCCCACACTGCAGCACCTCCTTGCACGCTGAGCCCCACACGGCAGCACCCCCGTCTTAGTCGTTTTTGGGGGCCTACTCAAAAAGTCACTTTGGGCCAAATGTTTATCTCAAAATAAATAGCTAATGAGTAGCATCTTAAGATTGTAGCTTGCAGGTCAGTAGAACATGGTGCTTCAGCAGCTCCTAAAAAAGGAGCATGTTTGTTTGACATTTTGTGTAGTGACTGCTTGGGGCCAATAGAGGGCTCCAAACCACAGGGTCCACACTCAAATGCATTAAAGCTGCTAGTGATCCACCCCCCCGCTGCCTCTCAGTCAGGGTACTGATCCCCCCCCCCAGCTTACTCAGGCTAGTGACCCCCCCCACTCACTCTCAGTCAGGGTGGTGACCTCGTCCTGCATGGCCAGCATCAGCTTGGCCTCCCGCGTCAGGTACTGGCACCGGCGCTCCTCATGCTGTAGGGCCACCGCGATGCGCCGTGACAGCGTGTGCATGCAGCCGATGACCGAAGGGTCTGTGTTGGCCTGCAGGGGGCGCCACAGACAGCCCGCTGAGCCACAATCCTCCCCTTTCAGTCATGCCCCCCCTCCCCATTGCTACAGAGGATGACAAACTCTGCAATGACATATAATGATAATAGTGATACATGCGAACATGGTTTTATAATTCACAAGCATGAATAAAATGAAACTTCAATGGGAGGGAAACTCATCAACTATGAATGTGCATTACATGCACAGTAAAAATACTGCTATTAATGCCTGCGTTGGTGTAACATTTGCATTTGATCAGTTTAAAAGGACTTAGGGGCACTATTTGAGCAGGAAAAGACTGAAGGCAGCATCTCAAGCTTAATGCTAATGCACAGAGCGTAGTAACAGTGAGACAGGTACTTTCAGATGAGGTCCTGTCCACTGAAATGTTGCTGTGGAAATTGCCCGACTTTCTGACGGCAAATTACAACTCCATTACAACCATTCAGCATTAAACATCCAGGTCAGGAAATGTAGCATCTTTTGAAAAAATATGAAACATCTTAAGCAAATGAACTAAACTGCAAATGTGACAAACGGGTAACATTTCCTTTAAAGTCACCTGAAAATGGAGAATGATAGTGACGTTATAATAATTAACTGTAGTTTCATTCTAGCAAACTGCCGACCCCCAATGCTTAATGAATTCTGGGTGGAGAAGCTGTTTAGGTTGATATTAAAATCTATGTAAGCTATGTGAATAATATTACTTTATTTTCAAAAGATGTGATGTTTTAAAAAGGACACTGATCAAATGTATAAGCACTCATTACAAAGTAAAGCTTCTGTAACCAGATAATTTAACAGAATCATAGAAATATTTTGCAACCGATTTCCAAACAGACACAAGTGTCCAAACAGATAAAAACGGCCCCCGGGTGTGTCTGACACCCCACCCTCTGCGTGACTCTGCATTCTGCCTCCCACTCGGCCGTGCTGAGTCACGGTTGGGGGGCTTGAGTCAGCACATCTCGGTGGCTGAGTCACGCCGTGGGGGAGGGGGCTAGATAGCGACTTCGGGGACTTTATCGCCCCCTCCCCCGAGCCTCCTCCCTTTCTGAGAAAGCCCCCCAACCAGCTGCCAAGTCGCCGCGTTACCCCTGAAGCACGTTGACGCTCGACATCCTACTCAGCCCCAAGAATAAAGCTTTAATGTGTTTGGCAAACTCCACATTCTTCATATCTGCACATGGCGTGTGAATGTTCACCCCTAACATGACAAGCCGGTGCTGGAATGAGGATCTCACGAAGCATGGGAATGAACCCGGGCCAATGGCCGTCCTGCACCGCCGCAAACCGAGCGCCCCAACCCCCAAGCCTCCCCTCCACCTACCCTGAGTGCAAACACCACGCTGAACAGGATCATCGTGGGCATCTCTCTCTTGGGGGAGGGGTCCGTCTTGGAGACCTGCAGAAACACGGGGGGGGGCATTGTGCTAAGTGTGACTTCTGCTAGTGGTAAGATGACCAGGCATGCGATAATGCACCAGCTGTGTTGATGATATGATGCACATTTGACCACTAGATGGCACAAGAGGCCAATCCTCTGGCAGCAGAGGCTGTTTGCTGTGACACTGCAGAGTCATGAGACGGTGCCTAAAGCTGCAGGGGTCACAGAGATATAAACACTGCTCATATGTCAAAGTCTCATCTGTAAGGTGCGTGCCTCTCCCATCCCCCACTTGCATGGTCTCTCTCTCTCGCTCACCTGGATAGTATGGGGGGGCTGCAGCAGGGTCGGGTGTCCCACAAAGCGCACATTGTCAATCTTCAGCTCGAACTTCTTGCCGCACATGTCGGACTTAGTGGCCAGGATGGTGGCCAGGATGATGTCAGAGAAACTTTGGTTTTTGGGAGAAGTTAAAAAAAAAAAAAAAAAAAAAGAACGGATGAGAGAAAGCTGGTGAGGAGGAAGGAGGGGAGGGAGGGAGGGAGGGAGGGAGCGAGGGAGAGAAGGACGATGTGCAGAAGGACGGACTAGTCAGCTAGTGCACGTGATCCATAATTACCAAGCTCCTTAATTAACAAGATACCAGTGAGTGGATCTGAATTCAAATGCCGTCCATCAGAGACACCAACATGGACCTTAAAATCTGTGACTGAAATCCCAGAATCCCACGAGGTGCTGATCAACTGGGCGTGTGAGGAAACACAGGCAGACACACGCACAGAGTGTCACGCAGAGGCGCATGCATACACACTGACATGTGACGAGGCACGTCTGCATGAAGCAGCAGCGCGGGCCAGTCTTACCCTGCTACCAAGTACTCCTCACTTCGGGGGGTTTGTTTCCTGAAATGCAAATTGAGCCACAGAAACAGAGGAGCGTAACAGAATTGTTACTCCACCTTAACACGTAATGCCCCTCCAGCTCCCTGTGGGTGTGGACCCTCTGTGGGTCCTTGAGGACCGGCTTGGGAAACACCCAAATGCACCCACGCGTCGTACCTTAATCCCTTATACGGTAACAGCAGTGTACAGACGAGGGTCATGTGCCATGCGACTCAAGCTCGTCACAGGCGTGCATGGTCACCCTGAATTTTGTATTTACGTATGAATGCAAATGTCTGAAACAGTGCTACCGGACATTTAACGGACTTCAACCCGCTGCCTCCCTAGTACAAAGTCCGGGCCATTTCTGATTCACCCCCATGCGTGAACGGAGCAGGAGATTTTCTGGAGAATCCACCATGGGCACGCAGGCGTATTCATGACATTTCTGTCAGAACACCAGTACAAAAACGGAAGAATACAAATAGGCAGAAAATTCTGCCAGTAAGGGCCAACATTGAAATCATCCGACAGATGCAAGGACTGGCAAGAGACTCAGCTGTGTATGATCAGATTACAAACCGGCTACATGCCTGCAGGAGACTGTCAACTAAGTCAGAGATGAAGAGCAGACTGCTTTACTGTGCCGTTAACAAAACACTGCGATTTCTGTAGGGAACTTTACCCATCATGTCCTTCCTCCTGCATGCCACCCCTCTTTCAAACAAACCAGTGTATTTGTAGTAGGTGAGAACACGTCCGACACGATCAGTCTCCGGATGTTTGCCACATGTGTGAAAGGGCAACTCTGGAAACCGTCTGGGCCTGATCCTCCAGACAGTGTGCGGAGTTCATATGTGAAAACGGCTTGAGATTCGACTTGTTTGCACATGGACGTAAAACGGTTTCATTCCCACATTTTGCAGTGCGGCTCTTTCTCACGTGAAACGCGTCTTTCCACCGGTTGCCTGTTTTAAGCTTTTGTCCTTCTCCAGTGTTTTGATGATGTCATTGAGTTGCACGATGTATAACTCGGGATCCAAGCTGTTAATGCTGCACACGCCTCTTTGATACAGTATGATACTGTGTGAAGCCAAAAGGGTACGACTGTACAACTTCATCGTCATCATCATCCTCATCCTCAGCCCTTAACCATATCAGTCTGATATGGGCCGTTTCACAACTGTACCTGACATCATCATGGAAACAGGTCTGCGCAGGTTCACTGCTTGTGCAGCTTCAGACTGAGGTTCCGATCAAGTTGTAACAGATCCGATCCACCCAGAAAGGCCTCCAGGATCTCGGGGTCTGATTGTTCGCCTTTGCAGGTACTGCTACATGTAGAAGCTGGGAGAAGCTGGTGTTGAGAGATGTTTCCTTGTTCAGGTGGCTGAACTGGCTCACAGTGGCTGGAGTCCGGCTTGGGGGTGATGGTCAGGGTTACGGTCAGGCTTGGGGGTGATGGTCAGGCTTGGGGTCTGAATGGACCCCTCCCCCCTTAATGTCTATGTTCAGGTCACTGTTGCAGATGTGATGCAGATTCATACTTGAAGGATTGCTTATCCAATCCACAAACAAAAAGGAAATGGCCACCCCCCCCCCAAAAAATAAAGATCTATAAAAGTGGAATGATGAATAATAGTAACATTGCGGTTCCGCACTGCCAATCCCTAAGAAAAGCCAAGTCTCGTTAAAAAGCACAAATAACCCCCAGATTACGTGAGCCCCGAGCACACCCCCACAGCAGTCACAGTACCCCCCACAGCACACCACCCCCCTTCTCTCAAAAACTAACAGCCTTGACTGAATGTGGAACGACTCTAAAACGTGGCTAAATAATCAGCAATACTATCTGATACCCGAATACAAATAGGTTCAATAACGCAGAGGCTCGATAACACAAAAATTTTAAACAAAGGACCCGTCATCCTGTTCATGAGATACCAAGGGACTTTCTGGTACAGGGATAGTTTGTACCAGTAGAGGGCACCACTGTTCATCCACCTATACTCACCCCAGTAAAGGCTATTATTCTGACTGTGTATAAAGCATCACAATGTACGTGATTTTTGCACTATCGTCTAGAAGACAGTCCAGACTCACAGGAGTCTGTGGTGGGTGATTGGGGAATCTGTTGGCTCTTTAGGCAAATTGAACATTCATTTGCTCAACTCACTCTGCAATACTATTTAATGACTGTGGTATTCCGAGCAATACTTTCTCTGATATTCCTTGCATTATTACTGTTTATTGTCATACTGTTACTGTGACCTGAGCGCTCAAAGCACTTGCCGAGGTGGTCTGGGTCTGATTTGACCTCATATTTTGAGGTGTGAACACTAATGCATCTACGACAAGGACGTTACAATAACTGCATGCAGGGCAATAATCTGAACACAAGTGGTCAGCTGGACACCCTGAAGATGCATGACAGACACAGGTGTAAACTGCGATGGGTCTCTGCTGCCTACTTGTGATCCGATTGCCTTGAAGTGATATCCTTTCTTTCTCTTGACACTTAAGCAACACAGAACTTACAGTCTGCTTTACTTAGGTCGTCGTATCTTATCTTTATCTTAAAATATGTCCAATACTTCCGGTTGACAAACCTCTCGCTAGATACCAAAGCCTGACCAGGCACAAAAAAATGCCGCAGCTTTGAGTTTTACTGTAATGCTGCAATTAAGTGGTATCAGTTCTTGGTATCGGACGATTTTGACAAGTACGAGTATGAGCATGAGCATTTGAACGCGGTATCGGTGCATCCCTAGCCCAAAGCCAAGTGCAAACAGGGCCTTAATGTCTAAATATCTTTCAACTGCTTAAATGTGTATTTTGTGCTACTGTAAACCCGCAGTTTCCTTCGACATTAATAAATTAATTAGATCAATTTCACACTCGAACACTCCCCACATAAAATCGTTGGGTGTTTAAAAGATTCCGATTACATTACACTGAAACACGACTCACTTTTGGGATGATGCTCTAATATTTAAAAGCGGAGGGTATCCTTACCGCGAATCTCCATCTGGGTCCTCGGACGCGTCTCCGCTGGGGTTCAGCGCATACGGGCTCCGCTGCTTCGCTTTGGGTGAAAACCCATAATAAAGCGTCAATCATAGTCATACTGCCTGGAAGTAATTTTATTTATGAGTTGTCCTAGTTACACAAGGTGAGCGCTGGGCGGAGCGATCAGAGCCGCCCGGCACCACTTACCGGCCAGCGATGCCGCGTCCTCGGGGACCCTCTGAAACGGATACCGGAACAGCAGCTTATTGCCCCGGCTTCCAGAGCTCACCAGTATAACGCTGATGGGGCTCGTCCTTCCGTCGCTTTTGTGGGGAGCGGCCTCGGGCTCCTTGGACATGCTGCAGCCTATCCAGTGTTTACCTCCGGCGCCCGCATTTCTCCTGAAATTAAAGTATTTGGTCCGGCTAACAGGATCCGCGTCCGTTCGGCGCCACTCGCCCCGTTATATGTCCAGGCGCAAATGCCCCCTATTTAGCGTGATCGCGCTTTATTACTTCTGTAAAAGTTTACTTTGGTCTGTTTACTAGTTACCGGACTCCACGGCGGTGCGAATAGATGTGCGTTTCGCTTTTAATGTCCGTAGATTCCGCGGTAGCAGCAAAAAGGTTCCTCTTATAGAGGAAACGCCCCTTCTGTGACTGTCGGTCCTTAGTGGATAACCTTAATGTTTAGAATGTTCCCATACCTTTACTCTACTTCTTTGATTTATTGAGTAACCTGCTGATAGAAGTTTCTGCATTAATTTATGTAGTACATTAATGTCAATCCAATGTATATAGGCCTACTATAATTTCAATAGAAACATTTTTACACTCAACACGCTCTCGCTGTATTTTAATTTTATATAGGAAAAATATACTCTGATAATTAGCTATAATTCTATGCTCTGAAACTCGGTCTTATTTATATATAAATAGTAGAAACCGTTGCTTTAAAGTGAATTACATAATGCATACGTCATAATTAAAACACATTATTTTTTGCCCTGTCCGACAGCTTTAGGAAAACTGCGACCACTTAGGAAAGGACAAAGCCCATGACCAGAATCATTAACACCTTGTCTGATGAAGCTCTGGCTCAGCTGCAGGACTGGAGAGTCTTCAAACACGACGACCTAGAGACTTACGCAGCTGCAGTGTCGGGTTACATCACGCATTGCATGGACACTGTCACCACGGAAACGCGGGTCCGAGCCTACCCCAACCGTAAGCCCTGGGTGCCGCGTAAGGTTCAGGCACTGTTAGAAGCACGTAACTCTGCAAACAAATCTGGGGATCAGGATATGTACAGCAGAGCAAGAGCAGCCCTCATAAAAGGAATCAGAGAAGCAAAACGGGACTATTGAATTAAGCTACTGGATCACATTTCAGACAACAACCCCAGAAAGGTGTGTGAGGGCCTGAAACACACCACCAATTACAAAGGCAGTGGGACAAATACAGAAAACATGGACATCTCATTAGCAGAGGAACTAAACCACATCTTTGCCTGCTTTGAGAGAACTGTAGACACCCCTACCGTGCTAACCGCCATGCCCATTGCCTCCTCTGAGCTCAGCCCTCACACACTCACCCTCCAAGAACACCAAGTTTGCAGTATCTTCAGAGCAGCAAATCGGAGGAAAGCCGCTGGCCCTGATAGAATACCTGGGACTGTGCTCAAAGTCTGTGCCGACCAGCTGTCCCCTGTGTTCACCAGACTTTTCAACCTCTCCCTGTCACAAGCCACTGTCCCTCACCACCTGAAATCTGCAATAATAGTCCCGGTCCCCAAGTCCTCCACCCTCAGTGGCCTCAGTGACTACAGACCCATTGCACTGACACCCGTGGTTGCGAAGTGCATTGCGAAGCTGGTCCTAAAGCCCATAAAGGACTGCCTCCCCCCAGCCTCGACCCCCGGCAGTTTGCATATAAGACAAACAGGTCCACGGAGGATGCAATTCCCATTGCCCTCCACTCTGCTCTGCACCACCTGGAGAATCCTACGGCTTCAGTAAGGATGCTCTTCATCGATTTTAGCTCAGCTTTTAATACCATCATCCCAGACATTCTTATAGCCAAGATGGTTAATCTGGAAGTAACCCTAAACCTGTCCAACAGTTAAATATGCAAAAACAATAAATCTGTGCACATGAAAAAGGACATAGAGGGTTGACAAAAATCATATGCATATTGTTAGAATGGGCTAAAACAATTACACAATTTTTATCATACAATCATGCAAATATATAGTACACTTAATTCTCTAGTACATATACAAGGTCAATATATACATCTACCATCTAGAAAGTAAATGTATTTTATAATTATTGATGCTTGGCAAGAGTAAATGGCATTCCATTCTAATTACAATTAATGCATGTAATGGGGCACAATCAATAAATTGTGAACAAAGCTGGAACCTGACAGTGCCATCCAGGACGGTGCCTGTCTGGATGGTGTTTTGTGGGTGGACATGAAGCCTTTGGATCATCTCACTAATATACATTTAACATAGAAAAACAGCCTGGCCTGCATGGGTGAAATAATAAGCCACCTTGGTCTGGTGCAGGATAAATTTAAAAGAGGAAGACGCCATAATTTTGCCATTAGTCATACATTGCAGTTTCTGGCAGCTCTGCTTCTATGCCACCAATGGATCCCTGCAGTCTGTCAGTGATGCGCATGACCTCATCAAGGCTGCTGTATCCGAATCTCTGCATGCATTGGTTATATTTGTATTGCACTATGCACATGACTGCATACAATGTCCAGCAGAAGTGGATGTTTTGCATGCCATTAAGATTTGTTTGAATGGCATTGCAGGCTTACCTGGCACTGGAGGGGCAGTGGATGGACCCTCAACCCTGTTCATGGCACTAGACCTAAATGTCCGTGTGTTATGCAACCATCAAGGACATTTTACAGACATTGTTGTGTCCTGGGAGGACACATGATGCTTATATCTGGTCCAGTTTTGGACTGCAGATGGCAAAGGATGATGCTTTTTCTGGTGGCTGGTTTTTGGGAGACAGCAGGTAGGTTTTTAGCAAATACCTGCTGATTCCGGCATTGAATCCCCAAAGGGTGGCTGAGGAGACGTATGACATCACACACCAAAGACACACACTGCTGTACAGTGGGGCTTTGGGTATGTAGAGGATGTGATTCTGGTGCTTACACACGTCCTTAGGAGCCCTAAGGTTTCCCCCTGAATGCTGCTCTGCTGTTTTTATGTGTAGTTATGCTGCAACATTGCAGTAATTATTTCATTATACTACATTTTTGGCCACCTCCTCAATAACTTGTTTAAAGACTTCTTTTGAGGAGAGTTGCTTAAGGAAGTCATTTTCCTAGAGCTAATTGCCATTGTTCTAAATACAACGAAGCAACATAACATTTTGAATCCATTTATATACACTGCTCAAAAAAATTTAAGGAACGCTTATTAATCAGAGTAAACTAAACTTCTTGGATATTCATCTGGGCCCGGTTTCTCGAAAGCTTCTTATCGCTAAGTAGTTCTTAAGTTT